>CM045890.1:4900910-5324793 GCA_025169545.1 Anguilla japonica | reverse complement strand
AACCATGACAGTAGGAAGCAATATCTCTCGGCTGTCCCTCTTCAGTTATCAATGCTGTGTAGATCCCACTGTCTCTCTCCTGCACATTCTTCAGCAGCAGAGTGAAATTCTTTTGATCAAATTCTGCCCTGATTTCATAATCTTTATAAAATGTCAGATGTTTAAACCTAATAATGTATTCTAGTACGGCTGTGCTACTAAAATGCCAGTACAGGGTGTTAGACCGGAGTCGTTCATATCCCTGCACATCCAGACGAACAGAGCCTCCCTTACCCACAAACAGAGACTCCTCAGCTCTGGAAACAATTTTCATTTTAAAACTTTAAAACAAAATCTGTCCTCCGGATATACTATATAGCACACATTATATTATCAAATACAAGCAGTCTTACATGGGATTATTGCACATTTATACAAGGTTTTCTTTGATTAAATCCAGTACACTTACTGGGTACTTTTACACATCAACATCTTTCAACAGCATTCAAAGCTATACGGCATTCAAGTTTATAACAAACTCAGCAGTTCAAAATGAACTTGGCAAACTTTCCATCTATAAATGCAGGGCTGTCATGACATGACATCATGAACCAAGGGGTGTGGGGGTGGGGGGTGGGGGGGATGGGGATTTGTCAGTGTGTTCACAAACTGGGGAATTGGCGCAAGAGCAATAGCATCAAAACAGCTATCCTTGCACTTTTGCAGCATCATACTCCAGTTAGAGCACTAAGGTCGGCCAACCAGATGCTCTTGGATGTTCCGAGATCCAGGCACAAAAATAGAGGTGACCGAGCCTTTGGTAGCTGCTCCTAATCTCTGGAACAGCCTACCTTTTCATATAAGAACTACTCAGACCCCAGAATCTTCTAAGTCGCTGCTGAAGACCCACCTCTTCTCGTTGGCATTCAATTCAAGTTGAGCTTGTCACCTTGTTTATATCTTCTATATAATTCTTTTATTACCATGCTTATTGTTTCCTTTTATTCTAATTTTTATTACTTTTATATTAGTTTTTGTTATTTTGGGTCTGTTAAAGCACTTTGTTCAACTGTGGTTGTTGCAAATGTGCTATATAAATGAACTTTGACTTGACTTGACTTGACTATCCGTGCCCTCTGAATACTGCACAATTTAAATGGCTTTCAAAGAAATAGAATAAAAACATTTGAATCCTGTGTTGTGTGGCCCATCCCCAGATGTGGCCCAAAATGGCCGAATAGATCGTTTATGCAAGCAGTTGACTCTGGTCACGGGATGCAAAAACACTGAGTAAGTACTGGAGCAGCCTGTTGAGCTCCTGGAGCTGACCGAATTTCAGAATGTCCCATAACTTCAACAAGAGCATTAAGCCCAGCACCAACAATTCCTGCTCATGTATGTTTACAAAGTATAAAATGCCTACCTTGTAAAAGTGCCTATAGACGGAAATCAAAAGGATGGAAGGAAATGTTGCTTTGCAGGTGAAAAAGATGACAAAGAGGTTTGAACCACACAAAATAAGAGGCAAGTGACCCATTATATACACACATATTTCAAATAGATGTGTTTGAAGTGCACTGTACCTGAGAAGAGCAGTGTGGACACCAACAGGACAAGCATTTTCAGTCTTAGAGAGAGACAGCTAGTGATCTGTGGAACTTCCTCAGTAGCAGTTAGAATGTAATGTGTGCGTGTGTGAGTATGTGTGTGTGTGTGTGTGTGTGTGTGGTGAGTGATTTTAAAATGGGAGGCTATGCTGTAGGTTGGAATATTTGCCTCTTTATTTAGCCCACAAGCTTCAAACAGGAAGTGTGTTTCCGTTACAGGCTGCAGTGGCTGCACTGTGGCTGATGAACTTCTCCTGTTCACATTTCAGTGTCTGTGCTAAGATGTCATCGCAGTATCACAGAGCTGAGAATGACCATTAAAGACTTCATATGCAAACTTCACACTTAGAAAAGACAGTAAGCTTACATGTACTATGAAACCATTCAAGATATTTTACATTTCTACTTATCAACTTCAATCTACTCGTCAATGCACCATGAAAATATCCAATGTGAAACAAGTGCTTTGTATATTACTACTATGTATAATCATTTATACAGGACGGGGTGACCCTGATTTTAATTTTACTGTTAAAAGTTGAAAAAGTCTGTTTTAGTCTTATGTGACTCACCCAAGTTTTTGGAAAATTAATTTCCTCTTCATTCTTTCATAAACATGTTTACCTACCCTTACCATATGCCCCTAATGTGAAGCCAAAATTAAGTTCGAATTAAATGCATTAATTCAATTTCTTTCTCAAAACAACCCCCAATGTTGAATTAACTTGTATTATAAAACAGTAGGATGTTATGGTGTTATAGAGGCAGAACAGGTGTTGTTTTAGAACTAACACAATCACTTGCACATTTCAGAAAAGCCTTCTGCTACTGCCCGGGTCAGCAGGAACCATTCAGGCCACACCTCTTCCTGTGTTCAATAGATTTGTTCAGGCCATGGAAGAACTTAAAGCAGCTGCGTTTAGTCTCAAATGTTTTCCTTTAAGTGGAATACGCATTTAAGGATTCATTTGAGTAAAAAACAAGTATACGACTTGCGATTCAGAAAACTTTATTTTTCATCAGATGGAAAATCATCTCTTGGCTCGAGTGATGAAAAGCTCATAATCCAAAAACACATAAAAATCCAAAAGCACAGAAGAATTTAGCTCACAAATATAAAAAAACATAACATTTTTTGAAAAAACAAAAAACTTAAAAAATACAGTTAAGATCACATAGTAGCTAAAAAAGCATGCAATGAATCACAGCAAGCTTGAACACCCTAGTTAAATTATCAGTTCACCCCCAATAGACTGTGATGCTTGTTGGTTTTCCCTCCCAAAGGTTGGGGTGGTGCTGGTGAAATAGTTAAAATATGTACTGTACTCGGCGTTGCTAGGATTGCTTCTTTATATGCATTCATGAGCTTGTAGTATTTTGGACATACAACCACAGCATGCAACGCACGAACACTTACATACACATACACATGCCCATAGACACACACATTCACACACATGCACACACACAGCATTTCAGATATTAATTCTCTCCTCCCCTCTGACCAGATTATCCTTCTCTCTCAGGCCCGATTGATCTCTGAAACAAAACAACAAAAATAAAATCATTTTAACTTGCATTACGACATCCCAAATTCATCACATGAGAACCGATAAACAAGCGTTTATTAGTGTGTGTGGAGGCTGAGAGTGTGTGGTAGAGTGGTGTGAGTGAGGGGTAGAGTGTGTGAATTTGTGGTAGAGTGGTAGGAGGAGTTGTAAAGTGTGTGAGTGAGGGGTAGATTGTGTGTAGTGTGTGTTGAGGGTGTGAGTGTGTGGTAGAGTGTGTGAGTGAGGGGTAGAGTGTTGTGCATCTGTGGTAGAGTGGGAGTGAGTGGTAACGTGTGTGAGTGTTTGGTGGAGTGTATGACTGTGAGGTGGATTGAGTGAGTATGTGTAAGTGTGTGTGAGTGCGGGGTAGTGAGTGTGTGACGCGAGCGCCGTAAAGTGTGTGAATGTGTGGTGGAGTTCGTGAGTGTGGGTGAGTGAGGGGTAGAGTGTGTGAGTGTGTGGGTAGAGTGAGTGAGTATGTGTAAGTGTGTGGTGAGTGTGTGGTAGAGTGTGTGGGGCAAACGGTAGTTTTATGTGATTATGTGGGTAGTTTATGTGAGTTTATGAGTATGTGTAAGTGTGAGTGTTGTGTGGTAGAGTGTGTGGGCAAGGGGTAGTTTATGTGAGTTATGTGGGTAGTTTATGTGAGTTTATGAGTATGTGTAAGTGTGTGTGAATGTGTAGTAGAGTGAGTGAGTATGTGTAAGTGTGTGTGAGTGTGTGAGTATGTGTAAGTGTGTTGTGAATGTGTGGTAGAGTGACTGAGCTATGTGTAAGTGTGTGGTAGAGTGTGTGGGCGAGGGGCAGAGTGTGTGAGTGTGTGGTGGAGTGAGTGAGTGAACGGTACAGTGTAAGTTAGTGTGTGTGAGTGAGGGGTAGAGTGTGTGAGTGTGTGGTGGAGTGCGTGAGTGTGTGTGAGTGAGGGGTAGAGTGTTTGAGTGTGTGGTGGAGTGTGGTGGTAAGTGAGTGAGTATGGTAAGTGTGTGTGAGTGTGTGGTAGAGTGTGTGGGCGAGGGGTAGAGTGGTGTGAGTTTTATGAGTATGTGTAAAGTGTGTGTGAGTGGTGTGGTAGAGTGCGTGAGTATGGTAAGTGTGTGTGAGTGTGTGTGCGTATGTGTCCCAGTGTGTGTGCTGTGTGGTCGCGTGCCTGAATTCTGTGTCCGTGTGTGAATGTGTGAGTCGCGTGTGTGTGAGTCGTGGGGTCGCGTTGTGTGCGTGTGTGGTCGCGTGTGTGCGTGAGGGGGGTCGAGTGTGTGAGTGTGAGGTGGACAAGTGTGTGCGTCTGTGGTGGAGGGTTTGAGTGTGTGGTAGTCTGTGTGAGTCTGGGGTAGAGTGTGTGAGTCTGTTTGGATGCTTTTAAAGAGGTCCACTGAGTGTGTCAGATCAGCGCTCACTGCTGATGAGAGATTACACACCGGAATGACCCATGACTGACCTGCCGCACCTCTCTCTGGCATTAACTGCGATTACAGCCGAAACCATGGCAACCAGACCCAGGGGAGAACAGCACTGACTTTTAGCGCCACGGTGAGAGGCCAGGAGATGGTGTTACTGGAGCACCTACCGGAAATAAAGAACATCACACAGGGCCCCACAGAGACAACTAGTCTTACACACAACAAACACACCATACATACACCAAACACACGCACACACACACGGGTATTTGTGCATACCCACATTCAAAACACACACACACCTACACACACTGTCACATGCTCATGCACACACTCATATCATACACTCTCAAAACTTGTACACACAAAATGCATTCATATACACTCACCACAAACAACACACACACACACACACACACAACACACACGCTCACAAGCCGGAAAAGTTACAAGGACATGAACACCACAACAATATCCATGGCGAACACTACTGCCTGCAGCCTTAAATGTATATAAACAACTGACAGAATCAGAGATGGCTGACAAAACATATGAACATGTCAGAGAGAAAAATATAGACACGATACCCACAGACCTTTAGACTTTATCCATAGACTCTTCTAGACATTACCCACAAACAGACTTGCAGCTTTTATCCACAGACAGACAAACTTACAGATCGTCCTTTGTGGATTCTGATCGTTGTCTTTGTGTCGACCCGGTTACTGCTGCTGCAGTGGACCGGCCCCATTGGTTGCCGTGACGATGATGTTGACTCCTGTCAGCGAGGTTGTATTTGCTACCTGTGTGCAGTGGGCCTGGTCACAGATTGTAGCTGGCCCAGGTGTCTTAGCAGAAGCAGTTCACTGACGACCATACAGGACCCTCCAGCAGAGGAAATAACCCCACTCCCACCTGGGGTGTTGTCGGGGCCTCTGCAAAACAGCAACCAATTCCAATGGGCCAAAGGGATGTGACACATTGCACCATATAGTCATCATAATAATCTCATACATTAAATTGGCAATAATAATCCCTATATTCAAATTTAACCATATAATCTTATAATAATCTGAGAAATATCATCAAATGACAATCTCATGATAATCTCAGAAATCACATTTATCTACAGAATGACAGCATTATTTAAATGCATTAGTATTGATGTATTCTCCACAACCATATCTTTTCTGGACCCTTATGATTGTATTGTACACAGAGACTGGAAAACAGTGTGGTTATTTCTACCTTGAACTGTAAGCCTGTAGGACAGCAACAAACTCTGTCCTTCCTTCCAATATCACTTATCTTTGCTGTGTAGATCCCACTGTCTCTCTCCTGCATGTTCTTCAGCAGCAGAGTGAAGTTTCTTTTCATAAAATTCTGCCCTGGTTTCATAAGATTTAAATAATTTCAGATGTTTAACTTCATAAGTGTATTCTAGTATGGCTGTGGAGATATTGAAACGCCAGGAAAGGGAGAGAAAACTGGAGATCTGCATATTCCTGCACACCCAGACGAACAGAGCTTCCCTTACGCACAACATAGACTTCTCAGCTCTGTGAACTGGATAACAGGAGAATTTTCGATTTTAACAACTTTAAAAACTAGAAATATGTCCCTGCAGATTATACTGTATAGGGCACACATTATATCTCACATACAATCAGTGCGTACCAGTATTCTTGCACATTTATAAAAGGTTTCCTTTGATTCAAATCCAGTACACTTACTGGGTACTTTTATACATCAACATCTTTCAACAGCATTCAAAGTTAAACGGCATTCAAGTTAAAAACAAACTCAGCTGTTCAAATTAACTTGGCAAACTTTACCCATCTATAAATCCAGGGGGCAGTCATGACATGACATCATGAACCAAGGGGTGGGGTGGTGTGGGGGGGATGGGGATTGTTTGTCGGTGTGGTCACAGACCAGGGCATCGGCGCAAGAGCAAAAAGCATCAAAACAGCAATCCGAGCCCTCTGAATACCGCACAATTTCCATCTCAGTGCAGGGCTGTCACGGGCATTGTTGTCATGACATGACATCATGAACCACTGGAAGGTGGGGGTTGGGGGATTGGGGGGGATGTGGATTTGTCAGTGTGTTCACAGACCGGGGAATTAGCACAAGAGCAATAGCATCAAAACAGCTACCTTGCACTTTTTGCAGCATCATACCCAGTTAGAGCACTAAGGTCGGCCAACCAGATGCTCTTGGATGTTCCGAGATCCAGCACAAAAATAGAGGCGATCGAGCCTTCGCGTAGCTGCCCCTAATCTCTGGAAACAGCCTACCTTTTCATATAAGAACTGCTCAGACCCCCAGAATCTTTTAAGTCGCTGCTGAAGACCCACCTCTTCTCGTTGGCATTCAATTTCATTGAGCTGGTCACCTCGTTTTTTATCTTCGATATAATTCTTTTATTACCATGTTTATTGTTTCCTTTTATTCTTATTTTTTATTACTTTCATATTCGTTTTTGGTATTTTAAGCCTATTCCAAGCACTTTGGTTCAACTGGTTGCTTGTTGCAAATGTGCTATATAAATAATCTTCGACTTGACTTGATTTGACTTATCCGTGCCCTCTGATACTGCACAATTTAAACGGCTTTCAAAGAAATATAATAAAAACATTTGAATCCTGTGTTGTGTGTGGCCCATCCCCAGATGTGGCCCAAATGGCCGAATAGACCTGAGGGATGCTTTCTGCCAGCAGTTGACTCTGGTCACGGGCTGCAGATGCAAACACACTGAGTAAGTTACTGGAGCAGCCTGTTGAGCTCCTGGAGCTGACCAAATTTTCAGAATGTCCCATAAACTGCAACAAGAGGATTAAGTCCAGCAAACCAACAATTCCTGCTCATGTATTTTCAACAAAGTATAAAATGGCTACCTAGTAAAAGTGCCTATAGACGGAAATCAAAAGGATGTAAGCAAAATGTTGCTTTGCAGGTGAAAAAGGATGACAAAGAGGTTTGAAACCACACAAAATAAGAGGCAAGTGCCTATTATATGACACACATATGTTCAAATAGATGTGTTGAAATTCACTGTACCTGAGAAGAGCAGGTGTGGACACCAATAGGACGAGCATTTTCAGTCCGAGAGAGAGAGACATACGTGATCTGTGGAACTTCCGAAGTAGCAGGTAGAATGTAATGTGTGTGTGTGAGTAATGTGTGTGTGTTTGTGTGTGTGTGGTGAGTGTGATTTTAAAATGGGAGGCTATGCTGTAGTTTTTGGAATATTTTTTTTTTGTTTTAGCCCACAAGCTTCAAACGGGAAGTGTGTTTTTAGTTACAGGCTGCAGTGGCTGCACTGTGGCTGATGAACTGCTCCTGTTCACATTTCAGTGTCTGTGCAAAGATGTCATCACAGTATCACAGAGCTGAGAATGACCATTAAAGTCTCCATATGCAAACTCCATGCTTAAAAAAAGACAGTGAGCTTAAATGTGCTATACAACCATTCAAGATATTTTTACATTTCTACTCATCAACTTCACTCTGCTTGTCAATGCACCATAAAAATATCCAATGTGAAACAAGTGCTTTGTAATATTACTACTATGTATAATCATTTAGTACAGGACGGAGGCGGCCTGACTGATTTGAATTTTACTGGTTAAAGTTGAAAAAAGTCTGGTTTAGGTCTTATGTAAACACAAACAACTCACCGGAAAAGTTTTTATGTATTTATTTCCTTTTCATTATTTCATAAACAATTATTTACTACATGCCATATGCCCCAAATGTGAAAGCCAAAGTGTAATTATTGCATTATTGAATTTCTTTCACCATCAAATGTTTAATTAACTGTATTATAACTGAGGATTTTATTGTCAGAGAGAAGCGAACAGGTTTTTTTTTTCAAAGTACACAATCACTTGGTCATTTTAAAAAAAAGCTTCTGCTACTATTCTGTGTCATCAGACAACATTGGGCTCGGTTCAGGCCACAACCTGTTCCTGTTTTCATGGATTTTTCAGTCTTAAGAAACTGAAAGGCTTCGTTGAGTGAATACAAAATATGCCCTTAAAATGGGTACCTGTGTTTGATTGAATATAGGGGTTAATCACAAAAAAACTTTAGTCTGGTTTAGTGGAATTACACGTGCCCTAGAACTTATTCGTAATTTATTCCATATTTATTGGCATGATCATTTGAACCTAAAATCAATGCAATTTCATTTATTATATTTTCTTTGTTTTATATTTACCATTACAATACTATCTCATGTTTTCCTTTAATTGAATGCCCATTAATTTAAGATGGGTTTCATGAGAGCAAAAGTATGACGACTTCCAATTAAGAAAACTTTATTTATTCATCAGATGATGGAAAATCATATTTGGCTCAAGTGATGATGAAAGTTTAATAATCCAAAAACAACTTAAAATCACAAAACAAACGATAAATTAAGCTCACAGATATAAAAAACAGTAAAAGCTTGAAAACAAAAAACATAAAAAATACAGTTCACATGGCAGCTAAAAATTATTGCAATTAATCACAGCAAAGCTTGGACAAACTAGTTCATCTTCAGTTTTGATACAAACACACACACGCGCACACACACACACACACACACGCACACAGATGCACGCACACACACACGCACACGCACACACACTTACATACACAAACAGACACACACACGGTTTATTTCAGATATTAATTCTCTCCTCCCCTCATAAATTTATTCTTCTCTCTCAGTCCTCAGTTATCTCTGAAAAAAAAAACAACAGAAATACAATAAATTAAACTCCAGAAACTGCATCGAAAATTCACACAAAACCAGTACAGCATGCATTAGAGTGTGTGAGTGAGGGGTAAAATGTGTAAATGAGCGGAAGAGTGTGTGGTGGAGGGTGTGAGTGTAAGGTGGAGTGTGTGAGTGTTGTGGTAGAGTGTGTGAATATGGGTACAGTGTGTGAGGTTGCGTGGTAGTGGTGTGTGAGTATGGGTACAGTTTGTGAGTGTATGGTAACAGTGTGTGAGTGTGTGGTGGAGGGTGTGAGTGTGTGGTAGTGTGTGGAGAGTATGGGGTACAGTGTGTGAGTGTGTGGTGGAGGGTTGTGAGTGTGTGGTCGTGTGTGTGAGTATGGGGTGGAGTGTGTGAGTGTGAAGTAAAGAGTGTGAGTATGGGGTAGAGTGTGTGAGTGTGTGAGTGTGTGGTCGTGCGTGTGAGTGTGTGGTAGAGTGTGTGAGCGTGAAGTAGAGTGTTTGAGTGTGTGGTGGAGTGTGTGAGTGTGAGGTGGAGTGAGTGAGGTGTGTGGTAGAGTGTGTGATGATTGTGTAGTGTGAGTGGGGGGGTTAGAGTGTGTTAGTGTGATGTGGAGTGGAGGTGTGAGTGTGGTGTGGTGGAGGGTGTGAAGTGTGTGTGGTCGTGTGTGGTCTAGTGTGTGAGTGTGAAGTAGTGGTGTGTGAGTGTGTGGTGAGTGTGTGAGTATGAGGTCGAGGTGAGTGAGTGTGTGGTAGAGTGTGTGATTGTGTGGTAAAGTGAGTGAGCGTGTGGTAAGAGTGAAATTTGAGTGTGTGGTAGAGTGTGTAATGGAGGGTGCGTGAGTGGGGGTAGAGTGTGTGAGTGTGAGGTGGAGTGTGTGAGTGTGTGTGTGTGTGTGAGTATGGGGTAGAGTGTGGGAGTGTGTGAGTGTGTGGTCGTGTGTGTGAGTGGTGTGTGGTAGAGTGTGTGAGTGTGTGGTGGAGTGTGTGTGAGTATGAGGTAGAGTGAGTGGGTGTGTGGTAGAGTGTGTGAGTGTGAGGTAGAGTGTGGTCAGTGTGGTGGTAGAGTGTGTGAGTTTGAGGTAGAGTAAGTAAGTGTGTGGTAGAGTGTGTGAGTGTGTGGGTAGAGTGTGTGATGGAGTGTGTGAGTGAGGGGTAGAGTGTGTGAGTGTGTGGTGGAGGGTGTGAGTGTGTGGTAGTGTGTGTGAGTATGGGGTAGAGTGTGTGAGTCTGTTTGGATGCTTTTTAAAGAGGTCACTGAGTGTGTCAGATTCAAGGTCACTGCTGATGAGAGATGTAAACACAGGAATGACCATGAATGACCTGCAGCACCTCTCTCTGGCATTAACTGCGATGACAGCCGAAACCATGGCAACCAGACCCAGGGAGAACAGCACTGACTTTAGCGCACACAGCGAGAGGCCAGGAGATGGTGTTACTGGAGGAACTGGACCTACAGGAAATAAACAACATTACACAGAACATTACACAGGACCCCACAGAGACAGCTACTGTTACACACAAACACACAAGTACACACATGCACACTCACACGCAAACAGGAAAAGTTACAAGGAATAAGCACCACAACAATATCTCATGGTGAACACTACTGCCTGCAGCCATAAATGTACATGAACAACTGACAAAATCACAGATGCCAGACACAACATAAACATGTCAGACTGAAATATAGACACAGACAGGACTTTCAGACTTTATCCACGGACAAACTGACAGACTTACAGATGGTCTTTGTGGATTCTGATCGTGTCTTTGTGTCGACCCTGGTTATTGCTGCTGCAGTGAACGGTACCGTTGGTTGCCGTGACGATGATGTTGACTCCTGTTGGCGAGGCTGTATTCGCTTCCTGTGTGCATTGGGCGTGGTCACAGGTGTAACTGGCCCAGGTGTCTTTAGCAGAGCAGTTCACTGACACCTTACAGAACCCTCCAGCAGAGGAGAGGAACACCACTCTGACTTGGGGTGTGGGCGGGGCCACTGCAAAACAACAAAAAAACCAATCCACTGGGCCAAAGATGTGACAACATTGCACCATATAGTCCCATAATGGATCTCTTACCATCTTAACCCTGTCATATCATAATAATTCCACAAATTCACATTATTAGAAACCACATAGACATATAATGTCATGATAATCTCAGAAGTCACTTTTATCACTTTTACAGAATGACGCCATTATTTAAATGGCATTAGTGTTGATCTGTTCTCCACGCAGGATCCTTTATGTACCCTCATGATTGCACTGTACAGAGAGACTGTAAAACAGTTGTAACATTTCTACCTTGAAACTGTGAGCCTGTGTAGGAAGCAACAAGAATCTGCTGTCCTGATTTATCAGATATCGTAGCTGTGTACGTCCCACTGTGTCTCAGCCTCACGTTCTTCAGCAGCAGAGAGAAGTTCCTTTGATCAAATTCCGTCCTGCTTTTATAATCTTTAAATAATTTCAGATCTTTAAACTTATTAATGTATACGAGTACAGCTGTGGAGATATTAAAATGCCAGAAAAGGGAATCAAACCGGAGTCGTTCATATCTCTGCACATCCAGACGAACAGAGCCTCCCTTACGCACAAACAGAGACTCCTCAGCTCCGGAAACTGGAAAGAAAGACAAAAAAATCCATTAAACAAACTCTGTACTGCAGGCATAGACCACACATGACACCGTTAAAGACAAGCATACCTTTTCAAGCTATTATTGCACTCTATAAAAGGTTTTCTTAATTTAAATCAATACACGTATAAACTACTATTGCACATTGACACATTACAGCATTGAGTGCAAAACTGCATTCAATGTTAGAACAAACTCAGCTCCGCAAATCTATTCCACACAGCCTCAGTTCTCAAACTTTTTCCTCTCAATGCCAGACTTTCATGGGATGCACAAACACTGAGTAAGTACTGGAGCAGCCCGTTGAGCTCCTGGAGCTGACCGAATTTCGGAACGTCCTGTAACTTCAACAAGAGCATCAAGCAGACCACAGACAATTCCTTCTGGAGGTAAACGCAGTTCGTTGGCATGAGAGGTCAGGGGAAAAAAATGCTGTACCTGAGAACACCAACGTGGACAACAACAGGACAAGCATTTTCTGTGTGAGAGTGAATGAGCGAGTGAGTGAGTGTAAAAGAGTGCGTGAGTGAGTGAGACAGCTAGGGATCTGAGTAACATCCTCTGTAGCAGAGATTAGATTATAGAGTGTGTGTGTGCGTGTGTGCTTGTCTGTGTGTGTGAGTGTGTGTGTGCGTGTGCAGGTGTGTATGTGTGTGCGCTTGTCTGTGTGTGTGTGCATGTGTGTGTATATGTTCACGTGTGTGTGCACGTGTGTGTATATGTGCGTGCGTGTCTGTGTGCACATGTGTATACGAGCATGCGTGTGTGTCTGTGTGTGCCTGCGTGCGTCTGCGTGTGTGTATACGTGCGTGCGTGTGTGTGTGTGCGCGAGTGTGCATGCGTGCGTGCGTGCGTGTGTATATGTGCGTGTGTGTGTGTGCACGTGTGTGTATTCGTGCGTGCGTGTATGTGTGTGTGTGCAGGTGTGCGTATATGTACGTGCGTGTGCGCGTGTGTGCGTGCGTTTGTGTGAGTGTGCATGTGTGCGTGCGTTTGTGTGAGCGTTGGAATATTTCCTTTTCTAGCCCACAATCATCACACAGGAAGTGTATCTGAGGTAGATATTGCAGAGGCTGCAGTGTAGTTGACTAACTCCTGTTTATATTTCCGTTTCTGTGGAAAGATATCATCACAGTATCACAGAGCTGAGAATCACCATTATATACCATTACCCATGCTTAAAAAAGACAGTGAGCTTAAATAAACTACATAAGCATTCAAGATGTATGCCTTAAAACTTATTAATTCATTATGACCAAAGTAACATCAGTGCTTTGTATATTACTCATCGTACATTATACATTAGATTTTTTTATTATTATAGATAGGTCTGAAAAAGTGCCCTCTTATTCCTGGTTTACTCTATTATTGCATATTAATCACATTGAATGTTTCAGATGTCTTTGGATGTAATATGTAATATTAGACAAAGGAAATCTGAGTAAACACAAATCACATTAAAAAAATTACTATTTTCATTGGGGGGCTGCTGAAGCCTGTGACAGCGTGCAATGGGCGAGAGGCAGCAATACGCCCTGTGCAGACTGTCAATCTATCGCAGGCCCACACACACCATTCACTCGTCAGTCACTCATGCACTCATACCTATGGGTCTCAAATTAGCCTACCTGCATGTCATTGGGCTTTGGGAGGAAACACTCATGCACTCATACCTTTAGGTCTCCAATTAGCCTACCTGCATGTCTTTGGACTGTGGGAGGAAACCAGAGTACCCACAGGAAACCCACACGGACACGAGAAGAGCACACAAACTCCACACAGAAAGGCCTGGAACGGATTCGAACCCAGGACCCTCTTGCTGTGAGGCGACAGTGCTACCCAGACTATCTTACTGACAATGAACAACAAACAGCAGGCAAGAAGAATGGCCAAAAAAAAAAAAAAAACAGAAATGCAGAAGCCGGCATTGGGGATTTCCATCATTTTCTATGTGTTCTCCACTCTTGCACAAAAATTAAAATAAAAAAAAAAAAATTGGAGCTGGTACCATTACTGTACTTGTCTTAAATTAAAATTTCCCTTCAGCAATAACATCACGTTCCAAGACTGCCCGAAATTTGCATGCCGAAATGCATTGAAGGACATTCCATCGGGTGGATTTTCACATCATAGTTGATCTGATAGAATTGGCCGTAGCGTGTGGATGTGGTGGCAGCTGTAATTGCTCCTCCAGGCCTGGTGGGGGCAGTAACGGTAATATCCACCCAACAAAACAACAGGATGTTATTGATAGTGGTGGTTGTACTTGCTCCTCCCAGGCTGGTGGTGGCAGTAGAGGTAATATCCACGCATTGATGATTGTGGTTGTACTTGCTCCTCCTAGGCTAGTGGTGCCTGTAAAGGTCATATCCACCCAACCAGACAGCAGGATGTTATTGATAGTGGCGGTTGTACTTGCTCCTCCCAGACTGGTGGTGGCAGTAGAGGAGGCCTTCACGCACATTAAGCGGCTGCAGGAGGACGAGCCGGCGGCGTCGTCGCCCAAGAGCGCGCGGGAGATCATGGACCCGCGGGAGGCGGCTCAGGCCATATTCGCGCCCATGGCCCGTGCCATGCAGAAGTGCCTCCGCACCACCCGACAGCAGCCCTACCACAGCATGGAGAGCATCCTCACACACCTGCAGTTCTGCATCACGCACAACATGACACCCAAGGTGAGAAACGAGTGTACGCACGCACACACACACACACACACGCATGCACACACGCACGCACGCACGCACGCACGCACACACAGACACACACACACACACACCTGCAGTTCTGCATCATGCACAACATGACGCCCAAGGTGAGAAACGAGTGTGCGCACACACACACACACACACACACACACACACAGAATTGCTGATGAGAGCTGTGGTTTGAAACTGGCAGCGGAACGGCCCCTGCTGCGACACTACACTACGCTAACGCAACCTGACAACCGAGGCCAAAGACCTGTTCACTACCAAATGCGCTACCGGGCAGCGCTCTCTATCCAGAATCTGGAGAGATCTGGTGTAACACGTGCGCTGAGAGTGCGAGGTTTGATTTGACGGCTCTGAGCTGCTGGGGGCCCGCATCTCTGACCGTTGCGAGTTGAAGTGTTGAGGCGGCGTTGTGATCAGCTCGGCCCGAGGCGTGTGGGCGTGGTGCATCTGATGTCCATCAGGCACTGACGGCTCGCTCTGTGGAGCCGAGACACAGGAGATGGCGCTTCCTCCTTTCTTTTGCACTTTGCCACAGAAAGGGTATTTAAAAATAAACTGTTGCCTTCTGTCTACAGTCCGACCAACATGCAGACCGCTGAGCTCAGAAGCCACAGGAAGTGATCTGCGCACTGAACAGCAAACACAGACACAACTGCCTCAATTCAAATAGAATCTTTCTCTCTCTCTCTCTCTCTCTCTGTCTCTCTCTCTCCCTCACAGACACACACACAAATTCAGACCTACTCGTTCACACCAGAGACCGTAAGTTCACACACACATACAGTCCCCTCCAAAAGTATTGGAACAGCAAGGTCAATTCCTTTGTTTTTGCTATACACTGAAGACAATTGAGTTTGAGGTCAAAAGATGTACATGAGATGACAGATCCGAATTTCAGCTTTTATTTCCTGGTATTTTTATCTAGATTTGTTAAACAACTTAGAACATATCACCTTTTGTATCAGACAACCCAATTTTTAGGTGAGCAAAAGTATTGGAACATGTGACTGACAGGTGTTTCTTGTTGCCCAGATGTGTCCTGTTAGATTGACTGGTTAAAACAATAAATAGTTCTGAATGTCTACTCTTGGTTTTAGCCTTGGGTTTTTGCCTGTGAAAACTGCATTTGTGTTATAAAAGATAAACTATCATGAAGACCAGAGAGCTGTCTTTGGGAGAAAAGCAAGCTTAGAAAAGAGGGGAAATCAATCAGAGCCATTGCACAAGCATTGGGGATAGCTTGTACGACAACCTGGAATGTCCTGAAAATGAAAGAAACTGCTGGCGTACTGAGCAACAGATATCAAACAGGTCGACCAAGGAAAACAACAGCAGTTGATGACAGAAACATTGTGAAAGCTGTGAAGAAAAACCTCAAAACATTAGTCAGTGACATCACAAACAATCTCCACAGGACAGGGGTGAAGGTATCTCAATCAACTGTTCGAAGAAGACTTAGAGAGCAGCAATATAGACGCTATACCACAAGATGCAAACCACTCATCAGTAGTAAGAATCGGAAGACGAGATTACAATTTGCAAAGAAGTACAAAGATGAGCCACAAAAGTTCTGGAACAAAGTTTTATGGACTGATGAGACCAAGATTAACCTCTACCAAAGTGATGGAAAGGCCAAAGTGTGGAGAAAGAAGGGATCTGCTCATGATCCAAAACATATAAGCTCATCTGTGAAGCACGGTGGAGGAAGTGTCATGGCTTGGGCTTGCATGGCTGCTTCTGGAGTGGGCTTACTAATCTTTATTGATGATGTAACTCATGAAGGTAGCAGCAGGATTAATTCAGAAGTCTACAAAAACATTCTGTCTGCCAACTTACGGAGAAATGCGTCCAAACTAATTGGGAGGAACTTCATCATGCAGCAAGACAATGACCCAAAAACACACTGCCAACACAACACAAGGATTTCATTATGGAGAAAAAGTGGAAGGTTTTAGACTGGCCAAGTCAATCACCAGACCTTAACCCAATTGAGCATGCATTTCACCTCCTGAAGAGGAGATTGAAGGGAAAAACCCCCTGAAACAAACAACAACTGAAAGAGGCTGCAGTAAAAGCCTGGAAAAGCCTCACAAAAGAAGAATGCAACAGTTTGGTGATGTCAATGGGTCGCAGGCTTGATGCAGTTATTGCAAGCAAGAGATATGCTACCAAATATTAAGTGTTATTTGCTGTCATTTACTTAAAATACTCTCTGTTCCAATATTTTTGCTCACCTAAAAATTGGCTGGTCTGATACCAAAGGTGCTATGTTCTAAGTAGTTTAATACATCTAGGTGTAAATACCAGGAAACAAAAGCTGAAATTCTGAACTCTTGTCTCATGTTCATCTTGTTATCTCAACCCCAAATGTATTCAGTGTATTGCAAAAACAAAGGAATTGGCCTTGCTGTTCCAATACTTTTGGAGGGGACTGTACATACATAATAAACAGACCGATGCTGACACACAGACACACACACACACACACACACACGCGCCTGCACACAAACACACACACACACACACACGTGCGCCTGCACACAGACACACACACACACACGCACGCACACGCTCTGGCGTGTACACACACACACACGCCTGCACACAAACACATACACACACACGCACGCACACGCTCTGGCATGTACACACACAAACGCGCATGCACACAAACACACACACACACGCACGCACGCACACGCTCTGGCGTGTACACACACACACACGCCTACACACAAACACATACACACACACGCACGCACACGCTCTGGCATGTACACGCACACACGCGCCTGCACACAAACACACACACACACGCACGCACACGCTCTGGCGTGTACACACACGCGCGCGTGCACACACACACACACACTGTTGCAGCGAAAGGAAGCAGTTTGTCAGTGGGCGATAAAGAAGCTGTGGAGCTGGTTTTGCATCATGTCCTCTGCAGTGTTGACCGCTCTTCTGGGTAAGTGTGGAGACAGACTCACTTCATCTCTCCCTCTTTCTCTCCTTCTTTCTCTTCCTTCTTCTTTCTGCTGAACTTGTGCTAACTGTAACTGCCTCAGTTTGTTCCCCTTTTTTGTGACTATACTTTGATTTGTTGTCAGTTTTTAAATCATGATATAATCATTGAAATTTTACATTTTTTATTTTTTATTTTAATCTTATAACTGGGGTGTCCAGTCTTAGCTGACAAGCACCGGTGTGGGTGCAGGCTTTTTTGTTTTAGCCCTGATTTTGTTAAGACACCTGATTCAACGTATCAAGGTCCTGTTTGAAGACTGTGATTAGTTTAATCATTGAAGTTGGGTGTTGTAGTGCTGGGCTACAGAGCAAAAACCTGCACCTGCTCCCGGATAAGATTGGACACCCCTGTCATATAATGCTGAAAATATGTTTTATTTTATATCCATATGGTCATGCCGGGTGATGACTGTTTTTTCATCTTGATGTGTAGCTGAAGCTCTGTCTACGTTCAGTGCTGCGAGAGCTCTAATTCTGAAGCCTCCCTTGCATGTATGTGGGTTCATGTGCTTTAACATGCTTTTGTACAAATGAAAGGCTTTATATAATGATGCCTTGCTAAAGATTTCTGACCTTTCCCCTGTTTTAATACAAGAGTTCAAAATCAGAACTCTCTTCAACCCAAATTCATACTTCAGATCCACGCAATCTGAATTATATATTGGGATTGGGATGGCAGGTATGCCATCCTGCCAAGTTATAATAATTGAGAAGCAGTAGACAATTATTAGTGAGGGTAAAAGCAGGTTAAAGAAACATGCTCCTAGCTGGGCTTGAACCTGGGACCCCATGTTCCCAAGACTGTAACCTTGCCCACTAGGCCACAGGCAGACTAGCTGTTTAACCTGGAAATGTTTCAGAATAAAAAGGTATGGGTTTTTTGCACGTGTATGCAAGTTTTTGATTGGGTCGTGTAGGTGAAGATTTGGCTGGTGTCGGTAAAATGTCCAATGGGGAGACATTTTCTTTGTGGGATAGGCGGCAGGAAAAATAATAATGAGAAGAAGAAGAAGAAGAAAGAGAAGAAGAAGGAGAAAACGCAAAATCCCCTTAGTTTGGGGCTTTATTGTGTGGACATGTGAAGTTGTTTATGAAATCTGTCTGTTGAAATGGGGTCAGAATGTACAGAATTTAATGTTTTTAAGGGCTGAGTGTCTGTGGCTGTTGTGGTTATTTCTGTGGGGAACCCTGAAAAGTGCCAAACTCTCGGTGCTGTATAGGTATGGGGCATGCCCCCGCCAAGGCATAACTTGGAGGGATGGCATACCTGCCATCCCAATTCCAATAGGCTATCTTGCCTCACTGAAATTAAATAAGATGTATTCCAAAGCAATGCTACCCAATATTTCCTCAATTCTTTCAAGTCACTTGGCCCTGTGTTTTGTAATCTTACCATTTTACAATGTCATGCAAACTTTGAGTCAGATCAAAGTGTCAAATATTTCGAATTGCCTCATGGAACACATTGAAATTCATGTAGAAAACTGCTGGTGAATAACTACAGGAAGCATATTTCTCCAGAAAACATATGTTTATACTTGCTTCTGAACTGAATTTGAGTAAATGTACAAGTCATTGTATATTTGCTACGTACAATAAATACTGCACGTAAAATACATACTGTACATACATACATAGAGAACTTCTTTATCCCCATGGGGACATTTCCCTTGCAGCATGATACATTCACAGTTACGAACAGACATTTATACCAAGAAACATAAAATCATTCACGCAACAGAAAGGCTGGGCAGCGAAATACATACATACCAATACAAATTGGACATACAGATGCCTATTCAGTCAATCTTGACTGTGAGAAAGCCATCCACACATATGTTTGTCCTGTCCATGTACTGCATGCTTATACACACAGGGCCAAGTGACTTGAAAGAATTTAGGAAATATTGGGTAGCATTGCTTTGGAATACATCTTATTTAATTTCGGTGAGGCAAGATAGCCTATATTGTTTGTAGTACCGTAACTTGGCGTCATTTTGATATCAATACTTTTAATGGCAGGCCTGTATTTTGGCAGTCTGAATGAATTATAGACAGTGTATGTTTTGTATGTGTAAGTAACTTGGCATTTTTGTACGTTGAAAACGTGTTTTTTATGAGATTATATATATACATTGAGTGCCATAATGTTTAGGACACAGATCTTTTTTGTCGATTTGGCTCTGTACTCGACAATTTTTAACTGTACGTGAAAAAATTCACATACTGTTAGAGTGCACATTCTCAGTGCAGCACTGTTTTTGTTAGGGGCACCATAATGTTTGGGACATATTAATGTTATGTAAATTAAAGTACTCATGTTAGTACTTTGTCACATATCCTTTGCATGCATTGACTGCTAAAAGTCTGTGACCTATAGACATCACCAGGCTATCTACTCTGGTGATGCTCTGCCAGGCTTGTACTGTAGCCATCCTCAGCTCCTACTTATTTTGGGAGCTAGTGGCCATAAGTTTTCTCTACAGCATATGAAACGCATGTTCGATTGGATTCAGATCAGGTGGCTGACTTGCCCAGTTAAGAATTTTCCAGTTTTGGTTTTGGAAGAACTCTTTTGTTGTTTTGGCAGTATGTTTTGGATCATGGCCTTGCTGTAGGATGAAGCGCCGTCCAATGGGTTTGGAGACATTTGGTTGAACTTGAGCCAATGAGATGCCTCTGTACACTTCAGAATTCATTGGCTGCTGCTGTTATCAGCTGTTACTTCATCAATGTCATCAATGAAGACAAGTGAGCCAGTATCTGGGGCAGCCATAGCATGCCCAAAACCATAACGTCCCCACCACCATGTTTCACAGATGAAGAGGGGAGCTTTGGATCTTGGGCAGTTCCTTTTGGCCTTTGCTCTTGCCATCACTCTGGTACAAATCAATCTTGGTATCATCTGTCCACAAGAAGTGTAGATCTCTGCAGGCTCTGTTAGGCACTTCTTAGCAAGCTGTAAGCTGGCAATCCTGTTTTTGGAGCTAGCTTGTGGTATGTATCTTGTATTGTAGCCTCTGTAGTTCTGTTCTTGAAATCTTCTGCGGTCCGTAGTTACTGACACATCCACGCCTACCTTCTGAAGAGTGTTTCTGATCTGTCAGACAGGTGTTTGGGGGTTTTTCTTCATTATGGTGAGAATTCTTCAGTCATCAACAGTAAAGGTCTTCCCTGGTCTACCAGATCCTTTTTTTAAATGACTGACCTCACCAGTTTCTTCTAAATGCTGTTCCAAACAGTTGATTTTTGGTAAGCCTATGGTTTGGCCTATGTCCCTGACTATTTCTGTCTTACTTCTGAGTCTCATAATGGCTTCCTTGAATATCATCAGCAGAACTGTGGTCCTCATGTTGACAAATAGCAATAGTATACTTCAGAGGCCATCAAAAGCCTAGAATCAAGACTAGATACTGAATGCTACTGAACGCAATTGGACACCTGAGTAATCAGAAACTCCTATGAAGCCATTTGTCCCAGACAGGTGCCCTAAAATGGCTGTATAAAAAAAGGGCTGTGATTTCTATGGGGTGAAACCAAAATGTATTAAAAAAATACCATTAAATCAAAGCAAGAAATGTACACTTGTTAACCACATGTGAATTGTTTGCTTACAAATCTGAAATTGTGGAGTACAGAGCCAAATAAAAAATATATATATATATATTTCTGGGTAAGTGTGGAGACAGTGGGCATAACGTTCCGTTGGCATACAATGCATGAGTCCGCTCAAGTATAGTTCTTTTCTCACCACCAGTGGTGTTTTGCAGTTGCAGTTTAAAATTAAAGTGAAAGTAAAAAAATAAGTGAAAGTGCATCTGCAGAGCTTTGACATTGACTTTATTAAATGAATATAAGCGCATTATATTGGCACAAATGCTCAGTACCATCCGATATAGCCAGGTCTCCTCCATTAGGCTACAGGCGAGCAATGAAATCATTTTTATTTGCATCCCAAAATTTCATCGCCATTATTTAAAATTGTGGATCAACACATAGAGAATATTCATGGAAAACATCTGCAATATGCCATTTAAACAGTCTTGAAGTGTATATTTTTTAAAGATAACCTTTATTGTGGGTTGTGCTCTCATTAGTGTAAGCTAGTAATTAAAACTGATTTGTATTTTCTCTCTCTCTCTCTCACACACACACTCACATGCACACACATGCACACACACACACACACACACACAGTTTACTCAGGTTGGATAGCTATGTTCGTTTCTGTTCAAATAAAATGTTATGTCCAAACAAGTGTCTGCAGTTCCACTCTCCAATATACTTATTGCTTTTTCTGTGGGCCAGTGAAAATTCAGCCTTTGGAACACCACTAGCCACAGTGCCTGGTGAGCCAAACGGTCATTATCAAGCCCTGAACGGTTTTGTGTCGTATTTAGTAATTGTGCTCTACTAACAGTTGTGCTGCTGTTGTATTCCCAGTGCTGCAGGTGTTCAGGGTGTACGGGACTTCACTAGTGCTGAATGGAGCCGTGGGGGAGTCCATTGTGCTGCCCACGGATGAGGAAGGACCAATCAGAGGACTGGGCGTCATGCAGTGGACAAAGAACAATATACATGTCATCAGATTAGTGAGCAAGCAGGACAGCTCATCTTTTGAAACCCGGGAGACAAATGCAGCTTTTAAAGGGAGGCTGATTGTGAATTATGAAACCGGGGCCCTGAACATTAGTTCTCTGAGAGAAGAGGATTCTGGGGAATATCTCTTTATCTCCAAAAACGATACAACTAAACATTTATGGTGAGCACCTCAGTGTTTGTGTCTGTAGATCTCTTGAGCTGTAATTAGTGAAGCAGTGTGTTTCAGAGTTTGTGTTTGTAGATCTCTTGTCTGGCAGTCGGAGGGTTGCCGGTTCAAACCCCGCCCTGGGCGTGTCGAAGTGTCCTTGAGCAAGACACCTAACCCCTAACCCCTAACTGCTCTGGCGAATGAGAGGCATCAATTGTAAAGCGCTTTGGATAAAAGCGCTATATAAATGCAGTCCATTTACCATCTTGAGCTGTAATTAGTGAAGCAGTGTGTTTCAAAGTTTGTGTCTGTGGATCTCTGAGCTGTAAGTAATGAAGCAGTGTGTTTCAGTGTTTGTGTCTGTAGATCTCTTCACTGTAATTAATGAAGCAGTGTGTTTCAGAGTTTGTGTTTGTAGATCACTGAGCTGTAAGTAATGACACAGTGTGTTTCAGAGTTTGTGTCTGTAGATCTCTGAGCTGTAAGTAATGACGCAGTGTGTTTCAGTGTTTGTGTCTGTGGATCTCTGAGCTGTAAGTAATGCTGTCGGTGGTCTCTCTCTCTGCAGAGAGGATTGTTTCAGTGCAGGTAACCTCCCAGGTGAATAACAGCACAGACGGCAGCAGCTGTAACGTGACCCTGAGTTGCAGTGTGATTGGAGGCAGCCAGGTGGTGCTGTCCTGGAGCAGAAATGGAGAGAACTTTGCTGGAGCGGAGAACAGAGCTACCCTGACTGTATCCCTCACCCGTGCAGAAGAGTACTACACCTGTACAGCCATTAACCCCATCAGCTCACTAAGCAACACAGCGACAGCCAGGCCCTGCCAAACAGGTCAGTCTCTGATTAGCTCAGAGTGTGATTAGCATATAATCAGCAGAAAACACATAAACCGACTCTTATTTACACTCTAGCTAGACCATGATGATGCTCCTGCTGCTGCTACATTGGATTTTTTGTTGTTATATGGACATGATTAACATTACAACTGAAATGACTACAACTAAAATACAACAATAACTGCTAATAGTACTTAAATTGAAATATGTACAGTCAGATCAAGTGTGTGTATGCGCATGTGTGTGCGCCTGTGCAGTTGTGTAACGATCGCTGTCTCTGTAGCGTCCTGTGTGATGTTCTTCATTTCCTGTACGTCTAGTTTTCTCCCGGTCTCTTGCTGTGTGCGCTAAAGTCAGTGCTGTTCTCCCTGGGTCTGGTTGCTATGGTTTTGGCTGTCATCGCTGTTCATGCCAGAGAGAGGTGCTGCAGGTCAGTCATGGTCATTCCTGTGTTTACATCTCTCATCAGCAGTGAGCTTGAATCTGACACACTCAGTGACCTCTTAAAAAAGCATCCAAAAAGACTCACACACTCTACCCCATACTCACACACTCCATCACACACTCACATCCTCCACCACACACTCACACACTGTATCCCATACTCACACACTCCATCACACACTCACACACTCTACCCTGTACTCACACACTCTACCGCACACTCACACCCTCCACCACACACTCACACACTGTACCCCATACTCACACACTCCACCACACACTCACACACTCTACCGCACACTCACACAATGTACCCCATACTCACACACTCCATCACACACAACACACTCTACCACACACTCTAATGCATGCTGTATTGCTTCATGTGAATTCTGGATGCAGTTCTGGAGTTTAAGTTATTTATTTCTGTTGTTTTTCAGAGATCAATGGGGACTCAGAAAGGAGGATGAATCTGTCAGTGATGGAGAAAATTCCTACCTGAAATAGCTGTGTGTGTGTGTGTGTACGTGTGTGTGTGTGTGTGTGTATGTGTGTGCATGTGTGCGAGTGTGAGTGTGAGTGTGAGTGTGTGTGTGTGCATGTGTGTGAGTGTGTGTGTGTACGTGTGTGCATGTGTGCGAGTGTGAGTGTGAGTGTGTGTGTGTGCATGCACGTGCGTGTGTGCGTGTAAGTGTGTGTAAGTGTGAGTTTGAGCGTGACTCATGATTATGTAAAACAAGTAATCCTAGCAATGCAGTGCAGTACAAAATAAAATATGTTTCATATCCGTTATCCAGATGACTATGTATGACATTACATCCTCCTTTACAAAGGAACCCTAATTACAATGATCCCAGTACTTGCAAAGCATTTCAACCAGATGAGTTTTATGCACACACACACACACACACACGCACACACACTATACCACGGTCCCAACCCATTGTTGGGAGGGATAACACAAGCACGCATTCAAATT
This sequence comes from Anguilla japonica, assembly GCA_025169545.1. NCBI lineage: Eukaryota > Metazoa > Chordata > Actinopteri > Anguilliformes > Anguillidae > Anguilla > Anguilla japonica. The sequence continues at coordinate 5,300,135 of CM045890.1, read as the reverse complement.
AGGGGTGAACTGAAAAGGTTGTGCAAGGGCATATGAAATTAAGTCGAAGCAGACTCCAGTTGTTTTGTGTTCACTCAACGAAGCAATTGTGCTCTATCTTACACCCGGCGCCAAGCCCAACGCAAGTGTCTTTACCAGTTTCAGGCCAACGCAGTTGTCATTTTCTCCTCCAGCGCCCACGTTGTTTAAATAGCAAATATACTTGCGCACATCTGAGCGGCCACGTGCGTCTTGGTCTTAAAATGGGGTGTGGTCAGGCGCATTGTTGGCGCATTGCTATCTTGAGGCAGCGAAAAGCCACTGCGCGATTGACCAACAAAAACCTGGTCTTAAGTCAGTGTCGCAGTATTTTACTGTTATTTTAAGGGCGCATTATTAAGATAGTAATGTGCGCCTGCATAGGCGGGTGCACAACGCGCAATGTTTTTTTTTATTTTTATTTTTTTAATAGGCCTACATGTCATAATGGTTAGTCATAATATTGGTAATATATATTAACATAATATTCATAATATAATATTTGGTGGAATCCTGCTGTTGCAGTAGATGGTCTGCTCGCGCGCTTTTACCTTGCGCACGAGCAGATCCGTTTCCTCTGCAGAGAAGCGTTCTTTCCTACTACTTGGCAAATCCGTCATTATAATAGCAATCCGCCAAGGTGCAAGCGCACCTGGCTTTTAAAGGGAATGGGAGATGACACTGATTGGTTTATTTCATGTTACGCCCAAAACACGCCTAAGATTAATTAAGAGTTCATTAATCACCATTAACCTAGCAAAAGTGGATTTGGACACGCCCTAAATGCACTTGCGCCATGCGCTTTAAACCGAGCGCTTAGATCGTTAAAATACAGCCCTTTAAGATCTTCAAGACTGAAAAATATATGAAACAGGAAGAGGTGTGGCCTGACTGGTATCTGATGAGGCAGATACCATTTTTCGTTAAGGATGACAGATTAAAACCGATGAACTGAAATTAAATTACAAAGCAAGATTTAAAACAATGGCATTGAATTCAAGTTTTTCATTTGAAGGGCACAAGGTTTTGTAATGTGTTGTCAGTTTCTCAGAAACTTCTCTGAACTTGTTCACACATTGCATATGCATTGCTTTGACTGCTCTTGGTATCTGCATGGCCAATAACTGGCCTACAATTTGCCTGAAGCCCAAGATCTGTCCCAGCTGTTTCCTAGCCATTGACACAAGCGTACTGAGAAATGCGCGTCAAGTTCAAGGTTTAAAGAAGAGCAACCAAAATGATTCCTAGTATGAAAGATAAAGGCTACGAGAAAAGACTTAAGATGCTTAATATCCTCAAGTTTAGTAAAAGGAGACTCTGGAGTAATTTAATAGAGGCTATTAAATTCATAAAAGGGATCAACAAAGTGAATTACAAGAGATTCTTCAGGTTGAATTATGTTAGTAGAACGAGGGGACATAAATGTAAATTAGCAAAAGGTAAATTCCATACAGACATTAGGAATACTTTTTCACACAGAGAGTAGTCAATGTGTGGAATACCCGGCCAGGTCACGTAGTAGAGGCAGAAACTGGGGATTCTCGAGACTAGGCTTTATACAATGTTAGATACAATCTAGTCTGTAGGTAATCAGAGCACTAATCTAGTCTGGAAAACGTCGAGCATTGTTAGGCTGAACGGATTGCTCTCATCATTATATTACGTTATGTCATGTTATTTGGGGTCATCCATGTCTTCTGGTGGAAAATTTGAACAAAACAATGCATCATTCAAATTGTGCACGACATCTGTCGGCAGTGGGTGAAGTAGAAAAAACAAGTGCCGATACAGTATGAGAGTTAAATTTAAGTTCCAGTATGGCGTAACCTACCGGTCTGTTCCGGGACTTCCCATTTTCTGGAACTTCCCATTTTTGAGCAAAGAAAACGTCGAAAAGACAGGTTCCCTTGCAGCCACCATCGTTTACAGAAATGTACCGTCATTTCAAAGAGTCACTTACGAACTGAATGGCAAAACTGTTGTTGAGTCGCGGATACGCTCAGAATTCTAAATTCCGTGAATGTATTCGGGAGGCAGAATTCCAATCTCCTAACCAGCGCGACAAGAGTTTTCCTTTATTCTGGTAGTGAAAATTAGAAAATACAAATCGGCAGCCTAAAACTAAGAGTCTTATCGTGATAAATAATTGTAGCGTGCATACGTAAATCCACCACTAAGTGGCGGTACGCAATGTAATGGTGCACATATGGGCAAAAATCAACAGTATCGGTATGAAGTACCGTCCTTATTTAAGCAGTATTTATCTGCCGCTCACAGCTCTCTCTTGTCCTTCTGACAGATGATTCGCTTTGGTTCGTTTTTTCGTTTTTGGTCTCCGCCGTTTTTAAAAATTATAATTCTGTATGCAGTCCAATTATTGTTTGGTGTACATGTATGGACCAAATGATTCCAGAATGTGCAGAATATACTGAATCCCACATCCTGTAGTTTGTGTAATGTAGTTAGGGTACCCATTAGGGTAGTTTAGCTCTTGTTTGTATAGCTTATAGTTTAATGCTCAATAGGGTACACAGTAAAATATGCAGTGTTAATGAATGAATGAATTACTATTCTTATTATTACCAAAATGAAGCGCAGCAAAACAATAATTTAGCATTAGATTTTATTCATATACAAAATATTAAAACAAAATAGGGGGACACTGGGCACTTGGGGTACCCTAAGCTGACACTCCAACCCCACAACACCACCCACCCTACCACCCCCACTTATATGTTCCTGCTAATTGGTAGCAAAGTTATAAAAAATATCCATATAGTGCTTTAATAAAATGAAATAAACTTTGCTCATGGTCAGCAATGAATGTGTTTGGAAGAGGTGAATGCAAAAGGCTCCATAATAGGACATATTCAGCCTGTGTGACTTACCCCACCCACACGAAAACACCCCCACTTCCTGTTTCGCTCACAAGCGGAAGAGTGAAAGGTCACTCAATGCGGATGTGTACTCCTATTTCTTACAAATAAATATACTAATTTATGGACTGTTGTTTCATCGTATCATGTTTTATCCTTGTACAGAAACAGCTATTTTTGTGTTGAGTACACATTTTTCATTCCTACATGAATTGTTCATACATTTAAAAAAAGCAGTGTGTCTCTAGTCTTGGTTTTAACCTTTGTTCTAATCTGTGGAGATTGCATTTGGAGTCAGAGGCATACACCATCACGAAGACCAGAGAACTTACCACGGCTGGAAAAAAAAAAAAAAAAAAAAAAAAAAAAAAAAAAAAAAAAAAAAACAATTAATCTATAAGCAGAGAAAACAGACAAATTTATCAGGAAGGACAGCACAGAAATCACGGGTGGAGTCAGAAATATACACCTTACAGGTCGGCCAAGGCAAACAACTGCGGATGATGACAGACAAACCCTAAGAGCTGTGAAGAACAATCCTAAAACAATGGTCAGTGACATCACCAGCAGTCTCCAGAGGGCAAGGGGTGAAAATATCGAAAGCCACTGTACGCAGAAGACGTTGAGAGCAGAATTACAGAGGCTGCACTGCAAGATGCAAAACCTCACAACAGCAGCAAGAATCCAAAGGCCAGATTAGAATTCAAAGAGCCAGTATTTTTCTGGACCGAAGTTTAATGGACAGATGAGACCAAAATAAACCTTTTAGCCAAAATGATGGAGAGTCATTTGAAGTGTGGAGAATGGAAGGAACAGCCCATGATCCAAAGCAGACCTGGGTCAAATACGTATTTGCATGGATTCAAGTAATTTTCTATGCTTAAATGATCTAGTCTGGTGTATTGGAACCAATGAAATACGCTCAAAAAGTGCAAACCCCGCCTTCTGGTCAATTACACCAGGCACGATCAATACAGCACAGAAAAATATTTGAATCCAAAACAAATACGTATTTGACCCAGGCCTGATCCAAAGCATACCACCTCATCTGTGAGGGATGGAGGTGGTGTCATGGGCTTGGGCACCTATGGCTGCTTCTGGAACAGGCTCACTCCTCTTTATTGATGATGTAATGGAGGATGGCAGCAGTAGGATGAGCTCAGAAGTATACAGACAAGTTTTGCCTAGCTACGGTATGCACAAAGAAATTCCTCCAACCTCATTGGCTGGCGCTTTATCCTGCAGTGAGACAATGACCCCGAAACACACTGTCTATGCAACCAAGGCATTCGCCAATGGGAGAACGTGGAAAGCTTTCGCTGGTCAAGCCTGTAATGTGTTGTAATGTACTTTTGCTTCCCCTGCTCCATGTCTCTCCTTGTTTATTGTTTTTATTTTACTGGTTTAAATCAGTGAAGACTTAATCATTTTACTTACCTCTGCCTCCATGTGTGATCGCTGCACCTGGGTCCCAAACCCTTCCCGTGAAACCTGGCAGGCGCTGAACACCTAAAATAGACACTTCTGCATAATGGAGAAACATGCGTACATGAATGCCTTTGAAATAAAATCTGAATGTCTGTACTTCTGCATCTCATCCCTCTTTGGATCTCAAATTCCGAGGCCGCAAATATAGAGCACAAATAAAAATGTCACCCTGCCGTTCCCGTTTCCGTAGTTTTGGAGGGCACAGGCGCTGATGGTTTTGGTCCTCGGGGCTGGTTGTGCCGTATCTGCGTTTCTCCCGATCCAGGGGCGTCATAGTGTGGGGAAACCGTGGAAACGGGCTGCCCCAGAGCCCCCTGGGTTGGAGGGGGACCTAAAAGGCCCCTGAAGAAGGAAATGGAGACCGTATTTTCACAGAGGCCCAGTGTTACGGCCGGCTCGAAGGGCCGCAACAAACAAAGTCAAAATGTATCAAAAACAATCCAAAAAACTGATTTAAAAACTCAGACATTCAGTAAAATAAACTAAAACACAAACTAAAACAAAAGAAAACCCACAAAGTTTACCAAACAAAAAGGATCTTCACAAACACCAAAACCACAAAGCAAACCGCAAGCTACACAAAAGAAACCCCAAAGAAGATCTCAAAGCAAAGAACTCTATGCAACCCACAAAACACAAACACACAGCCAACTAAAAACCACCCGAAAGAAAGGTCTCCCCTGCCTCATACTACTGGGCTTATATTGGGCCACAGGCAGGTGGAGGCAATCAGCAATTAGGCAATCAGGCAACTACCTCCATCTGCACTACCCAGACCAGCAGAGGCAGGGGACGTAACCCCCAGAAATTGGCATAATGCCTTACCCTAATGCTTAGTTGAACTATGCGGTTGTTCCCTGAACTTGACTGGTACTTCTCTCTCGGGTTTTCGTCATACTTGTTCCTGGTTATGCTTATACACTTTGTTGTACGTCGCTCTGGATAAGAGCGTCTGCCAAATGCCTGTAATGTATTGTACCCTGCTTCTGGGCCGTGGTTTCGTAGGGAGGGGTTTCTTCTTCCGCCCATCGCCTCTCACCACGCTTCCTCATTATGCTCAAAAAAAAAAGCGTCAACCATGAAAGGAAAGATTGCGCACTTTCTGTTGATTCTTAACTCCGTTTTACTGCCTTTTGGTGAGTTGTAGTTTTTTTAAAAAAGTTTTTTGTAAAATATGTCTGAAAAATAATTCTTGCCTTTATGACTTGAGAACGTTCGGCAAAATTTGAAGTCGGGTGACGGAACAGTCAACTAGTGCAGAAGCTCAGTCGTTTTTACCAGGATATGGAGGGGTTGCTTTGCTGCTTAACACTAGAGGAGAAGAAATAGAATAACCAGTAAAAATCTGCCATATGCAAACTCAGGTGGACACTGGCATGTCATGGCCAGGAGGTCATGTGTTTGGATTGCCTGTACTTTAGAGGTAACAGAACCCTAAAATACATTTTGGCCTCTCCGGAACAGAGGCACCATTTTGGTGAGTTGTAGTTTTAAAAAAAAAAGTTTTTGTAAAATATGTCCGAAAAATAATTCTTGCTTTTATAACTTGAGAACGTTCGGCAAAATTTGAAGTTGGGTGACCTTAGTCGAGGCCTTGTTTTCTTCAGCGAGTCACGCTCCTAATCGCGTGGGGGGACTCGGTGAGTCATGTGTTCTGCTACCAGAAACGAGGGAGAAATAAGGAAACTTGAATCAGGGTTCGCAAGAGCTCGTAAATATGAAATAAACTAACTTCTGTTTTTCATCAAGTTTATGAACTTTCCACTGTAAGTCTGTTGATGGACTGTGTGGAATTACTGAAGGGGTGATTTTTAAAGGATTGTTAAAAGAGAATGATAACAGTTCCTCCTTTACCAATTTTACCAGTCTAATCGATATGTACTGTATATATATATCTCATAAAAAAATGTTTTTAACGTACAAAAATGCCAAGTTACTCACACATACAAGACATACACCGTCTATAACTCATTCATTCAGACTGCCAAAATCCAGGCCTGCCATTAAAAGTATTGATATCCAAATGATGCCAAGTTACGGTACTACAAACAATATAGGCTATCTTGCCTCACTGAAATGAAATAAGATGTATTCCAAAGCAATGCTACGCAATATTTCCTCAATTCCTTCAAGTCAGAGATATGGCCAGTGTATGTAGTCACGGATTTGACGGCCATCCAACGAGCCTTAATTGACAAAAGAATCAGCAAGCCCGTAAAATTATAGCTCCCTAGGTCGCAACTTGTGTAGCCTTCTGTCCTGCTCTGTTGTCTGTTATTTCGTGGAGATGCACTTTTAGTGTTTGTAAGGTTTATAAGGCATTTTGATAGGCTTATCCGCAGGTGGGAATCCTCTTCGCTGTTTTGCTAAGCTAGAACCGGAAAACTTGATAGTGGAGAATAGGAGCAGACGCATATGGCCCAGCAGGCTTTGCATATGAGAAAATAACAACAGTGTGAGAAATGATGAAATTGCGTAGTTGAAACAATATGTTTTTAGCAGAATGGGCATGTAGGTGAAGGTTGACATGATCACAAACTATAGTGCAAAATAAATGAAGTGACCATGAGCGAGCTTAGTTTCCTTATTGAATGGTATATATAACAGTCTGTATAACATGCTGGTCGTTGAAGTGGAGAGTTAAGTAACATATGTAATCTATTGCACTGATGTGCTTTTGTCATGTTCAGTAGTAGTTGTAATTATGAGTGAGTCATGATTTTAAATGTAATGTTTTAATGCGGAGTTGCAGAACGTGCATACGTAGTAATTGTTTGTATGTGGCTAGATAGAGAACAGGGCGAGGTAACATGAATGTAGAAACGTGGCGTTTGCTGATAAGAAGGTTTTGTACGGTAGCCAAGTGAAGAAATATAGTTAGTAGAAATGGCACAGTGGTGAACTGGTGTAACTTTTTAATAAAAGGAATACATTTGCCGTCATGAAATGCATATGGTTAGTGTAAAATAAAACGTTAGTGTAAAATAAGAAACTGTCTGCCTGAGGGCGAGGCGGGATTCATCCTTCAACCGGAGGTTTACCGGTCTGTGACTTTGTTAGTGCAGCACCATGACATAGCTATGCAATGCGTGAAATATCATTAGCAAACCTGTCCGTGGTTTTAAAGAAGAACACAGGCCAGTAAGCACAGAAGAGCTCCTGCTGAATCCATATGGCTTTGCAATATTGTAGCCGGTTAATAACTGAACGTGCAGACGGTACGTCATAATGCAGTGTATACATTCGGTGAACGGCGGGTAGACATGGTGCAAAAGCAATAATTGAGAAGTAGTAGACAATTATTAGTGAGGGTAAAAGCAGGTTAAAGAAACATGCTCCTAGCTGGGCTTGAACATCCAACCTCATGTTCCCAAGACTGTAACCTTGCCCACTAGGCCACAGGCAGGCTAACTGTTTAAACTGGAAATGTTTCAGAGTGAAAAGGTATGGGTATTTTGCACGTGTATGCGAGTTTTTGATTGGGTCGTGTAGGTGAAGATTTGGCTGGTGTCGGTAAAATGTCCAATGGGGAGACATGTTGTTAGTGGGATAGGCGGCAGGAAAAATAAGAATGAGAAGAAGAAGAAGAAGAAGACAAAAGAGAAGATGAAGAAGAAGAAGAAGAAGGAGAAAACACAAAATAAAAAATTTTATTGTGTGGACATGTGAAGTTGTTCATGAAATCTGTCTGTTGAAATGGGGTCAGAATGTACAGAATTTAATGTTTTTAAGGGCTGAGTGTCTGTGGCTGTTGTAGTTATTTCTGTGGGGAACCCTGAAAAGTGCCAAAGTGCTGTATAGGTATGGGGCATGCCCCCGCCAAGGTGTAACTTGGCGGGATGGCATACCTACCATCCCAACCCTATATATATATATATATTAAATGTATTATTACAATTATTGGGATGGCATTGGGATGGCAGGTATGCCATCCCGCCAAGTTACGCCTTGGCGGGGGCATGCCCCATACCTATACAGCACCGAGAGTTTGGCACTTTTCAGGGTTCCCCACAGAAATAACCACAACAGCCACAGACACTCAGCCCTTAAAAACATTAAATTCTGTATATTCTGACCCCATTTCAACAGTCAGATTTCATAAACAACTTCACATGTCCACACAATAAAGCCCCAAACTAAGAGGATTTTGCGTTTTCTCCTTCTTCTTCTCATTCTTATTTTTCCTGCCGCCTATCCCACTAATAACATGTCTCCCTATTGGGCATTTTACCGACACCCGCCAAATCTTCACCTACACGACCCAATGAAAAACTCGCATACACACGCAAAATACCCATACCTTTTTACTCTGAAACATTTTCAGTACAAACAGCTACTCTGCCTGTAGCCTAGTGGGTAAGGTTACAGTCTTGGGAACCTGGGGTAGCAAGTTCAAGCCCAGCAAGGGACACGTTTCTTTAACCTGCTTTTACCCTCACTAATAATTGTCTGGTACTTCTCAATTATTGCTTTTGCACCATATCTACCCGCCGTTCACCGAACGTATACACTGCATTATGACGTACCGTCTGCACGTTGTTATTAACCGGCTACAATATTGCAAAGCCATATGGATTCAACGGGAGCTCTTCTGTGCTTACTGGCCTGTGTTTTCTTCTTTAAAACCACGGACAGGTTTGCTAATGATACTTCACGCATTGCATAACTATGTCATGGTGCTGCATTAACAAAGTCACAGACTGGTAACCCTCCGGTTGAAGGATGAATCCCGCCTCGCCCTCAGGCAGATAATTTCCTCTTTCACACTAACGTTTTCTTACGCTTTTATATTTGCTTTACCAAAACTCACTCACGGCCACTCATATGCATTTCATGACGGCAAATGTATTCCTTTTATTTAAAAGTTACACCAGTTCACCAGTGTGCCATTTCTACTAACTATATTTCTTCACTTGGCTACCGTGCAAAACCTTCTTATCAGCAAACGCCACGTTTCTACATTCATGTTACCTTGCCCTGTTCTCTATCTAGCCACATACAAACAATTACTACGTATGTACGTTCTGCAACTCCCCATTAAAACATTACATTTAAAATCATGACTCACATATAAGTATAACCAGTAATACTGAACATGAGAAAAGCACATTAGTATAATAGATTTCACACGTTACTTAACCCTCCACCGTAACAACTAATTCTTTATACCGACTGTTATATATACCATTCCATAAGGAAACTAAGCTCGCTCATGGTAACTTTATTTACTCCGCACTATAGTCTGTCATCATGTCAACCTTCACCTTCATGCCCATTCTGCTAAAAACATATTGTTTCAACTACGCAATTTCATAATTTCATCCTCATTTCTCTCACGCTGTTGTTATTTTCTCATATGCAAAGCCTACTGGGACATATGCGTCTGCTCCTATTCTCCAGTATCAAGTTTTCCGGTTCTAGCTTAGCAAAACAGCGAACAGGATTCCCACCTGCAGATAAGCCTATCACAACGCGTTATAAACCTTACAAACACTAAAAGTGCATCTCCACGAAATAACAGACAACGGAGCAGGACAGCACGGTACACAAGTTGCGACCTAGGCAGCTCTAATTCTACGGGCTTGCTGATTCTTTTCTCAATCAAGGCTTGTTGGACGGCCGTCAAATCCGTGAGTACATACACTGGCCATATTTCACCTGCGTTTCTGTTGCGTTTAAAATTACACGCCACCGCTCACTGTCACAGCCACTGTTTTACATATATAGCAAACCGAAACCGCTAAACAGTACACGCTCATCAGACGGTACAAATTCACACAAGGACAGCCATAATCCACAACCGTTTCTTACAGGGTCACTTCGCATTTCTCACTCTCATAATAAAACGCTTTGCAAAAAGAAATGATATCTCATAAAAAACACGTTTTCAACGTACAAAAATGCCAAGTTACTCAAAAGTATTGATATCAAAATGACGCCAAGTTACGGTACTACAAACAATATAGGCTATCTTGCCTCACCGAAATTAAATAAGATGTATTCCAAAGCAATGCTACCCAATATTTCCTCAGTTCTTTCAAGTCACTTGGCCCTGTGTTTTGTCATTTTTACCATTTTACATGTCATGTCATGCAAACTTTGTGTAAGATCAAAGAGTCAAATATTTCGAATTGCCTCATGGAACACATTGAAATTCATGTACAAAACTGCTGCTGAGTAACTACAGGAAGCATATTTCTCCAGAAAACATATGTTTACACTTGCTTCTGAACTGAATTTGAGTACATGTACAAGTTATTGTATATTTTGCTACGTACAATAAATACTGCATGTAAATACATATTGTTCATACATACATAGAGAACTTCTTTATCCCCATGGGGACATTTCCCTCGCAGCATGTTACATTCACATTTACGAACATACAGTTATACCAAGACACATACTATCATTCACGCAACAGAAAGGCTGGGCAGCGAAATACATACATACCAATACAAATTGGACATATACACGCCTATTCAATCAATCTTGACTGTGAGAGAGCCATCCACACATATGTTTGGCCTGTCCATGTAGTGCATGCTTATACACACAGGGCCAAGTGACTTGAAAGAACTGAGGAAATATTGGGTAGCATTGCTTTGGAATACATCTTATTTAATTTCGGTGAGGCAAGATAGCCTATATTGTTTGTAGTACCGTAACTTGGCATCATTTGGATATCAATACTTTTAATGGCAGGCCTGGATTTTGGCAGTCTGAATGAATGAGTTATAGACGGTGTATGTCTTGTATGTGTGAGTAACTTGGCATTTTTGTACGTTAAAAACATTTTTTTATGAGATATATATATACAGTACATATCGATTAGACTGGTAAAATTGGTAAAGGAGGAACTGTTAACTGCTTAATTTTAATACAGAAAACGTTCTTTCAACTGAGCTCAAAACCTAGCATGGGAATTGGCACAAGACTGTAGGTTTGTGGATTTTTCTCAATCTGGCAAACTGATTCTCCACCTTAAGGACACACACGTTTACACTTATTATCGTAGGATAAAACGCAAGTAATACATATACTCTAAATGGTTCCAAACATATTGGTATGTCCTGTTTGTCTATAAAGTTAATACCGGGACGTGTGAATGTACGTGTGTTTTGCAGGTACAGGTGAAGCCCTGTTTACCGTAAACGGTATCGTTAATGGGTCTGTCACTTTGCCCTCCGGATCTCCGTACAACAGTCACTCAGAGGTCCGGTGGAGGATTGACCAGAGTATAATCGCCTTTTATTTTGCGCCGAAAACTGTGACGACGGACACTAAGAGATTTGGGGACAGGTTACACCTGAACACGAAAGACGGTTCTCTTCTAATCAACCGGGCACAGATGGACGATGCGGACACGTACAACGTGACAGTCTCTCAAGGCAAAAGAAAACACAACGCTGTAGTCAAGCTGATGATCTATGGTGAGCAAAAGCTTCGGGTCCGCTGGGTCAACTCAGTCGAGACTCAAGCTGAACTCCCCCTCAAAATCTCTCTGCTCCTGTCTCTCTCTCTCTCTCTCTCTCTCATTCTCTCTCTCTCTCTCTCTGCTCTCTGTCTCTCTGTCTCTCTCTCTCTCTCTCTCTCTCTCTCTCCACACACAAATGCCATAATTTGGTGTAGACTTGCAGTTACTGTATAAACAGCCTAGTCAGTCTCTCTCTCGTCTCTCTCTCTCTCTCTCTCTCTATCTCAGGACACAAAAACACATAAACACACATACACACACACACACAACAAAACAGCAAACCCTTTACATTCCGACTTACTTTAAGATTAACCTTTAATATTTCTTCACCCGAACAGAACGGGCAGACACGCCTATACTGGAGGTTCTGAACAACACGTCAGGGCCTCGGTTCTGCAATGTGTCTGTGAGGTGCGCTACCCTCCACGGCCTCTGGGTGGAGTCGCTCTGTCAGCTTACACAGCGCAAACTCGTGTGCGGGGAGACAGCCAGGAATGACTCCGCCCACTCAGCGCGGTTACTGATCACGGCAACCAGAGACACCATCAACTGTAGCAGCAGCAACCCCGCCAGCACAAGCTCCGCCCCCCTGCTTCCTGTTAAACAGGTCTGCCCTGCCACTGTGCCTGGTAAGGAATGAATGTGTCTCGACAAATCAGAATAAGAGACTACTGAAGCATTTCCTGTTATAAAACCAATATTCCACTACCCAAAACTTGCGTCCCAATCCCTATTGCCATTATTTTGTTTAAGACTTGCAGTTACGAACAGCCTAGTCAGGCTCATAATACCATACATTTATGAGCAGCCTGGCCAGGCTCATGGTACTATAAGCATATGAACCTGCCAAGTAAGGCTACTGACGTGGTATTGCATACAGTATGTATATTTCGTGAATTTCAGGTGATTGATATTTGCATATCAAGCTGATCCTTTTTATTTATTTTTGTTGTAGATCCTGAGAAGAAACATGAACGTTCGCGAAACATTCTGATTGTTGTTGGGTTAACCTTTTCTTGTCTGTTGTGCTGCTGTCTGTTTGTATATAAAAAAACATTTCACAAACAGAACAAAAAGAGAACGAATTCTAATGATCTTCAGCCAAGAGAACGCAAAATGGATCCTAATGATGAGATGAGAGAATCCAAGACAGACTTTAATGAACCCTACGAAAACAATCACAGAACAGATGCTAATTGTGCTCAAGAAGAAGGACCTCCAGTTTCAAATTTGGTTGATGATACTGTTATCCATGAAAAAAGAGGAGTTCCTCCAGAAGTGTAAATATTATTTTCCATGACCTTGTCAAATCGATATTACTTGTTGAGTTATTTGTATTCATTCCGATATAAGTTTGTAAGCTGAATTTTACGTTATTTTCCCATTGTGTTCTTGTAATCATGTCAAATTAATACTACTAAACTATATACATTAAACTATTAAATTAAGGCCACATTTCTTTGTTCGTTTTTTTAAAATTTTGTTTTACAATTTCTGCATGAATCTTAAGTTTGTATATTTCAAGTTGTTCGGAAGAATTTTTTCACACAGAGAGCAGTCAATGTGTGTGTGGTGTGGGGATGGCTGGTTTAAGCAGCCACACCTGCCCTGGGTCAAGCTAATTAGTCCTGGCCAATTGGATAATTGGTTAAGAATTAGATAATTGGCCAGGCTAATTGGGCCCAGGAACAGGAGTGGCTGCACCTGTGCGTAGTGAGGTAATCGGTGCGCACAGGTTAAATCTGCCATCCCCACCCACACCAGGAGTTTCTCTCTCATGACAGTGTGTAAGATCTGCTCATTTGGCTGTACCATCTTGCCAAACCCTCGTAAAATAAATCTGGACTGTTGGAACATCTTCTCCCTGTGTCTCTGTGCTGGAGGGCCCCTAGGAAAGCCACTTCGGTGGCCTGTGGCAGGCGTGTTTGCCACAGTGTGGAATAGCCTGCCGGGTCATGTAAGTAGAGGCAGAAACTCTGGGGATTTTCAAGACTAGGCTTGACGAGGTGTTAGATACTATCTAGTCTGCAGGAAATCAGAGTGATAATTTAGTCAGGAAAATGGCGAGCATTGTTGGGCTGAATGGCCTGTTCTCGTCACTATGTTATGTTATGTTAAGTCCACTTGTTAAATGAAGATATACACGCAAGAGTTGTCTAGACCGCACTTTAATTTTAACACAAATGAGCCTTTCTGCAAAGTGGTTAAACACAATACATTTCCCTGAACATAAATGTTTACAACCCATTTAAAACAAAGCATTATAGACATTGTTAATCACACATTGACATACACAATTAAAGACCCCATGAAATCACGTTTTTCTTCAGTGTCCATGAAGGCACAATGTGTATGTATATTTACTTCTTTCAAATCAAACGGCAAAAAAAAAACATCTCCTTTTAATGTAATGATTGCCAATTTCTAAAGAAGAGAACTAGTTGTCTGGCAGGACGTGTCCCTTTGTGTGGGTCTTCTCTTCGAACGGACCCTATTCAGACTGGGAAGATGTATGCAGCTGTTTAATTGCCTTTGGCTGGATCTGTTTTGTGCCTGTTTGCCAAAGTTATGTGTGTTATCTAAGAGTCCAGACCGCTTAGATGGGGGGGTCATGGGGTGAGGGGGGGGGGGGGTGGCATTTTGTTTTGGGCCCAGGCCCAAGGGGGGCCGAGGACGCAGGGTGTAAATATTTCCATCTCAACCATAATTTGGCACAACTCATTCTACTAATAAGCAGCTCAGTGAGATCTCTAGCTGTTGAACAAGGTGTGCATGGTTTTGGGGTTGGAGTGAAAACCTTCAGGACAGTACATCTCTTGTAACAGGCAGCCCTAAATTGGTTGGGCAGCCCCTGAATTAAAGCATGTAATCAAGAGGATTCTGTGTGTCTGGAAGTCGTCTCTGTAAAGCAGTAAATTCAACCCCCTCTGTTTAAAAAAAAAAAAAAAACCCATTTATGTATAAATCCATTTATGTGTTGATTTATAGCCCATGTCTTGCGATTTGACCATGCATGGGGCTCTCTGCAATGGAAGTCTTTATCACATAAACATTGAAGCTGCAAGTAACCTTAAAGATGTTTATTGTCCTCCACTTACAGTACATTTTGAATAAACAAAGGAGGGAAGTAGGCTTCAAATTAGTAATTAAAAAAGAAAGAAAAGAGCATTAATATAGAATTGGGTTGCTACTTTGTAGCAAGTTCTGACAGTTCTCAAGGCAACCACAATAAGTCCATATAAATGCATCATGTGTACCCACTACCCAGGTAAATATGAGATTCTGCACTATACAAACTGATTGAGCTGTTGAGTCACTCAGATTTACTTTTTAATGTGTTCTAGTTTGTGAATCTGAATGTATCAGCAATAGTTAAAAAAGTGGTTATGAACCCTCTTTGAAAGTACAGATAAACTGATTGATTTCTGTCGATCCACGTCATGTTTCCGGTCCGTTTCAGAGCACCTCCTGGTACTGAGTGGGTGTCGCTTGTTCGAACTTCACCATGTCGTACACTGTGGAGGGTGCAGCAGGGGTACCCTGTTTCACACAAAATATAGTCAGAGCCAGTGACAGGAACCAATCACAGCTCTTAAACACTGTATGAGCCAGAGACAGAAACCAGTCATGGCTTTTAAACACTGTGGGTTCCTGTAACTGTGAACTACTGTGACATCACTGAAAAATGTCTACTGTGATGTCATCACTGTGACAGGTGTGATTTTGTGTGATGTTCGGTGACTTACTGTGCCCTTTATGACGTCATAGAAGGTGTTCACATCTGTAGGCTGAGGAGATTGGCTGTTCACTGAGCCCTGCAGAACCAGAGGTCAAAGTTCACGTAGGTCATCTCCACATGACACTGCTTCACACCTGTCATCATGTCTCACCACTCTAACCCTGACCTTGGTCAAGTGATTGATGACTCAGCCCATTCAAGCTGCTCCAATGTTTGATTCATTAAGCTAAACTGATGCTTTAAGGTTGGAAAGCTATATTAATTATAGGAAACAGATTATTAATTTGATCTCAGAAAGGCAAAACAGTTCCCTTTTATAATGGAATATTATTTAATGCACAAGGAATGTACTTCTTAGCAGAACATTAATGACTTATTTTAAAGGGGATTTGCCTACGTAATTCAGATTATTCAAAAGTAAAAAAAACCTTTTGTGTGTGCAAATTATCTCCAACTTCAGCATACACAGTGGTGTCTTCATGTGCTTCTCCTACAGTACCACAAAGCAAAGAGAAACCACATATAAATTTTACAGCCGTACAAAGAGAAACCACCAACAGGTCCACAGCGGTACAGAGAGACTGTCCACAGGTTCACAGCCGGACAGAGAGAAACAGCCGACCGGTTCACAGCCATACAAAGAGAAACCACCCACATGTTCACAGCCGTACAAAGAGACCGTCCCCAGCTTCACAGCCATACAGAGAGAAACCGCCCACAGTGTTCACAGCCGTATAGAGAGAAACTGCCCACAGGTTCACAGCTGGGCAGAGAGAAACCACTCACAGGTTCACAGCTGTACTGAGAGAAACTGGGTTCACAGCCTTACAGAGAGAAACCGCCCACAGGTTCACAGCTGGACAGAGAGAAATCGCCCACAGGTTCACAGCCATACAGAGAGACCGTCCACAGCTTCACAGCCATACAGAGAGAAACCACCTACAGTGTTCACAGCCATACAGAGAGAAACCATTCACAGGTTCACAGCTGGACAGAGAGAAACTGGGTTCACAGCTGGACAGAGAGAAATCGCCCACAGGTTCACAGCCATACAGAGAGACCGTCCACAGCTTCACAGCCATACAGAGAGAAACCACCTACAGTGTTCACAGCCATACAGAGAGAAACTGCCCACAGGTTCACAGTTGGGAAAAAAGAAACCACCCATAGGTTCACAGCTGGACAGAGAGAAACCATCCACAGGTTCACAAGGGTACAGAGAGAAACCACCCCCAGGTTCAAAATGGTTCATGGCTGTACAGAGAGAAACCACCCACAGGTTCACAACAGTACACAGCCATACAGAGAGAAACCACCCACAGGTTCATAGCCGTACAGAGAGAAACAACCCACAGGTTCACAACGGTACAGAGAGAAACCACCCACAGGTTCACAGCCGTACAGAGAGACCGTCCACAGGTTCACAGCCATACAGAGAGAAACCACCCACAGGTTCACAGCCGTACAGAGAGAAACAACCCACAGGTTCACAACGGTACAGAGAGAAACCACCCACAGGTTCACAGCCGTACAGAGAGACCGTCCACAAGTTCACAGCCATACAGAGAGAAACCACCCACAGGTTCACAGCCGTACAGAGAGAAACCACCCACAGGTTCACAGCTGTACAGAGAGAAACCGCCCACATGTTCACAGCTGTACTGAGAGAGAGACTACACAGAGACTGCCCTGACTTCAGGGAAGTAGCTTTGTGGACACTTCCCTGCTGAATCCTTCCCTGATTGGCTGATCACATTCTGAATTGTTCTCCGACTGGGTGTCTTCATTCTAAGTCCAGATAGAGCACAGCAATTATGTTTTCTTCCCTGATTGGGCTAGTCTATGCTGTGTCCTTTGCTGATTGGGTGAGTCTATGTTGTGTTCTTCCCTGATTGGGTGTTTACCTCTCTTGGATTTCTTCAGAATGCACATGAGTGTGATGACCATCACCACCACCAAGAGACCCCCTCCCCCTGCTGCGATGTAGATGTAGGGGAAGCTTGTGATTTCTGAATAAACACACACACACAAAACAGACACACATGCACGCATGCATAAAAACACACAAGCAAAGAGAGAAACTGTTTCATCAGAGGTGGCGTCCATGTTCAGCTACATGGACTCATTACAATTTCTTATTTTCACTTCTTGCAACTCTTCCTCCCGATTCAAACCCAGGACCTTCTTGCTGGGAGGCAACAGTGCTACCCACTGCACCACCATGCCGCCATAATAATAATAATAATAATTATTATTATTATAATAATGTATAATAATGAATAATAATAATAATAATAATAATAATAATAATAATAATAATAATAATAATAATAACTACTACTCATTACCCTCATCATCATCAGCAGCAGCAATGGCAGAATTATCATAGTCAAGCAAGAGTGTAAATAAGAGTCGTTTTATGTGTTTTCTGCTGATTATATGCTAATAGCGCTCTGAGCTAATCAGAGACTGACCTGTTTGGCAGGGCCTGGTTGTGTTGCTTAGTGAGCTGATGGGGTTAATGGCTGTACAGGTGTAGTCCTCTTCTGCACGGGTGGGGGATACACTCAGCGTAGCTCTGTTCTCCGTTCCAGCAATGTTCTCTCCATTTCTGCTCCAGGACAGCGCCACCTGGCTGCCTCCAATCACACTGCAACTCAGGGTCACGTGACAGCTGCTGCCGTCTGTGCTGTTATTCACCTGGGAGGTTACCTGCACTGAAACAATCCTGTCTGCAGAGAGAGAGACCACCAACAGCATTACTTACAGCTCAGAGATCTACAGACACAAACTCTGAAACACATTGCTTTGTTAATTACAGCTCAGAGATCTACAGACACAAACTCTGAAACACACTGCTTCGTTAATTACAGCTCAGAGATCTACAGACACAAACACTGAAACACACTGCTTCATTACTTACAGCTCAGAGATCTACAGACAAAAACTCTGAAACACATTGCGTCATTAATTATAGCTCAAAAATCTACAGACACAAACACTGAGGTGCTCACCATAAATGTGTAGTTTTATCGTTTTTGGCCTAAGGGACGCGGATGATCCAATACCCTCAAACAGATATTCCCCAGAATCCTCTTCTCTCAGAGAACTAATGTTCAGGGCCCCGGTTTCATTATTCACAATCAGCCTCCCTTTAAAAGCTGAATTTATCTCCAGGGTTTCAAAAGGTGAGTTGTCCTGCTTGCTCAGTAATTTGATAATATCAATATTGTTCTTTTTCCACTCCATGACGCCTGGTCCTCTGATTGGTCCTTCCTCATCCGTGGGCAGCACAATGGACTCCCCCACGGCTCCATTCAGCACTAGTGAAGTCCCGTACACCCTGAACACCTGCAGCACTGGGAATAACAGCAGCAGCACAACTGTTAGTAGAGCACAATTACTAATAAGACACAACCGTTCAGGGCTTGATAATGACCATTTGGCTCACCAGGCACTGTGGCTAGTGGTGTTCCAAAGGCTGAATTCTCACTGGTCCACAGAAAAAGCAATAAGTATATTGGAGAGTGGAACTGCAGACACTTGTTTAGACATAACATTTTATTTGAACAGAAACGATTATAGCTATCCAACCTGAGTAAACTGTGTGTGTGTGTGTGTGTGTGTGTGCGTGTGAGAGAGAGAGAGAGGGAGAGAGAGAGAGAAAAGACAAGTCAGTTTTAATTACTAGCTTACACTAATAAAAGCACAACCCACAATGAAGGTTATCTTTAACAAAAGATACACTTCAAGATTGCTTAAAATGCGTATTGCAGATGTTTCCCATGAATATTCTCTACGTGTTGTTGCAGAGAACGAAGAGTACAGGTATCCACACTTTTAAATAGTGGCGATGAAATTTTGGGATGCAAATGAAAATGATTTCATTGCTCGCCTGTAGCCTAATGGAGGAGACCTGGCAATATCGGCTGGTACTGAGCATTTGTGCCAATATAATGCGCTTATATTCATTTAATAACGTCAACGTCAAAGCTCTGCAGATGCACTTTCACTTATTTCTTTACTTTCACTTTAATTTTAAACTGCAACTGCAAAACACCACTGGCGGAGAGAAAAGAACTATACTTGAGCGGACTCATGCATTGCATGCCAACGGAACATTACGCCCTCGCCCCCCCACCCCCCATCGCCCCACCCCCACCATTTCCTGCTCTGGTTACTTCTTGTCTGAGTTAGTCATGATTGGGGATATGGTCAGATGACAAGTTTGCCTTTATATATCGTGGCTTTTGTCGTGTTTTGTGTGTTTTTAAAAAAAATCTATAATACAATTTCTATAATAACAATAATAATAATAATAATAATAATAATAATAATAATAATATTATTATTATCATAATCAGTTAAGAAAAAGAATAATAATAATTATCATCATCATCCATCATTTAAGAAAAATTAAAGGCAAGAAATACATCCGTCTCTGTCATCTCTGACAAGGAAGTTAATTTCAAGCAAAGATTGAATCGTGAGCTTCCAAAACAAAGGACCAGAGCTGCAGAAAGTAACAGAGCAGGAGAAAGGGATGAAAATAACCAGTCACTGAATGTGCCCCCAGAGCGCAGTCAAATGTACTCTGCCATTAGGAATCGGACAGGTGCATCATAACACCTGGAGAGTGCCCAGAGCAGCCAATCCTGCCGTAGAGCTGGCCAGTTCAGGAACCTGGTATGGAGAAGGGGGGGGGGGGGGGGGGGGGCGGAGCCACTGTGTGGCTAACGGCTAAGCCGCCCTATTGAAATGCCATGCTACTGCTACTTTCAGATCACTCCGAATTCTTTCTTTAACAAGACCAGGTCAAAACCTAGTATGTGGCTGGACCTAACATACGTGATCCGGCCGACCAATGGTGTAACTTCATCACTCAGTCACTCAGTCAGTCACAGACATTCGCGTTTGTTGGGCTGGCCCCACTGCTGCGGTCCAGCCAAAAAAAAAAACCTTCCACGTGGGAACTAAAAATGGTTTTCATTCTTGGCCACTGCAATAAAAGTCATGCAGTTATCGGGATATGTATATACAGTGAGCTCCATAATGTCTGGGGGCAAAGAGGTATATATATATATATATATTTTTTTTTTTTTTTTTTTTTTTTGATTTGGCTCCACAATTTCAGATTTGTAAGCAAACAATTCACATGTGGTTAATAAGTGTACATTTCTTGCTTTGGTTTAATGGTATTTTTATACATTTTGGTTTCACCCCATAGAAATTACAGCCCTTTTTATATACAGCCATTTTAGGGCACCTGTCTGGGACAAATGGCTTCATAGGAGTTTCTGATTACTCAGGTGTCCAATTGCGTTCAGTAGCATTCAGTATCTAGTCTTGATTCTAGGCTTTTGATGGCATCTGAAGTATACTATTGCTATTTGTCAACATGAGGACCACAGTTCTGCCGATGATATTCAAGGAAGCCATTATGAGACTCAGAAGTGAGACAGAAATAGTCAGGGACATAGGCCAAACCATAGGCTTACCAAAAATCAACTGTTTGGAACAGCATTTAGAAGAAACTGGTGAGGTCAGTCATTTAAAAAAAAGGATCTGGTAGACCAAGGAAGACCTTTACTGTTGATGACTGAAGAGTTCTCACCATAATGAAGAAAAACCCCCAAACACCTGTCTGACAGATCAGAAACACTCTTCAGAAGGCAGGCGTGGATGTGTCAGTGACTACGGACCGCAGAAGATTTCGAGAACAGAACTACAGAGGCTACAATACAAGATACAAACCACAAGCTAACTCCAAAAACAGGATGGCCAGCTTACAGCTTGCTAAGAAGTACCTAAAAGAGCCTGCAGAGATCTACACTTCTTGTGGACAGATGATACCAAGATTGATTTGTATCAGAGTGATGGCAAGAGCAAAGGCCAAAAGGAACTGCCCAAGATCCAGAGCTCCCCTCTTCATCTGTGAACCGTGGTGGTGGGGACGTTATGGTTTTGGGCATGCTATGGCTGCCACAGATACTGGCTCACTTGTCTTCATTGATGGCATTGATGAAGTAACAGCTGATAACAGCAGCAGAATGAATTCTGAAGTGTACAGAAGCATCTCATTGGCTCAAGTTCAACAAATGTCTCCAAACCCATTGGACGGCGCTTCATCCTACAGCAAGGCCATGATCCAAAACATACTGCCAAAACAACAAAAGAGTTCTTCCAAAACCAAAAACTGAAAAATTCTTAACTGGCCAAGTCAGCCACCTGATCTGAATCCAATCGAACATGCGTTTCATATGCTGTAGAGAAAACTTATGGCCACTAGCCCCCAAAATAAGTAGGAGCTGAGGATGGCTACAGTACAAGCCTGGCAGAGCATCACCAGAGTAGATAGCCTGGTGATGTCTATAGGTCACAGACTTTTAGCAGTCAATGCATGCAAAGGATAAGTGACAAAGTACTAAACATGACTACTTTCATTTACATAACATTAATATGTCCCAAACATTATGGTGCCCCTAACAAAAAAAGTGCTGCACTGAGAACTTGTGCACTTTAACGGTATGTGAATTTTTTCAAAATTGTCCAGTACAGAGCCAAATCGACAAAAAATATCTGTGTCCTAAACATTATGGCACTCACTCAATGTGTATATATAATATATAAATCAGGTTGCGTGGATCTGAAGTATGAATTTGGATTGAAGAGAGTTCTGATTTCGAACTCTTGTATTAAAACGGGAAAGGTAAAAAATCTTTAGCAAAGCATCATTACATAAAGCCTTTCATATGTACAAAAGCATGTTAAAGCACATGAACCCACATACATGCAAGGGAGGCTTCAGAATTAGAGCTCTCGCAGCACTGAACGTAGACAGAGCTTCAGCTACACATCAAGATGAAAAAACAGTCATCACCCAGCATGACTATATGGATATAAAATAACATATTTTCAGCATTATATGACAGGGGTGTCCAATCTTATCCGGGAGCAGGTGCAGGGTTTTGCTCTGTAGCCCAGCACTACAACACCCAACTTCAACGATTAAACTAATCAGTCTTCAAACACTACCTTGATAAGTTGAATCAGGTGTCTTAACAAAATCAGGGCTAAAACAAAAAAAGTAAAAAATGTAAAATTTCAATGATTATATCATGATTTAAAAACTGACAAAAAACCAAAGTATAGTCACAAAAAAGGGGAACAAACTGAGGCAGTTACAGTTAGCACAAGTTCAGCAGAAAGAAGGAAGAGAATGAAGGAGAGAAAGAGGGAGAGATGAAGTGAGTCTGTCTCCACACTTACCCAGAAGAGCTGTCAGCACTGCAGAGGACATGATGCAAAACCAGCTCCACAGAAATGACACAGGGCTTCTTTATCGCCCACTGACAAACTGCTTCCTTTCGCTGCAACAGTGTGTGTGTGTGTGCACGCGCGTTTGTGTGTGTACACGCCAGAGCGTGTGCGTGCGTGTGTGTGTGTCTGTGTGTCAGCGTCGGTCTGTTTATGTATGTATGTATGTGTGTGTGACCTTAGTCTCTGGTGTGAACGAGTAGGTCTGAGTTTGTGTGTGTGTCTGTGAGGGAGGAAGGGAGGAAGGGAGGGGGAGAGAGAGAGAGAGAGAAAGAGAGAGAGAGCTGTGTCGGTGAGTGTTTGCTGTTCAGTGCGCAGATCACTTCCTGTGGCTTCTGAGCTCAGCGGTCTGCATGTTGGTCAGACTGCAGACAAAAGGCAACAGTTTATTTTTAAATACCCTTTCCACAGCAAAGTGCGAAAAAAAGGAGGAAGTGCGATCTCCTGCGTCTCGGCTCCAGAGAGTGAGCCGTCAGTGCCTGATGGACATCAGATGCACCACACCCACACGCCTCGGGCCGAGCTGATCACAACGCCGCCTCAACACTTCAACTCGCGACGATCAGAGATGCGGGCCCCCAGCAGCTCAGAGCCGTCAAATCAAACCTCGCGCTCTCAGCGCACGTGTTACACCAGATCTCTCCAGATTCTGGATGGAGAGCGCTGCCCGGTAGCACATTTGGCAGTGAACAGGTCTGGCCTCGGTTGTCAGGTTGCGTTAGCGTAGTGTAGTGTCGCAGCAGGGGCCGCTCCGCTGCCAGTTTCAAACCACAGCTCTCATCAGCAATTCTGCATGAGAGATAGAATCCGCCTGCTCAGCTAAAGACAGCCAACGGTCTTCGGGTCAATGCAACCAATCGCACTCCTCGCTGCTCCAGAGGAGACATCCCATTCTTTAGCTCAGCTCACATGCTATTGTGCCCACAGTTTAGCTCACATGCTAACGTGCTCACCAGACCTGGGTCAAATATGTATTTGTTTTGGATTCAAATACTTTTCTACACTTTACTGATCTTGTCTGGTGTATTGGAACCAATTAAATACTCTCAAAAAGTGCAAACCGCGCCTTCTGGTCATATTGGAAGGCTCAGTTACACCAGGCAAGATCAATGGAGCACAGAAAAGTATTTGAATCCAAAACAAATACGTATTTGACCCAGGTCTGGTGCTCACAATTAAGTTCACATGCTAATGTGCTCACAGTTTAGCTCACATGCAAACATGCTCACAGTTTAGCTTGCATGCTAACGTGCTCACATTTTAGCTCACATGCTAACGTGCTCACAGTTTAGCTCACATGCTAACATGGACACAGTTTTGCTTGTATGCTATCGTGCTCACAATTTAGCTCACATGCTAACATGCTCACAGTTTAGCTCACATGCAAACATGCTCACAGTTTAGCTCACGTGCTAACATGCTAACATCAGAGCTTGTTGCTTTGACTGCGGCTATCGATTTGCGAGCGCAGATAAGCGAGGCTCTCCTCTGAAGGAGTGAGAGAGGACGCCTCAGGTACAGTTTAACAGGTGGACTTTGCAGGTACCCAATCACCCAGCGGAAGCCACCGCCATGCCACAATACGTCATGAGCCCAGCTGACCGAAACCCTCATACCACAATACCACAATGCTTAAGCCAGATGTGCGTCGGTGGAGAAAACTGCACATGGCCGTAAGCAGGGCTGCTGGCTACAGTAATGCGTTTGAGTGCCTGGCTGTTGGCACTGCAGGGGAGGGGGGTTCTGGTGCACGGTTAGGTTTGGGGGGTCGCGATAGCTCATCTGTCTTTGTGGTCGGTAATTGCATTCATCCTAAAATTGATTGATTTGTCTTTGTCCGTGGACAACACAGTCACCCCCGCCCCCACCCCAACTCAACTGTATCCCTACAACATCTCAATACTGCATCAGTTAGAACAGAACAGACAGTGGAAGCAGCAGGCCACAGAAAAAAAGGTTTATTTAAAACAATTTTTATCCAACACTTTAGTTCTAGAATTATCAAAAAGCATACTCACACCAAACAGAAATCTACAAATCTCCTCACAACCACAGGCTTTCTTAAAAAAAAGTTTAATATCACTTCAAATCTCCTGTGTTATAAAAAAACAAAACAAATAAAAGCACAAATGTGACATAGAGCCCAGCATGCATTAAAAACCGTTGGACAAAACTAGATTCCATTTTTTTTTGTTTTGCCTTTTGTTATGTTTAACAATCTACCGTATTCATACAAAAACAATTCAGTTCTTTGTTTCATTACACAAGAGAAAAGTACAGTGGCTCAGAGCTGCCCGATAGCACAGACACCTTTGGCAGTAACAAAAACAACAGGCATTGACAATCTTTCGCCTGCAGACAGGCCCCTGTCACGTAACCACAGTAGAACAGCTGCACAGGCCCCTGTCACATGACCACAGTAGAACTGATGCACATGGGGTCCGGTCAATGACCAGAATGGAATTGCGGTACACAGGCCCCTGTCACATGACTGCAGTGGCATTGCTCTGCACGGCCACAAACGTCACATGATCCGTGTGTGGCATCGCTGCAAAAGGTCATGTGACAAGAAGTGGTACCACCGCACACTGACGACCATGTTCAAGGCAAAAGCCTGCACAAAAAACCAAACTGGGCGATTTTTGATTGCGTGCGTGCGTGCGTGTGTGTGTGTATGTATGTGTGTGTGTGTGTGTCTGTGTGTGCATGCGTGCGTGTCTGCGTGTGTGTGCGTGTGTGCGTGCGTGTTTGCGTGTGTGTGTGTGTTTGTGTGTCTGTGTGCATGCGTGCGTGTCTGCGTGTGTGTGTGTGTGTGTGCGTGCCTGCGTGCGTGTCCACGTGTGTGTGTGTGTGTGTTTGTACGTACACTCGTTTCTCACCTTGGGCGTCATGTTGTGCGTGATGCAGAACTGCAGGTGCGTGTGTCTGTGTGTGCGTGTGTCTGTGTGTGTGTGTGTGTGTGTGCGTACACTCGTTTCTCACCTTGGGCGTCATGTTGTGCGTGATGCAGAACTGCAGGTGTGTGAGGATGCTCTCCATGCTGTGGTAGGGCTGCTGCCGGGTGGTGCGTAGGTACTTCTGCATGGCATGGGCCATGGGCGCGAATATGGCCTGAGCCGCCTCCCGCGGGTCCATGATCTCCCGCGCGCTCTTGGGCGACGACGCCACCGGCTCGTCCTCCTGCAGCCGCTTAATGTGCATGAAGGCCTCCTCTACTGCCACCACCAGCCTGGGAGGAGCAAGTACAACCGCCACTATCAATAACATCCTGTTGTCTGGTTGGGTGGATATGACCTTTACTGCCCCCACCAGTCTGGGAGGAGCAAGTACAACCACCATTATCAATGTGTAGATATTACCTCTACTGCCACCACCAGCCTGGGAGGAGCAAGTACAACCACCACTATCAATAACATTCTGTTGTTTTGTTGGGTGGATATTACCTTTACTGCCCCCACCAGGCCTGGAGGAGCAATTACAGCTGCCACCGCATCCACACGCTACGGCTAAGTCTATCAGATCAACTATGATGTGAAAATCCACCCGATGGAATGTCCTTCAATGCATTTCGGCATGCAAATTTCGGGCAGTCTTGGAACGTGATGTTATTGCTGAAGGGAAATTTTAATTTAAGACAAGTACAGTAATGGTACCAGCTCCAAATTTACCAGCAGCCATACCACCACGCCAAGCAAGTGTGGGCTTGGTTAGTACTTGGATGGGAGTCCACCAGGGAATACGGAGTTGCTGCTGGAAGTGGTGTTGGTGGGCGCGTTTGTGTGTGTACACGGCAGAGTGTGTGCGTGTGTGTGTGTGTTTGTGTGCAGGCGCGTTTGTGTGTGTGTGTCTGTCTGTGTGTCTGTGCACGCGAGAGTATGTGCGTGTGTGTGTGTGGCCGCGTGTGTGCCTGCAAATGACTGTGTGTTTTCTGTGAGCACTGTGTGTGCATATTTGTGTGTGCGCATGGCTACACCTGTGTGTATTGTTTATGCGCGTGTAGGTGCGTGTGTGTGGGTGCACGTTTGTGCGGTGGGGTGTCTGTGTGTGTGTGTGTGGTGAGGGGATTTAAAATGGGAGGCTATGCTGTATGTTGGAATATTTGCCTCTTTTTTTTTTAGCCCACAAGCGTCAGACAGGAAGTGTGTTTCAGTTACAGGCTGCAGTGGCTGCACTGTGGCTGATTAACTTCTCCTGTTCACACAGTGTCTGTGCAAAGATGTCATCACAGTATCACAGAGCTGAGAATGACCATTAAAGGCTTCATGTGTAAACTCCACGCTTAAAAAACACAGTGAGCTTAAACGTGCTATAAAACCATTCAAGATATATATTATATTTCTACTTACCAATGCATTGTGTCCAATGTGAAAGAAGCGCTTTGTATATTATCACTCACTGTATATTTTACATTAGATTTTTTGATAATGTATGATGGTTTCCCGTTGCCTCGTATGGAGGACTGTATAGATAATGTCAGCTCTGCTAAATATGTCACCAAGTTAGATTTGTTAAAGGGTTACTGGCAGGTGCCGCTAACCCCTTGTGCATCTGACATATCTGCCTTCGTTACACCTGACAATTTCATGCAGTATACTGTCATGGCTTTCGGAATGCGAAACGCCCCCGCGACCTTTCAAAGGTTGATGAATTTTGTTTTGGAGGGGGTTTCACACTGCGAAGCTTATTTAGACGATCTAGTTGTCTATTCGTCTGATTGGACGGAACATGTAAAAACCCTCAGAACTGTGTTCGATCGTCTGTGTATAGCTTCTTTAACCCTTAATTTGGCAAAATGTGAATTCGGAAAGGCTACGGTCACATATCTCGGGAAACAAGTTGGTCAAGGAGAGGTGTGTCCCGTGGATGCGAAGATCACTGCCATCAATGCGTTTCCAGTGCCCACCACTAAGCGTGAACGTCGTTTTCTGGGCATGGCGGGTTATTACCGCAGTTTTTGTAAGAATTTTTCTACTGTGGGTTCTCCCCTAACAAGCTTGCTCAGTCCTTCTTGTGCTTTTGTCTGGTCCCCCGCGTGTCAACTGGCTTTCGAGAGCGTAAAGGCGCTCTTGTGTAGCGCTCCTGTGCTTGCTGCCCCAGACTTCTCATTACTATTTAAGCTGGAGGTGGATGCGAGTGCCTCCGGTGCTGGAGCAGTGCTTCTGCAGGAGGGTATGAATGGAATCGACCATCCCATATGCTACTTGTCCTGAAAGTTTAACAAGCATCAGGTAAACTATTCCACCATTGAACAGGAGACACTAGCATTGCTACTGGCGCTTCAGTATTTTGAAGTATACGTCGGGTCTAGCTCTCTACCTGTTACGGTGTTTACCGACCATAATCCGTTGGTATTTTTGGCCCGCATGCGCAACAATAACCAACGATTGATGAGGTGGTCCTTGTTGGTTCAAAATTACCATCTGAATATTAAGCACAAAAAGGGGTCAGAAAACGTATTGGCGGACGCCCTGTCACGCATTTAATTTAAATTGTATATATTGTAACTAGCCTTACTAGGTGTTTTGATTTTATGGGTGGGGGTGTTACGTCCCTGGTTTGTTTTTTTCTTCAGGTCTCATTATTCCGTCAAGTCTGCTACAGGTCACTCCGCAATTGGTGAAGAAGAGGAAGAGTGCGTTGTTTTCCCCCCAATCCTCTTCTGCGGACCTGCCTGGCGGCCAAAGAGGAACAGACCCACACCTATATATAACGAATATTGTCAGTTACCCCCCAGTGACTTGGATTTTAATTTTAGTTCACTCCTGTATTGCTATTGTGACTTCGTGCTATTTTGACTTCTGTGTGTCGACCGTAATTTCTGAAAAGACTTGGAGTTTGGGTTTGCGTCTCTGGTTTTGTGTTGGGTTAGGAGTGGGATTTAGGTAGGTGTTTGTTTTCTTAACTGTCACTGTTAGTTTCACTTGTGTATATATATATATAGATACGGGCGTGTACCACCCTTGTATGTTTTTGTTCAGTTTAGAATAGTCAGTGTAGTTAGTTAGGTTCGGAAGATTTTCGGGTTCAGTTAGTTAGTTTCTTTCGTTTCTAGAATTGTTAGTAGCTTATATATTTCTGTTTTGGTTATCCTCTTTTGTTTGGTACCACCCAGTGTTTCCCCTCCTGTTTGTTCATTGTATAGTAAATTAATTGTGTAAATAAAATGAATCTTTAATGATCATTCATTTTGTTACTCCCCTGTACCCCTAGACCACTCTGGGGATGTAACAGGGTCAGTGCGATTGGAGTTTTCATGATGCAAAGTACTGATGTCTTTTAGTAGCTGTTAAGAAGACCTTACAATGAACAAATTGTTAAAAGTTCCATGTTGATATGTCAAACATTCTAGGAGATGTCTTGGAAACATTTGTGGAAATCATTCAAAATTGTGGAAAATTCAATATGGTGGCCATTTTGACTTCTAAGCATTTATGTTGTCCATGAGGAGAGTAATCCTGTGAGTTTGGTTTCAAGTATCTAGCCTACGAGGGGCAGGAGTCATGATTTTTTAAATATTGGAAATTCAAATGACATTTATAGCACCCCCAAATGGCCAATCAATGCTAAAACCTTAAGTCTCACCCATGTGGTTAGGCCAAAACTGAGGAAGGAATAACACCTCATAGCATTTCCAAAAAGGCTTGCACAGGTTTATTGACAAGAGTTTAAGTCCTCAGAGTGAGATGGCTATTGCAGCAAAAAAAAAAAAAAACAAATAGAGATTTTGAGTTTCCACAGAACCATTTTTGAGGTACATTTGGAGTCATTGTGTTGTTGGAACGTCCACCGACGGACAAGTCTCAGGCTCCTGGCAGAGGTGGCCTGGTTTATGACTTGTGAAGGAGTGGCCCTTCACATTAATTGTTTTCATTGTTTAATTGATTGAATTTGATTTTAATTGATTGTATTTATTGTTTACTGGTACTTCTGGTGGAATTCATTACGCCACTGATTTTAGCAAGAACCCCTGGACCACTGGCAGCAAAACGGCCCCAAAGCATCAATGATCCACCATCATATTTGGCAGCTGGTATGAGGCTTCTCCTTGCAGGTATGAAGCTTCTTCTTGCAGGTATAAGGCTTCTCCTTGCAGGTATGAAGCTTCATCTTGCAGGTGTATGGCTTCTCCTTGCAGGTATGAGGCTTCTTCTTGCAGGTGTGAGGCTTCTCCTTGCAGGTATGAGGCTTCTTCTTGCAGGTATGAGGCTTCTTCTTGCAGGTGTGTGGCTTCTCCTTGCAGATATGAGGCTTTTTTTTGCAGGTGTGAGGCTTCTTCTTGCAAGTTCTGGAATTTCCCATTTTTGACCGGCTCCCTTGCAGCCGCCAACGTTTGAAGAAATGTACCGTCATTTTAAGTCACTTAACAACAGTTTTGCCATTCAGTTTCTGAGTCGCGTCTAGTGGATACGCTCAGAATTCTAAATTCCGTAAATGTATCGGGAGGTAGAATTCCAACCTCCTAAACAGCGCTACAAGAGTTTGCCTTTATTTTGGTAGTGAAATTTAGCAAATACAAACGGGCAGTCTAAAACTAAAGAGTCTTATCGTGGCAAATAACTATAGCGTGCATACGTAGATCCACCACTAAGTGGCTGTACGCAATAAATAGTAATGGTATGCATATGGGCAAAAATCAACAGTATCGGTGTGGAGTACCTTCCCATGTAGGTAGTATTTAAATTGGTATGGTATTATAATAGACTGACAGCTGCTTCCAGAAACAGGTTGCTATTGAAGTAGAACTCATTTTTTGTATGTGTATGTGTGTGCTGGGATTGGTCAATCTGCCTGGGGTTCATGACCTTGTAGTTTCATTATTGTTGGAAATGGCGAATGAGAGGCATCAATTGTAAAGCGCTTTGGATAAAAGCGCTATATAAATGCAGTCCATTTACCATTTGGAAATAAAAGAAATGGTTTGGAACCGTCAGCAACTAATTTTTGTGCAAGAATGGAAAACACACAGAAAATGCCAGAAATCCCCACTGCTGGCTTCCACATTTATGTTTTTTTTTTTTTTGGCCATTCTTCTTGCCCGCTGTTTGTCATTCATGGTCAGTAAGATGGTCTGGGTAGCACTGTCGCCTCACAGCGAGAGGGTCTTGGATTCGAATCCGTCCCAGGCCTTTCTGTGTGGAGTTTGTGTGCTCTTCTCGTGTCCGTGTGAGTTTCCTCTGGGTTCTCTGGTTTCCTCCCACAGTCCAAAGACATGCAGGTAGACTAACTGGAGACCCAAAGGTATGAGTGTATGGTGTGCGTGGCCCTGTGGCCTCAATTTCATGTGCAGCATGGTGGTTCAGAGGGTAGCACTGGTCTGGGCCTTTCTGAGTAAAGTTTGCGTGTTCTCCTCGTGCCCACATGGGTTTCCTCTGGGTACCCTGGTTTCCGCCCACAGCACAAAGACATGCAGGTAGGTTAATTGGAGACCTACAGGTATGAGTGTATGAGTGTTTCCTCCCACAGCACAAAGACATGCAGGTAGGCTAATTGGAGACCAATAGGTATGAGTGTATGAGTGAATGATGAGTGAATGGTGTGTGTGGGCCTGCGATGGACTGACAGTCTGCACAGGGCGTATTGCTGCCTCTCTCCCATTGCACGCTGTCACAGGCTTCAGCAGCCCCCCATGAAAATAGTAATTTTTTAAATGTGATTTGTGTTTACTCAGATTTCCTTTGTCTAATATTACATATTACATCCAAAGACATCTGAAACATTCAATGTGATGAATATGCAATAATAGAGTAAATCGGGAATAAGGGGGCACTTTTTCAGGACTATCTATAATAATAAAAAAATCTAATGTATAATGTACGATGAGTAATATACAAAGCACTGATGTTACTTTGGTCATAATGAATTAATAAGTTTTAAGGCATACATCTTGAATGCTTATGTAGTTTATTTAAGCTCACTGTCTTTTTTAAGCATGGGTAATGTTATATAATGGTGATTCTCAGCTCTGTGATACTGTGATGATATCTTTCCATAGAAACGGAAATGTAAACAGGAGTTAGTCAACTACACTGCAGCCTCTGCAATATCTACCT
Source organism: Anguilla japonica (assembly GCA_025169545.1). Classification (NCBI taxonomy): domain Eukaryota; kingdom Metazoa; phylum Chordata; class Actinopteri; order Anguilliformes; family Anguillidae; genus Anguilla; species Anguilla japonica. The sequence continues at coordinate 5,268,170 of CM045890.1, read as the reverse complement.
CTGATACACTTCCTGTGTGATGATTGTGGGCTAGAGAAGGAAATATTCCTATGGTACCTACAGCACGACCTCCTTATTTCAAAGCATCCACCTGTGCACACACACACACACACACACACCTGCGCACACATATACACACACACTCACACAAACGCACGCACTCATGCACACTCACACAAACACACACACACTCGCACAAACGCACGCACACACGCGCACACACACGCACGTACATATACACACACCTGCACACACACACATACACGCATGCACGAATACACACACGTACACACACACACATGCACGCACATATACACACACATGCACGCACACACACATGCACACTCGCGCACACACACACACACACACATGCACGCACGTATACACACACAGACGCACACACGAACGCGCACAGACACACACGCATGCTCGTATACACGTGCACACAGACACGCACGCACGTATACACACGTGCACACACACGTGAACATATACACACACATGCACACACACACAGACAAGCATACACACGCACACACATACACACGCACACACACTATAATCTAATCTCTGCCACAGAGGATGTTACACAGATCACTAGCTGTCTCACTCACTCACTCACTCACTCTTTCACACTCACTCACTCGCTCATTCACTCTCACACAGAAAATGCTTGTCCTGTTGTTGTCCACGTTGGTGTTCTCAGGTACAGCATTTTTTTTCCCTGACCTCTCATGCCAACGAACTGCGTTTACCTCCAGAAGGAATTCTCTGTGCTCTGCTTGATGCTCTTGTTGAAGTTACAGAACGTTCCAAAATTCGGTCAGCTCCAGGAGCTCAACGGGCTGCTCCAGTACTTACTCAGTGTTTGTGCAACCCATGAAAGTCTGGCATTGAGAGGAAAAAGTTTGAGAACTGAGGCTGTGTGGAATAGATTTGCGGAGCTGAGTTTGTTTTAATATTGAATGCGGTTTTGCACTCAATGCTGTAATGTGTCAATGTGCAATAGTAGCTTATACGTGTATTTGATTTAAAGTAAGAAAACCTTTTATAGATGTGCAATAATAGCTTGAAAAAGTATGCTTGTCTTTAACGATGTCATGTGTGGTCTATGCCTGCAGTACAGAGTTTGTTTAACGGATTTTTTTGTCTTTCTTTCCAGTTTCTGGAGCTGAGGAGTCTCTGTTTGTGCGTAAGGGAGGCTCTGTTCGCCTGGATGTGCAGAGATATGATCAACTCCGGTTTGATTCCCTTTTCTGGCATTTTAATATCTCCACAGCCGTACTCGTATACATTAATAAGTTTAAAGATCTGAAATTATGTAAAGATTATAAAAGCAGGACGGAATTTGATCAAAGGAACTTCTCTCTGCTGCTGAAGAACGTGAGGCTGAGACACAGTGGGACTTACACAGCTACGATATCTGATAATGCAGGACAGCAGATTCGTGTTGCTTCCTACAACAAGTTCAAGGTAGAAATAACACTGTTTTTACAGTCTCTCTGTACAGTACAATCATGAGGGTACGTAAAGGATATGCGTGGAGAACAGATCAATACTAATGCATTTAAATAATGGCATCATTCTGTAGATAAAAGTGACTTCTGAGATTATCATGACATTATGTCATATGTGGTTTCTAATGTGAATTTGTGGAATTATTATGATATGTTGGGGTAAGATGTAAGAGATCATTATGGGACTATATGGGCAATGTGTCACATCTTTGGCCAAGTGGATTGGTTGTTGTTTTGCAGTGGCCCCGCCCACACCCCAAGTCAGAGTGGTGTTCCTCTCCTCTGCTGGAGGGTTCTGTAAGGTGTCAGTGAACTGCTCTGCTAAAGACACCTGGGCCAGCTACACCTGTGACCACGCCCAATGCACACAGGTAGCATATACAACCTCCCCGACAGGAGTCAACATCATAATCACGGCAACCAACGGTACTGTTTACTGCAGCAGCAGTAACCGGGTCGACACAAAGACACGATCAGAATCTACAAAGACCATCTGTAAGTTTGTCAGTTTGTCTGTGGATAAAGTCTGAAAGTCTGTCTATGTCTATATTTCAGTCTGACATGTTTATATATTTGTCTGGCATCTATGATTTTGTCTGTTGTTCATGTACATTTATGGCTGCAGGCAGTAGTGTTTGCCATGAGATATTGTTGTGGTGCTTATTCCTTGTAACTTTTCCTGTTCGTGTGTGAGTGTGCATGTGTGTACTTGTGTGTTTGTGTGTAACAGTAGCTGTCTCTGTGGGGTCCTGTGTAATGTTCTGTGTAATGTTGTTTATTTCCTGTCGGTCCAGTTCCTCCAGTAACACCATCTCCTGGCCTCTCGCTGTGTGCGCTAAAGTCAGTGCTGTTCTCCCTGGGTCTGGTTGCTATGGTTTCGGCTGTCATCGCAGTTAATGCCAGAGAGAGGTGCTGCAGGTCAGTCATGGTCATTCCTATGTTTAAATCTCTTATCAGCAGTGAGCTTGAATCTGACACACTCAGTGACCTCTTAAAAAAGCATCCAACCACACTCACACACTCTACCCCATACTCACACACTACCACACACTCACACCCTCCACCACACACTCACACATTCCACCTCACACTCACACACTCTACCCCTCACTCACACACTCCATCACACACTCTACTTCACACACTCACACACACTCACACACTCTACCCCTCACTCACACACTCACTCACTCTACCTTAAACACACACACTCTACCTCACACTCACACACTCTACCACACACTCACTCACTCTACCTCACACTCACACACTCCACCACACACTCACACACCACACTCCACCACACACTCACACACTCTACCCCTCGCCCACACACTCTACCACACACTTACACAGATTCACACACTCTACCCCTCACTCACACACTCTACCACACACTCTCAGCCTCCACACACTCTAATAAACGCTGTATTGTTTCATGTGAATTTTGGATGTCGTAATGAAGTTAAAATTATTTATTTTTGTTGTTTTGTTTCAGAGATCAATCGGGACTGAGAGAAAAGGATAAATCTGTCAGAGGGGAGGATAGAATTAATATCTGAAATAATCGTGTGTGTGCATGTGTGTGTGTGTGTGTGTGTGTATGTGCATGTGTATGTGTATGTAAGTGTGGGTGCGGGCATGTGTGTGTTTTGCGTACGTGTGCGTATGTGTATGTCTGCATGCGTGCGTGCGTGTGTGTTTGTATCAAAATACTACAAGCTCATGAATGCATATAAAAGAAGCAATCCTAGCAACGCAGTACAGTACATATTTTAAATATTTCACCAGCACCACCCCAACCTTTGGGAGGGAAAACACAAGCACACAGTCATATTGGGGGTGAACTGATAATGAACTACTTTGTTCAAGCTTTGCTGTGATTCATTGCAATGCTTTTTAAGCTACGATGTGATCTTAACTGTATATTTTAAGTTTTTTGTTTCAAACTTTTATGTTTTTTATATTTGTGAGCTAAATTCTTCATGTGCTTTTGGATTTTTATGTGTTTATGGATTATGAGCTTTTCATCCACTCGAGCCAAAGATGATTTTCCATCTGGTGAAAAATAAAGTTTTCTGAATCGAAAGTAGTCATACTTTTGCTCAAATGAATCCTTAATGAGCATTCAATTAAAGGAAAACATGAAATTGTACTTTAATGGTAAAAAAAACAAACAAAAAAAAACACAAAGCAAATATAATTCAAATGAAATGACATTAAGTTTAGGTTCAACACCATGCAATTAATATTGATTAAATACTGAATAAGTTTTAGGGCACGTGTAGTTCCACTAAACCAGACTGCAGTTTTTGTGATTAACCCCTATATTCAATCAAACACAGGTACCCATTTTAAGGGCATATGCAATTCAGTCAAAGCAGACTTAAATTGTTTTGTATTCACTCAACGAAGCCTTTAAGTTCTTTAAGACTGAATAATCCATGAAACAGGAAGAGGTGTGGCCTGAATGTTTCCTGATGACCCAGGCTAGTAGCAGAAGCTTTTTTAAAATGATCAAGTGATTGTGTAGTTTGAAAAAAAAAACCTGTTTGCTTCTCTCCAACCATAAAATCCTCAGTTTTAATAGAGTTAATTAACATTTGAGGGTGAAAGAAATTGAATAATGCAATAATTAGGAATTTTTGACTTTCACATTAGGGGCATATGGCATGTAGTAAATATTTTTTATGAAATAATGAAGAGGAAATACACTTTTTAAAAACTTTGGTGCGTCACATTTTTTCAACTTTTAACAGTAAAATTAAAATCAGGGCCGCCCCGTCCTGTAGGCGAGATACACACTGGGCGTTGGGCCCCGCCTTCCTCGAAAAGAGTCCCTCATTGGCTTAAAACCCACGCGGAGAAAGAGACACGGCACCCCAGTCTGCTACCGCAATCTCCACCACATGGTCTGTGATCACAATTTAAGGTGTAAGATTGCAAATATGTGACTAGAATGTTCTTAACCGAACATTCTAATGCCGATGTAACAATTGCTGCCTTTAAGTGAGAACAGTGGAGTTTTCGAACATTTAGAACTTTGAAAACAAAGCATTTTAAAAAGCCTACTCTTCTAAGGGTTAAGATGCACCCTTATTCACAGTGGCATATATGCACTCAGGTTTTGTTGGAGGATCTCCTGCTAGTCCCAACATGTCATAGACTGTGTTCACCTCCAGGTGGCACTCTGGGTTTGCAGTGGTGACTGTGTCATACATGGTTTCTACTGTGCTTATATTACTGTGCACCACACCCAGACCCTACGGACAGACAGATACAGGGACAGAACAGTTATCAATATCATTATAATTATTTGGGGCTTGAAGTGTATATATATATATATAAGTATATATACTACTATGTTTTCATGGTGGACATTTGTGCTTGCCTTGCTTAATTGCTGCTTGCAGCTATATTTTGTGATTGAAGTGTATTGAGAATTGGGTATGCGCTCCACTATGTATTCATAACTACAAGCCAGGAGAGTGCGATGGTCCATTTTTAATAAATTACTGGTCATGCAGTGTCACAAAATCAAATGTATAATAAATGATTGTACATAGTAGTTGTATACGAAGCACTTGATTTACATTGGACATTTTCATAATGCATTCATTGATAAGCAGATTGAAGTTGATAAGTAGAAATGTAAAATATCTTGAATGGTTTCATAGTACATTTAAGCTCACTGAGGGAGGCCATTAATAACCCAAGGATCACTATTTAAGAATTGCAGAGATTGGTTTGTTTCTTGCGGTCAACAAGTCTAAAAAAAACATACAATGGCACCTCCATACCAACTAACTTTTTGGAAGGGTGGCACAAAAACAGCCCTTACTGAGCACAATAAGCAAAACCAAGAATCTGGAGCTAGCCACACCTCATTGGAATTATGACTGGAAGAGAGTACTATTGTCAGATGAGACCAAAATTGAACGTTTTGGCCATACACACCATCGACGTGTCTGGCGGCAAAAGAGGAATGCATACAGCAGAAGCACCTCATACCTACGGTCAAATATGGAGGTGGGTCATTGATAATTTGGAGATGTTTTGCTGGCAGTGATCCTGGGGCACTATTTTAGATCGATGGCACAATGAATTCAACAAAGTACCGGGAAATGCTGGCAGAAAATTTGGTTGTCTCTGCTAAGAAGCTAGGACTTAGTCATAGGTAGATTGTCCAGCAGGACAATGACTCCAAGCATACATCAAAATCTAAACAGAAATGCTTAAGTGAAATCAACATCCATGTTTTCCAATGGCCATCTTAAATTCATTGTGCCATTGATCTAAAATAGTGCCCTGGGACCAAAATAATGGCAATAGGGATTGGGATGCAGGTTTTGTGTAGTGGAATATCTGGTTTTATAACAGGAATTGCTTCAGTAGTCTCTTATTCTGATTGGTCGAGGCACATTCATTCCTTACCCTGCACAGGGGCGGGGCAGACCTGTATAACAGGAAGCAGGGGGGCGGAGCTTGTGCTGGCGGGGTTGCTGCTGCTACAGTTGATGGCATCTCTGGTTGGCGTTATCAGTAACTGCGCTGAGTGGGCGGAGTCATTCCTGGCTGTCTCCTGGCACACGAGCTTGCCCTGTGTAAGCTGACAGAGCGACGCCACCCAGAGGCCGTGGAGGGTAGCGCACCTCACAGACACATTGCAGAACCGAGGCCCTGACGTGTTGGTCAGAACCTCCAGTATAGGCGTGTCTGCCTGTTCTGTTCAGGTGAAGAAATATTAAAGGTTAATCTCTGAAACTCAGAGTAAGTCGGAATGTAAAGGGTTTGCTGTTTTTTGTGTGTGTGTGTTTATGTGTTTTTTGTGTCCTGAGAGAGAGAGAGACAGAGAGAGAGAGAGATTTTGAGGGGGAGTTCAGCTTGAGTCTCGACTGAGTTGACCCAGCGGATCTGAAGCTTTTGCTCACCATAGATCATCAGCTTGACTTCAGCGCTGTGTTTGTGTTCGTTGTGAGAGACTTCCACGGTGTACGTGTCCGCATCGCCCATCTGTGCCCGGTTGATTTGAAGAGAACCGTCTTTCGTGTTCAGGTGTAACCTGTCCCCAAATCTCTTAGTCTCCATTTGCACAAAGCTCGGCTCCAAATAAAAGGCGACTGCACTCTTGCCAATCGTCCACTGGACTTTTGAGGGACTGGTGTATGGAGATCCGGAGGGCAAAGTGACAGACCCATTAATGATACCATTGACTGTAATCAGGGCTTCACCTGTACCTGCAAAACACACGTACATTTACACGTTCCGGCATTAACTTTATAGACAAACAGAACATACCAATATGTTTGGAACTATTTAGCGTATATGTATTACTCTCAATTCGTCCAATGATAATAAGCGTAAACGTGTGTGTCCTTAAGGTGGAGAATCAGGTTGCCAGATTGAGAAAAATCCACAAACCTACAGTCTTGTGCCAATTCCCATGCTAGGTTTTGAGCTCAGTTGAAAGAACGATTTCTGTATTAAAATTAAGCAGTTTTGTCACAAGCTAGTAAATGTACAAAATTTGATCTTGTATGTAAATGAGACTAAGAAGCAATTCTCATTGGAGTGGGAATTTCACACGCAGGCAACCAGAGCTATTTACTGATCTGGTATTACACAAGCATACACAGTGAAATGTTCAGTGTAAAATCAACTCTTATAGTGTACTTATGGACTCATATGTACTCTGTAAGAGCTGAGTCAGCAATGGACCTTTCACCGTATGAAAATTACATTTAATGATCAGAAAAGAACTACAGTCTGAGCAGCGGTAAAAGACATATAAAGAACATGCCTAATTAAACTTCACTGAATAACAACAACAAGAACAATAATAATAATAATAATAATAATAATAATAATAATAAATAGGTAGATAGAATTTGGATTTTAATTTCTATATCTCATAACTCAGATTATTGTATTTCTGAATATGATAATTGTAATAAGACATTTTATATATATATATATATATATATATACATATATATATATATATATATATATATATATATATATATATATATATATATATATATATAAAACTACAACTCACCAAAATGCAGTAAAACGGAGTTAAGGAGCAACAGAAAGTGCGCAATCTTTCCTGTCATGGTTGATGCTTTTTTTTTGAGCGTAATGAGGAAGCGTGGCAAGAGGCGATGGGCGGAAGACGAAACCCCTCCCTACGAAACCACAGTCAGAAGCAGGGTAAGGCGTTATGCTCATTTCTGGGGGTTACGTCCCCTGCCTCTGCTGGTCTGGATAGTGCAGGTGGAGGTAGTTGCCTGATTGCCTAATTGCTGATTGCCTCCACCTGCCTGTGGCCCAATATAAGCCCAGTAGTATGAAGCAGGGGAGACCTTTCTTTCGGGTGGTTTGTAGTTGGCTGTGTGTTTGTGGTTGGCTGTGTGTTTGTGGTTTGTGGGTTGCATAGAGTTCTTTGCATTGAGATCTTCTTTGGGGTTTCTTTTGTGTAGCTTGCGGTTTGCTTTGTGGTTTTGCTGTTTGTGAAGATCCTTTTTGTTTGGTAAACTTTGTGGGTTATCTTTTGTTTTAGTTTATTTATTCTACTAAATGTCTGAGTTTTTAAATCAGTTTTTGGATTGTTTTTGATACATTTGGACTTTGTTTGTTGCGGCCCTTCGAGCCGGCCGTAACACTGGGCCTCTGTGAAAATACGGTCTCCATTTCCTTCTTCAGGGGCCTTTTAGGGCCCCCTCCAACCCAGTTGGGCTCTGCGGCAGTCCGTTTCCACGGTTTCCCCACACTGTGACGCCCCTGGATCGGGAGAAACGCAAATATGGCACAACCAGCCCTGAGGACCAAAACCATCAGCGCCTGTGCCCTCCAAAACTACGGGAACGGGAACGGCAGGGTGACATTTTTATTTGTACTCTATATATTTACAGCCTCGGAATTAGAGATCCAAAGAGGGATAAGATACAGAAGTACAGACGTTCAGATTTTATTTCAAAGGCATTCATGTATGCATGTTTCTCCATTAGGCAGAAGTGTCTATTTTAGGTGTTCAGCGCCTGCCAGGTTTCATGGGAAGGGTTTGGGACCCAGGTGCAGCGATCACACATGGAGGCAGAGGTAAGTAAAATGATTAAGTCTTCACTGATTTAAACCAGTAAAATAAAAACAATAAACAAGGAGAGACATGGAGCAGGGGAAGCAAAAGTACATTACAACACATTACAGGCTTGACCAGCGAAAGCTTTCCACGTTCTCCCATTGGCGAATGCCTTGGTTGCGTAGGCAGTGTGTTTCGGGGTCATTGTCTCACTGCAGGATAAAGCACCAGCCAATGAGGTTGGAGGAATTTCTTTGTGCATACTGTAGCTAGGCAAAACTTGTCTGTATACTTCTGAGCTCATTCTACTGCAGCCATCCTCCATTACATCATCAATAAAGAGAAGTGAGCTTGTTCCAGAAGCAGCCATAGGTGCCCAAGCCCATGACACCACCTCCATCCCTCACAGATGAGGTGATATGTTTTGGATCAGGCCTGGGTCAAATACGTATTTGTTTTGGATTCAAATAGTTTTCTGTGCTCTATTGATCGTGCCTGGTGTAATTGAGCCGGCCAATATGACCAGAAGGCAGAGTTTGCACTTTTTGAGCGTATTTCATTGGTTCCAATATACCAGACTAGATCAGTAAAGCATAGAAAAGTACTTGAATCCAAAACAAATATGTATTTGACCCAAGGTCTGCTTTGGATCATGGGCTGTTCCTTCCATTCTCCACACTTCAAATGACTCTCCATCATTTTGGTTAAGGTTTATTTTGGTCTCATCTGTCCATAAAACTTTGGTCCAGAAAACTACTGACTCTTTGAATTCTAATCTGGCCTTTGGATTCTTGCTGCTGCTGTGAGGTTTTGCATCTTGCAGTGCAGCCTCTGTAATTCTGCTCTCAACGTCTTCTGCGTACAGTGGCTTTCGATATTTTCACCCCTTGCCCTCTGGAGACTGCTGGTGATGCCACTGACCATTGTTTTAGGATTGTTCTTCACAGCTCTTAGGGTTTGTCTGTCATCATCCACAGTTGTTTGCCTTGGCCGACCCATAAGGTGTATATTTCTGACTCCACCCGTGATTTCTGTGCTGTCCTTCCTGATAAATTTGTCTGTTTTCTCTGCTTATAGATTAATTGGGGGTTTTTTTTCAGCCGTGGTAAGTTCTCTGGTCTTCGTGATGGTGTATGCCTCTGACTCCAAATGCAATCTCCACAGATTAGAACAAAGGTTAAAACCAAGACTAGAGACACACTGCTTTTTTTTTTAAAAATGTATGAACAATTCATGTATGAAAAATGTGTACTGAACACAAAATAGCTGTTTCTGTACAATGATAAACATGATACAATGAAACAACAGTCCATAAATTAGTATATTTATTTGTAAGAAATAGGAGTCCACATCCGCATTGAGTGACCTTTCACTCTTCTGCTTGTGAGGGAAACAGGAAGTGGGGGTGTTTTCGTGTGGGTGGGGTAAGTCAGACAGGCTGAATATGTCCTATTATGGAGCCTTTTGCATTCACCTCTTCCAGTCTCATTCATTGCTGACCATGAGCGAAGTTTATTTCATTTTATTAAAGCGCTATATGGATATTTTTCATAACTTTCTTGCCAATTAGCAGGAACATATAAGTGGGGGTGGTAGGGTGGCTGGTGTTGTGGGGTTGGAGTGTCAGCTTAGGGTACCCCAAGTGCCCAGTGTCCCCCTATTTTGTTTTAATATTTTGTATATGAATAAAATCTAATGCTAAATTATTGCTTTGCTGCACTTCATTTTGGTAATAATAAAAATAGTAATGCATACGGGACAATAACTTTCCGGAGTGGGACCAAATGTTATCTGTTTAAGAGTTGAATTAACACTGCACATTTTACTGTGCACCCTATTGTGCATTAAACTATAAGCTATACAAACAAGAGCTAAACTACCCTAATGGGCATTAAACTACATTACACAAACTACAGGATGTGGGATTCAGTATATTCTGCACATTCTGGAATCATTTTGTCCATACATGTACACCAAACAATAATTGGACTGCATACAGGATAATTATAATTTTATAATTTTTAAAAACGGCGGAGACCAAAAACGAAAAAACGAACCAAAGCAAATAATCTGTCAGAAGTACACGAGTGAGCTTTCAGGGGCAGATAAATACTGCTTAAATAAGGACTGTACTTCATACCGATACTGTTGATTTTTGCCTATATGCGCACCATTACTACTTATTGCGTACCGCCACTTAGTGGTGGGTTTACGTATGCACGCTACAGTTATTTACCACGACAAGACTTAGTTTTAGGCTGCCGATTCCACACATTGACTACTCTCTGTGTGAAAAGGTATTCCTAATGTCTGTATGGAATTTACCTTTTGCTAATTTACATTTATGTCCCCTCGTTCTACTAACATAATTCAACCTGAAGAATCTTTTGTAATTCACTTTGTTGATCCCTTTTATGAATTTAATAGCTTCAATCAAATTACTCCAGAGTCTCCTTTACTAAACTTGAGGATATTAAGCATCTTAAGTCTCATAGCCTTTATCTTTCATACTAGTAATAATTTTGGTTGCTCTTCTTTAAACCTTGAACTTGACGCGCATATCTCAGTACGCTTGCGTTAATGGCTAGGAAACAGCTGGGACAGATCTTGGGCTTTAGACAAATTTCAGGCCAGTTATTGGCCATGCAGATACCAAGAGCAGTCAAAGCAATGTGTGAACAAGTTCAGAGAAGTTTCTGAGAAACTGACAACACATTACAAAACCTTGTGCCCTTCAAATGAAAAACTTGAATTCAATGCCATTGTTTTAAGTCTTGTTTTGTAATTTAATTTCAGTCATCGGTTTTTCATCTGTCATCCTTAATGAAAAAGCTTCCGCCTCATCAGATACCAGTCAGGCCACACCTCTTCCTGTTTCATATATTTTTCAGTCTTGAAGAACTTAAAGGACTGTATTTTAACGATCTAAGCGCTCGGTTTAAAGCGCATGGCGCAAGTGCATTTAGGGCGTGTCCAAATCCACTTTTGCTGGGTTAACGGCGGGTAATCTCTTAATTAATCATAGGCGTGTTTTTGGCGTAACATGAAATAAACCAATCAGGGTCATCTCCAATTCCCTTTGAAAACCAGGTGCGGTTGCACCTTGGCGGAGTGCTATTATAATGGCGGATTTGCCAAGTAGTAAAGAACGCTTCTCTGCAGAGGAAACCGATCTGCTCGTGCGCAAGGTGAAAGCGCGCGAGCAGACCATCTACTGCAACAGCAGGATTCCACCAAATATTATATTATGAATATTATGTTAATATATATTACCAATATTATGACTAACCATTATGACATGTAGGCCTTTTTTTTTTTTTAAATCGCGCGTTGTGCACCCGCATATGCAGGCGCATATCTATCTTAATAATGCGCCTTAAAATAACAGTAAAAATACTGTGACACTGACTTAAGACCAGGTTTTTGTTGGTCAATCGCGCAATCGCTTTTCGCTGCCTCAAGATAGCAATGCGCCAACAATGGGCCGGACCACACCCCATTTCAAGACCACACGCACGTGGCCGCTCAGATGTGGGAAAGTATATTTGCTATTTAAACAACGTGGGCGCTGGAGGAGAAAATGACAACTCCGTCGGTCTGAAACTAGTAAAGACACTTGCGTTGCACTTGGCGCCGGGTGTAAGATAGAGCACAATGGCTTCGTTGAGTGAACACAAACAACTTGAGTCTGCTTCGACTTAATTTCATATGCCCTTAAAATGGGTAACTGTGTTTAACTGAATACGAAAAGGGTTAATCACAAAATGTATGGTTTGAGAGAACTGTAAATGCCCTTAAACATATTCAGTGAATTAGATCATTGAATCTAAATGAATGTAATTTCATTTGAATAATATTTTTTTTATGTTTTCCTTATCTATAAAATACTATTTATGTTTTTTCTTTAATTGAAAGCTCTTTAATTTGGGATTCATTTCAGCAAATTAAAAAAAGAGTGATTAATTTATTTTAAAATTCAGAAAACTTTATTATCCATCACATGTCCTTAAATCATCTTGGCGCGGGTTCTTGAAAAATACATAGTCCCCAAACACATAAAAAGACAACAACAAAAAAAAAACATTAAAGCACAAAAAAAAACAACATACATTTATGATCACACAGGAGCTAACAATTATTGCAATTATCCGCCAGCTACACTTGCACAACCTTTTCAGTTCACCCCTAATTTGAATGCGTGCTTGTGTTATCCCTCCCAACAATGGGTTGGGAAAGTGGTATAGTGTGTGTGTGTGTACATAAAACTCATCTGGTTGAAATGCTTTGCAGTACTGGGATCATTGTAATTAGGGTTCCCTTTGTAAAGGAGGCTGTATTGTCATACATAGTCATCCGGATCAAACGGATATGAAACATATTTTACATATGTACTGTACTGCATTGATAGGATTACTTGATTTTACATAATCATGAGTCACGCTCAAACTCGCACTTACACGCACTTACACGCACACAGGCACACGCATGCACACACACACACACACTCTCACTCACACTCGCACACATGCACACAAACACACACACACACAGCTATTTCAGGTAGGAATTCTCTCCATCACTATGACAGATTCATCCTCCTTTCTGAGTCCCCATTGATCTCTGAAAAACAACAACAGAAATAAATAATTTAAACTTCAGAACTGCATCCAGAATTCACATGAAGCAATACAGTGTGTGGTAGAGTGTGTGAGTATGGGGTACAGTGTATAAGTGTGTGGTAGGGGGTGTGAGTGTGTGATGGAGTGTGTGAGTGAAGGGTAGAGTGTGTGAGTGTGAGGTGGAGTGTGTGAGTGAGGGGTAGAGTGTGTGAGCGTGTGGTGGAGGGTGTGAGTGTGTGGTAGTGTGTGTGAGTATGGGGTAGAGTGTGTGAGTATGGGGTAGAGTGTGTGAGTGTGAGGTGGAGTGTGTTAGTGTGTGGTAGAGTGTGTGAGTATGTATTAGTGTGTGTGAATGTGTGATGGATTGTGTGAGTGAGGGGTAGAGTGTGTGAGCGTGTGGTGGAGGGTGTGAGTGTGTGGTAGTGTGTGTGAGTGTGCGGTCGAGCATGTGCATGTGTGGTAGAGTGTGTGAGGCGTAGAGTGTGAGTGAGGGGTAGAGTGTGTGAGTGTGGTTGGATGCTTTTTAAAGAGGTCACTGAGTGTGTCAGATTCAAGCTCACTGCTGATGAGAGATGTAAACACAGGAATGACCATGACTGACCTGCAGCACCTCTCTCTGGCATTAACGGCGATGACAGCCGAAACCATGGCAACCAGACCCAGGGAGAACAGCACTGACTTTAGCGCACATGGTGAGAGGCCAGGAGGAACTGGACCTACAGGAAAATAAAGAACATCACACAGGACCCTACAGAGACAGCGATCGTTACACACAACTGCACAGGCGCACACACATGCGCATACCACACACACTCACACACTTGATCTGACTCTGCATATTTCTATTTAAGTGCTATTAGTCAGTTATTGTTGTATTTTAGTTGTATCCATTTCAGTTGTAATGTGAATCATGTCCATATACAACAAAAATCCAATGTAGCAGCAGCAGGAGCATCATCATGGTCTAGCAAGAGTGTAAATAAGAGTCGTTTATGTGTTTCTGCTGATTATGTGCTAATAGCGCTCTGAGCTAATCAGAGACTGACCTGTTTGGCAGGGCCCGGCTGTCACTGTGTTGCTTAGTGAGCTGATGGGGTTAATGGCCGTACAGGTGTATTTCTCTTCTGCAACGGGTGGGGGATACAGTCAGGGTAGCTCTGTTCTCCGCTCCAGCAATGTTCTCTCCATTTCTGCTCCAGGACAGCGCCACCTGGCTGCCACCCAATCACACTGCAACTCAGTGTCACGTTACAGCTGGTGTCCGTCTGTGCTGTTATTCACCTGGGAGGTTACCTGCACTGAAACAATCCTCTCTGCAAAGAGAGAGACCACCAACAGCATTACTTACAGCTCAGAGATCTACAGACACAAACACTGAAACACACTGTGTCATTAATTACAGTGAAGAGATCTACAAACACAAACTCTGAAACACACTGCTTCCTTAATTACAGCTCAAAAATCTACATACACAAACACTGAGGTGCTCACCATAAATGTGTAGTTGTATCGTTTTGGCCTGAGGGACCCAGATAGTCCGATGCCATTAAAGAGATATTCCCCAGAATCCTCTTCTCCTCAGAGAACTAATGTTCAGAGAGAGCCCCCCGGTTTCATAATTCATAGTCACCCTCCCAGAAAATGTTTCTTTGGCTCCAGGGTAAAAAGCTGAGTTGTCCTGCTGGGTCACTAATTTGATGACATCATATTGTTCTTGCTCCACTGCATGACTCTACTCCTTTGATTGGTCCTTCCTCATCCGTGGGCAGCACAATGGACTCCCCCACGGCTCCATTCAGCACTAGTGAAGTCCCGTACACCCTGAACACCTGCAGCACTGGGAATAACAGCAGCAGCACAACTGTTAGTAGAGCACAATTACTAATAAGACACAACCGTTCAGGGCTTGACAATGACCATTTGGCTCAGCAGGCACTGTGGCTTTTGGTGTTCAGCAAAGGCTGAATTTTCACTGGCCCACAGAAAAGCAATAAGTATATTGGAGAGTGGAACTGCAGACACTTGTTTGGACATAACATTTTATTTGAACAGAAATGATTATAGCTATCCAACCTGAGTAAACTGTGTGTGTGTGTGTGTGTGTGTGCGTGCATGTGAGTGTGTGTGTGAGAGAGAGAGAGGGAGAGAGAGAGAGAAAAGACAAGTCAGTTTTAATTACTAGCTTACACTAATGAAAGCACAACCCACAATGAAGGTTTATCTTTAACAAAAATATACACTTCAAAATTGTTTAAATTGCGTATTGCAGATGTTTCCCATGAATATTCTCTACGAGTTGATGCAGAGACGAAGAGTACAGGTATCCACACTTTTAAAATAGTGACGATGAAATTTTGGGATGCAAATAAAATGATTTTATTGCTCGCCTGTAGCCTAATTGAGGAGACCTGGCTATATCGGATGGTACTGAGCATTTGTGCCAATATAATGCGCTTATATTCATTTAATAACGTCAACGTCAAGCTCTGCAGATGCACTTTCACTTATTTCTTTACTTTCACTTTAATTTTTTAAACTGCAACTGCAAAAACACCACTGGTGGAGAGAAAGAACTAAATAACTATACTTGAGCGGACTCATGCACTGTATGCCAACGGAACATTACGCCCTCGCCCCCCCACCCCCCCCCTCCCCCTCACCCCGCCCCACCCACCCCCTTCTCCCCCCACCATTTCCTGCTCTGGTTACTTCTTGTCTGAGTTAGTCATGATTGGGGGCATGGTCAGATGACAAGTTTGCCTTTATATATCGTGGCTTTTGTCGTGTTTTGTGTTTTGTTTTTATCTATAATACAATTTCTATAATAATAATAATAATAATAATAATAATTATTATTATTATTATTATTGTTATCATAATCATTTGAGAAAAAGAATAATAATAATTATCATCATCATCATCCATCATTTAAGAAAAATTAAAGGCAAGAAATACATCTGTCTCTGTCATCTCTGACAAGGAAGTTAATTTCAAAGCAAAAGACTGAATCGTGAGCTTCCAAAAACAAGGTAAATAACCAGTCACCGACTGTGCCCCCAGAGCGCAGTCAAATGTACTCTGCCATTAGGAATCGGACAGGTGCATCATAACACCTGGAGAGTGCCCAGAGCAGCCAATCCTGCCGTAGAGCTGGCCAGTTCAGGAAACTGGTATGGGGGGGGGGGGGGGGGGGGTGAGCCACTGTGGCTAACGGCTAAGCCGCCCTATGGAAATGCCATGCTACTGCTACTTTCAGATCACTCTGTATTCTTTCTTTAACAAGACCAGGTCAAACCTAGTATGTGGCTGGGCCTAACACATGTGATCCGCCCGACCAATGGTGTAACTTCATCACTCAGTCAGTCACAGACATTCGCGTTTGTAGGGCTATTTTTTTTTTTTTTTTTTGATTTGGCTCTGTACTCCACAATTTCAGATTTGTAAGCAAACAATTCACATGTGGTTAATAAGTGTATATTTCTTGCTTTGGTTTAATGGTATTTTTATACATTTTGGTTTCACCCCATAGAAATTACAGCCCTTTTTATATACAGCCATTTTAGGGCACCTGTCTGGGACAAATGGCTTCATAGGAGTTTCTGATTACTCAGGTGTCCAATTGCGTTCAGTAGCATTCAGTATCTAGTCTTGATTTCTAGGCTTTTGATGGCCTCTGAAGTATCTATTACTATTGCTATTTGTCAACATGAGGACCACAGTTCTGCCAATGATATTCAAGGAAGCCATTATGAGGACTCAGAAGTGAGACAGAAATAGTCAGGGACATAGGCCAAACCATAGGCTTACCAAAATCAACTGTTTGGAACAGCATTTAGAAGAAACTGGTGAGGTCAGTCATTTAAAAAAAGGATCTGGTAGACCAAGGAAGACCTCTTACTGTTGATGACTGAAGAGTTCTCACCATAATGAAGAAAAACCCCCAAACACCTGTCTGACAGATCAGAAACACTCTTCAGAAGGCAGGCGTGGATGTGTCAGTGACTACGGACCGCAGAAGATTTCGAGAACAGAACTACAGAGGCTACAATACAAGATACAAACCACAAGCTAGCTCCAAAAACAGGATGGCCAGCTTACAGCTTGCTAAGAAGTACCTAAAAGAGCCTGCAGAGATCTACACTTCTTGTGGACAGATGATACCAAGATTGATTTGTATCAGAGTGATGGCTAGAGCAAAGGCCAAAAGGAACTGCCCAAGATCCAAAGCACCCCTCTTCATCTGTGAAACATGGTGGTGGGGACGTTATGGTTTTGGGTATGTATGGCTGCCACAGATACTGGCTCACTTGTCTTCATTGATGACATTGATGAAGTACCAGCTGATAACAGCCGCAGAATGAATTCTGAAGTGTACAGAAGCATCTCATTGGCTCAAGTTCACCAATGTCTCAAAACCCATTGGATGGGGCGCTTCATCCTACAGCAAGGCCATGATCCAAACATACTGCGAAACAACAAAAGAGTTCTTCCAAACCAAAAACTGGAAATTCTTAACTGGCCAAGTCAGCCACCTGATCTGAATCCAATCGAACATGCGTTTCATATGCTGTAGAGAAAACTTATGGCCACTAGCCCCAAAAATAAGTAGGAGCTGAGGATGGCTACAGTACAAGCCTGGCAGAGCATCACCAGAGTAGATATCCTGGTGATGTCTATAGGTCACAGACTTTTAGCAGTCAATGCATGCAAAGGATATGTGACAAAGTACTAAACATGACTACTTTCATTTACATAAGATTAATATGTCCCAAACATTATGGTGCCCCTAACAAATAAGTGCTGCACTGAGAATGTGCACTTTAACAGTATGTGAATTTTTTCACATACAGTTAAAAATTGTCGAGTACAGAGCCAAATCGACAAAAAATATCTGTGTCCTAAACATTATGGCACTCACTCAATGTAGATATATAATATATAAACCAGGTTGCGTGGATCTGAAGTATGAATTTGGGTTGAAGAGAGTTCTGATTTCGAACTCTTGTATTAAACAGGGGAAAGGTCAGAAATCTTTAGCAAGGCATCATTATATAAAGCCTTTCATATGTAAAAAAGCATGTTGAAGCACATGAACCCACATACATGCAAGGGAGGCTTCAGAATTAGAGCTCTCGCAGCACTGAACGTAGACAGAGCTTCAGCTACACATCAAGATGAAAAAACAGTCATCACTCGGCATGACTATATGGATATAAAACAACAAATTTTCAGCATTATATGACAGGGGTGTCCAATCTTATCCGGGAGCAGGTGCAGGTTTTTGCTCTGTAGCCCAGCACTACAACACCCAACTACAACGATTAACCTAATCACAGTCTTCAAACACGACCTTGATAAGTTGAATCAGGTGTCTTAACAAAATCAGGGCTAAAACAAAAAAGCCTGCACCCACACCGGTGCTTGTCAGATAAGACTGGACACCCTGTTATAAGATTTAAATAAAACCAAAGTATAGTCACAAAAAGGGGAACAAACTGAGGCAGTTACAGTTAGCACAAGTTCAGCAGAAAGAAGAAGGAAGCGAAAGGAATGGAGATGGAAAGAGGGAGAGATGAAGTGAGTCTGTCTCCACACTTACCCAGAAGAGTTGTCAACACTGCAGAGGACATGATGCAAAACCAGCTCCACAGAATGACAACAGGGCTTCTTTATCGCCCACTGACAAACTGCTTCCTTTCGCTGCAACAGTGTGTGTGTGTGTGTGCACGCGCGTTTGTGTTGTACACGCCAGAGCGTGTGCGTGCGTGTGTGTGTGTGTGTTTTGTGTGCAGGCGCGTTTTGTGTGTGTGTGTCTGTGTGTCAGCGTCGGTCTGTTTATGTATGTATGTGTGTGTGACCTTAGTCTCTGGTGTGAACGAGTAGGTCTGAGTTTTTGTGTGTGTGTCTGTGAGGGAGGGAGGGAGGGAGGGAGGGGGAGAGAGAGAGAGAAAGAGAGAGAGAGAGCTGTGTCGGTGAGTGTTTGCTGCTCAGTGCGCAGATCACTTCCTGTGGCTCCTGAGCTCAGCGTCTGCATGTTGGTCAGACTGTAGACAGAAGGCAACAGTTTATTTTTAAATACCCTTTCTGCGGCAAAGTGCGAAAGAAAGGAGGAAGCGCGATCTCCTGCGTCTCGGCTCCAGAGAGCGAGCCGTCAGTGCCTGATGGACATCAGATGCACCACGCCCACACGCCTCGGGCCGAGCTGATCACACCGTCGCCTCAACACTTCAACTCACGACGGTCAGAGATGGCGGCCCCCAGCAGCTCAGAGCCGTCAAATCAAACCTCGCACTCTCAGCGCACGTGTGACACCAGATCTCTCCAGATTCTGGATGGAGAGCGCTGCCCGGTAGCGTATTTGGCAGTGAACAGTCTTTGGCCTCGGTTGTCAGGTTGCGTTAGCGTAGTGTAGTGTCGCAGCAGGGGCTGTTTCCGCTGCCAGTTTTCAAACCACAGCTCTCATCAGCAATTCTGCATGAGAGATAGAATCCGCCTGCTCAGCTAAAGACAGCCAACGGTCTTCGGGCCAATGCAACCAATCGCACTCCTCGCTGCTCCAGAGGAGACATCCCATTCTTTTAGCTCAGCTCACATGCTAATGTGCCCACAGTTTAGCTCACATGCTAACGTGCTCACCAGACCTGGGTCAAATATGTATTGTTTTGGATTCAAATACTTTTCTACAATTTAACTGATCTTGTCTGGTGTATTGGAACCAATTAAATACTCTCAAAAAGTGCAAACCGCGCCTTCTGGTCATATTGAAGGCTCTCAGTTACACCAGGCAAGATCAATGGAGCACAGAAAAGTATTTGAATCCAAAACAAATACGTATTTGACCCAGGTCTGGTGCTCACAATTAAGTTCACATGCTAATGTGCTCACAGTTAGCTCACATGCAAACATGCTCACAGTTTAGCTTGCATGCTAACGTGCTCACATTTTAGCTCACATGCTAACGTGCTCACAGTTTAGCTCACATGCTAACATGGACACAGTTTAGCTTTGTATGCTATCGTGCTCACATTTAGCTCACATGCAAACATGCTCACAGTTAGCTCACGTGACTAACATGCTAACATCAGAGCTTGTTGCTTTGACTGCGGCTATCGATTTGCGAGCGCAGATAAGTGAGGCTCTCCTCTGAAGGAGTCAGAGAGGACGCCTCAGGTACAGTTTAACAGGTGGACTTTGCAGGTACCCAATCACCCAGCGGAAGCCACCGCCATACCACACTAACGTCATCCTAAATTGATTGATTTGTCTTTGTCCGTGGACAACATTATAATGAAATATTAGTGTTCCTATAAACCGATGAGTTATGGCTTGGTGGGCAGCATGCCCCATACCTATACAGCACAGAGAGTTCGGCACTTTTCATTTATATGCAAGACACAGTCACCCCCGCCCCCACCCCAACTCAACTGTATCCCTAAAACATCTCAATCTACTGCATCAGTTAGAACAGAACAGACAGGGAAGCAGCAGGCCACAGAAAAAAAGGTTTATTTTAAAAAAAATGAATCCAACACTTTAGTTCTAGAATTATCAAAAAGCATACTCACACCAAACAGAAATCTACAAATCTCCTCACAACCACAGGCTTTCTTAAAAAAAAGTTTAATATCACTTCAAATCTCCTGTGTTATAAAAAAAACAAAACAAATAAAAAGTGTGACATAGAGCCCAGCATGCATTAAAAACCGGTGGACAAAACTAGATTCCATTTTTTTTGTTTTGCCTTTTGTTATGTTTAACAATCTACCGTACTCATACAAAAAACAATTCAGTTCTTTGTTTCATTACACAGAGAAAAGTACAGTGGCTCAGAGCTGCCCGATAGCATCAGCAGCATGACACCTTTGGCAGTTACAAAAACAACAGGCATTGACATCTTTTGCCTGCAGAACAGGCCCCTGTTACGTGACCACAGTAGAACTGCTGCACAGGCCCCTGTCACATGACCACAGTAGAACTATGCGCACATGGGTCCGGTCAATGACCAGAATGGAATTGCGGTACACGGGCCCCTGTCACATGACTGCAGTGGCATTGCTCTGCACGGTCCACAAACGTCACATGATCCGTGTGTGGCATCGCTGCAAAAGGTCATGTGACAAGAAGTGGTACCACCGCACACGGACGAGCGTGTTCAAGGCAAAAGCCTGCACAAAAAAACCAAACTGGGCAATTTTTTGATTCCCCCCCCCCCCAATCCTGGATCAGCCCCGCCAGCTGTTACGCAGAGGCTACAGAGAGAGAATCGATGACGGGGATGCTGATCCCAGATCAGCTGTCTGGGCAGAGCGCTGGCTGATCTTTGCAGGTTTAGTTTAGGAGCAGAGTGCACAGCGTACGCACCAAGCGCACAGCGTATGCCGCCTCAGCCCGTCCAGACGCTTCAGCGCGAGGCTGTGGTTCACACGGAGGCTTATTCGTGGAATACGCCCAGCCCAGCTCAGCCCAGCCAAGCCCGGCTCAGTCCAGCCCTGCCCTGCCCAGCCCAGCCCAGCCCAGCCCAGGCTGGCTCAGTCCAGCCCAGCCCATCCCGGCTCAGCCCAGCCCAGCCCAGCCCAGCCCAGCCCCCAGCCCAGCCCAGCCCAGCCCGGCTCAGCCGAGCCAAGCCCGGCTCAGCCCAGCCCAGCCTGGCTCAGCCCAGCCCAGCCCAGCCCAGCCCCGGCTCACCCATTCCAGCCCAGCCCGGCCCAGCTCAGCCCAACACTCAAAGTTAGCAGCTACTTTCTGTGACGCACTCCAGTCGAGCCTCTGGTCTGTGGCCACGGCGTGGAGTCAGCGCCAGTAAAACCATCCCTAGCGATTACATTATTCAAGGTAAGAGGAACCAGGAAGCTCAGTAACCAAACAATGAAATGAGTCAGTTAATCAACCAAGTGAGTGTGTCCAGCAGTAGTAAGTCACACAGTGAGCGAATCAGTCAGTGGTTATGAGTAAATAAGCAGAGTCAGTGGCTGTTATAAATGAATCAGTCAGTCAGTCCATGGCTGTAAGTGAGCAAATCGTCAAACAGTCAGTCAGTAGTGAGTTGAATCAGCCAGTCAGTGACTATAAACAAGTGAATCAGCCAGGCAGCGTGGTCTGGGGTTCTCATGGGGTCCAGCTGTGTGTAATTTCAGGGTACCGAGTTGCTAGCCCTTAAAATGGATGTGGACCTCAAGTGACCAGCTGTGAAATGGTCAAGTGGCCATTCATACGAGGCATCTTGGAACGGTGCTCAATTTGGCAGGAAGTTGGCGGGAAGTACCACCCCGTCATGCGTCCATGCAGAAAAACCAGGTCTTCGTCCGCCGATGGCGTGACTAAACATTTACATCTACACACACATGCACGGTTCTGCACGCACTACGCCAGGAAGGTCTCCAATCTACACACCCCGCCTGTGTGGGTTACCTCTACACATCTCCCAAACAAGTCAAGAAAACATTCGCAGAACATCTACTCAGTCCTGCAGTGTCTGTAAAAACCACCTCCTTCCGTGGACCCAATTTGGCAGTTGAATGAAATTTAAAAAAGAAAAAAACCACAGTAAAGAGCCTTCATACACCTGCCTGTCAGCAGAGGGGCCAGGATTTGGCAACAACGGTTTCAATGTGATTAAGGCGCAGGCTGTCAGTAATATGCACATATGACGGACAGGGAGGTGGGCGTGGTTTTTTTTTTTTTTGGGGGGGTGGGCAAGGATTAAAGGTTGGGCTGGCTTGGGGATGGGGGACGTGCGGGGTCCCTTCACTGGGTCCCCAGAACGAGACCTGCTGGTCCTCCAACAACCATAAGGAAAGCAGGCCAGTGATTGGTCAATATTTACCCATTGCTGACGGGTCCCAACTACTGGTTAATATGCTGATGTTCCTACTAGGCTGCTCCAATGAGCTGGGTGTTACACTTTTGCGCAGCTAGCACTGAGTTCTGTAGGGTTTCTGGAGAAAAGGGTGGGGAGCTACCACCGCGTGTCAGGAAACAGCCGCCGGTGAGGTCAGCGAATCGCGTCACACGGAAATCCCCGACTGCAGAGCCGCATCACAAACTTGTGGCTCTTGGGTCAATGAACTCCTCCCTAGACGCAGGAAGGGGATGGGCAATCACCGTGACGACCAGGGTGAAGTTCCAGGGCAGCGCAGGGAGAAGACCAGGCCCTGCCGGAGGGCAGAGGTCCCCGCTCCTCAGCTCACCAGCGTCCACTCTTGCCCCCTGCTGTTCTCCTTCTGGTACTGCAGCGTCGTGGGCCTGGGCTCAGGTAACCCTCCAGAAACTTCGTGCTGTTTTGACTTCTGTGTATCGACCGTAATTTCTGAAAAGACTTCGAGTTTGGGTTTGCGTCTCTGGTTTGGTTGCTGGTTTTGTGTTGGGTTAGGAGTGGGATTTAGGTAGGTGTTTGTTTCTTAACTGTCACTGTTAGTTTCACTTTGTGTATAATATATATATAGATACGGGCGGTACCACCCTTGTATGTTTTTGTTCAGTTTAGAATAGTCAGTGTAGTTAGTTTAGGTTCGGAAGATTTTCGGGTTCAGTTAGTTAGTTTCTTTCATTTCTAGAATTGTTAGTAGCTTATATATTTCTGTTTTGGTTATCCTCTTTTTGTTTGGTACCACCCAGTGTTTCCCCTACTGTTTGTTCATTGTATAGTAAATTAATTGTGTAAATAAAATGAATCTTTAATGATCATTCATTTTGTTACTCCCCTGTACCCTAGACCACTCTGGGGACGTAACAGGGTCAATGCGATTGGAGTTTTCATGATGCAAAGTAACTGATGTCTTTTAGTAGCTGTTAAGAAGACCTTACAATGAACAAATTGTTACAACGTTCCATGTTGATATGTCAAACATTCTAGGAGATGTCTTGGAAACATTTGTGGAAATCATTCAAAATTGTGGAAATTCAATATGGTGGCCAGGGGGGGGGGCCTTTTGACTTCTAAGCATTTTATGTTGTCCATGAGGAGAGTAATCCTGTGAGTTTGGTTTTCAAGTATCTAGCCTACAAGGGGCAGGAGTCATGATGTTTTAAATTATTGGAAATTCAAATGACATTTATAGCACCCCCAGAAATGGCCAATCAATGCTAAAAACCCCTCTGTGTCCATATGGAGGTACCCTCAACCAATGTGCCAAGTTTCATAAGTCTCACCCATGTGGTTAGGCCAAAACTGAGGAAGGAATAACACAACTCATAGCATTTCCAAAAGGCTTGCACAGGTTTATTGACAAGAGTTTAAGTCAGAGTGAGATGGCTATTGCAGCAAAAAAAAAACAAATAGAGATTTTGAGTTTCCACAGAACCATTTTTGAGGTACATTTGGAGTCATTGTGTTGGTTGGAACGTCCACCGGCGGATGAGTCTCAGGCTCCTGGCAGAGGTGGCCTGGTTTATGACTTGTGAAAGAGTGGCCCTTCACATTAATTGTTTTCATTGTTTAATTGATTGAATTTGATTTTAATTGATTGTATTTTATTATTTTACTGGTACCTCTGGTGGCATTCATTACGCCACTGATTTTAGCAAGAGCCCCTGGACCCCACTGGCAGCAAAACGGCCCCAAAGCATCAATGATCCACCACCATATTTGGCAGCTGGTATGAGGCTTCCCCTTGCAGGTATGGGGCTTCTCCTTGCAGGTATGAGGCTTCCCCTTACAGGTATGAGGCTTCTCCTTGCAGGTGTGTGGCTTCTCCTTGCAGGTATGAGGCTTTCTTCTTGCAGTGTGTGGCTTCTCCTTGCAGATATGAGGCTTCTTTTTGCAGGTTTGAGGCTTCTTCTTGCAAGTCCTGGAACTTCCCATTTTTGACAGGCTCCCTTGCAGCCGCCAACGTTTGAAGAAATGTACCGTCATTTTAACAAGTCACTTAACAACAGTTTTGCCATTCAGTTCGCGTCGCGTCTAGTGGATACGCTCAGAATTCTAAATTCCGTAAATGTATCGGGAGGTAGAATTCCAACTCCTAAACAGCGCGACAAGAGTTGCCTTTATTTTGGTAGTGAAATTTAGCAAATACAAACGGGCAGTCTAAAACTAAAGAGTCGTATCGTGGCAAATAACTCCAGCGTGCATACGTAGATCCACCACTAAGTGGCGGTACGCAATAAGTAGTAATGGTATGCATATGGGCAAAAATCAACAGTATCGGTGTGGAGTACCTTCCCATGTAGATAGTATTTATTAAATTGATATGGTATTATAATTAGACTGACAGCTGCTTCCAAAAAAACAGGTTGCTGATTGAAGTAGAAACTCATTTTTTGTATGTGTATGTGGTGTGATGGAGTGGTCAAAATCTGGCCTGCGGGTGCATGACCTTGTAGTTCATTATGTTGAGAGAAGGCGATGAGAGGATCGAACATTGGTAACGCGCGCATGGATAAAAGCGCTATAAAATGCCGTCCAGTTTACCACATTTGGAAATAAAAGAAATGGTGTGGAAACCGTCAGCAACTAATTTTGTTATGCAAGAATGGGAAACCAGCACCAGACAATGACAGAAACTCACGCACTGCTGGCCTTCCACATTTAAGAGTTTTTTTTTTTTGGCCATGCTTTCCCGTGCCACCGCTGTTTGTCATTTCATGGTCTTAGTATAGAGGGTCTGCAGGGTAGAGCACTGTCGCCTCACAGCGAGAGGGTCCTGGATTCGAATCCATACCAGGCCTTTCTGTGTGGAGTTTGTGTGCTTTCTCGTGTCCGTGTGAGCAGTTTCCTCTGGGTTCTCTGGGTTGTCCTCCCACAGTCCTAAATGACATGCCGGTAGGATAATGGCGAACCAAAGGTGATGAGTGTATGATGAATGGAGACCGTGGCCCTGTGTCATCTCAATTTCATGTGCACGCATGGTGGTTCCGAGGGTCGCACTGGTCTGGGGCCTTTCGGCGTACAGTTTGCGTTGTTCTCCACTACACGGGCCCCCCATGTCCTGGGTTTCCTGTTGATACCCTGTGCTGCCGCCCACAGCCCCAACGACCTGGCCGGTAGCGGTTCCCGTGGAGCCCCTTACAGGTATGCTTTGCCTGAGTGTTCTGTCCCCCACAGCACCAACGAACATGCGAGGTAGGACCTAAGTTGAGCGCCAATCTGGTATGAGTGTATGAGTGTGAATGATGAGTGAAATCGGTTGTGTGTGGGCTGCGATAGATTGCAGTCTGCACCAGGGCGTATTGCTGCCTCTCATCCCATTGCACACGCGGTTCCCCAAAACGGCGCCAGCAGCCTCTCAACATGAAAATAGTAATTATGTTTAAATGTTGATTGTGCTTACTCAGATTTCCTTTGTCGGTCTATAGTTAAATATTTAAATCCACTAGGACATCTGAACACTATTCAATGGATGAATAGGCAAATAATAGAGCTAAACCAGGAAATACGAGTACACTTCTTTCTCAGGACTATTCTATAATCTAATAAAAAAACTATCTAATTTATAAGGTCCGAGAGTCCAATCAAAGCACTGATGTTCCTTTTGTCATAATGAACTTAATAGTTTTAAGGCAATACCATCAGTTGAATGTCATATTGTTAGTTTGATATCCTTTAGACTCACTTGTCTGTGTTAAGCTTGGGTAATGCTTATATAATGGTGGATTCGTCCCCGAGCTCCTGATTGATACTGTGATGATGTCTTTCCCCCAGAAACGGAAATGAAACGAGAGGAGTTAGTCCAACCTACACGTGTTTTTTTTTTTTTTTTTTTTTTTTTTTTTTCCCAGCCTCTGCAATATCTACCTCAGATAATCGTCCTGTGTGATGATTGGTGGGCTAGAAAAGAACAGATTTCCTAACACCGCTCCACTACAAACACGCACACATGCATGCCCCACCTCACTACCACACACCCACACACTCCTACACAAACGCACGCACCCACCATCGCGCACACACAACGCACTTACATATAAACACACCTGCACACCACACAGCATACACCCGTCACCCAACGACATACACACACGTGTACCCACACCCATCACACGCCCCGTGTGTACACTAACACACACGCCTGCTAGTAATAACCCATGCGGCACACAGAAACGCACGCAAATATATCACACGTGCCCACACACGTGAACATATACACACACATGCACACACAACACCGACACAGCACACCAACACAGGGCACAACCTGCACACAGCACATAACACTGCACGCACCAGCACACAGACAAGCACACCCGCAACCCACATACCCCCAACACACTACACACATAAAAACGCCCTACGCGCACTATAATCTAATCTCTGCCACAGCGGAATGTTTACGCTCAGATCGCCGATAGCTTGTCTCAACGGTCACTTCACGGTCACCTCGGTCTACACAGATAAGGCTTTGTCATCGTTGTTGGCTCCATGGTGGGTTGTTCTCAAGTGCAAATAAAAACAACCGGGCCTGCAATGCATTGTTTTCATATTTTTTTCCATAGACCCTGTATCCTCTCCGTGCATACGAACTGCAGTTGAACATCCCAGAAACGGAATCATCTCTTTGTCTCTGCTTGATTGCTCTTGTTGACGTTACCAGGACGTTCCGAAATGCGGTTGCTTCAGCTCCAGGAGCTCAACGGGCTGACTCCCAGTATTACCTCATTGTGTTGTTCAATGCGCCATCTTGAAAGTCTTGCATTGCGAGGAAAAAGTTTTGAGAACCTGCGTGCTGTCGTGGAATAGATTTGCGGAGCTGAGTAATGTTTTAACATTGAATGACGGTTTTGCACTCAATGCTGTAATGGTGTCAATGTTCAATAGTTAGCGTATTTTACGTGTAGTTTGAACGTAAGAAAACTTTTAATAGATGGGCAATAATAGCTTGAAAAAGGGATGTCTTGTGCTGTACCGATGGCATGTGTGGTCTACTAGCCTAGGCAGTACATGAGTTTGTTTAAAATGCGGACTTTTTTTGTTGTTTGTCTTGCTATCCATTTTCCCGGAAGCTGAGGAGTATATGTTTGTGCATAAGGGAGGCTCTGTTCGCGCCTGGTATGATTCTAGGGAGGATATGTATCAACTCCGGTGTGATGACCTTTGGGTCTGGCATTTTAATATCCTCCACCGCTGTACTCGTTATCATTAATAGTTTAAAGGATCTGAAATTATGTAAAGATTATAAAGCAGGACGGAATTTGATCAGAGGAACTTCTCTCTGCTGCTGAAGAACGTGAGGCTGAGACACAGTGGGACGTACACAGCTACGATATCTGATAATGCAGGACAGCAGATTCTTGTTGCTTCCTACAGGCTCACAGTTCAAGGTAGAAATAACACTGTTTTACAGTCTCTCTGTACAGTACAATCATGAGGGTACGTAAAGGATATGCGTGGAGAACAGATCAACACTAATGCATTTAAATAATGGCGTCATTCTGTAAAAGTGATAAAAGTGACTTCTGAGATTATCATGACATTATGTCATATGTGGTTTCTAATTTGTGAATTTGTGGAATTATTATGATATGACAGGGTTAGATGTAAGAGATCATTATGGGACTATATGGTGCAATGTATCACATCTTTGGCCCAGTGGATTGGTTGTTGTTTTGCAGTGGCCCCGCCCACACCCCAAGTCAGAGTGGTGTTCCTCTCCTCTGCTGGAGGGTTCTGTAAGGTGTCAGTGAACTGCTCTGCTAAAGACACCTGGGCCAGCTACACCTGTGACCACGCCCAATGCACACAGGTAGCGAATACAGCCTCGCCAACAGGAGTCAACATCATCGTCACGGCAACCAACGGTACTGTTCACTGCGGCAGCAATAACCGGGTCGACACAAAGACACGATCAGAATCCACAAAGGACATCTGTAAGTCTGTCAGTTTGTCTGTGGATAAAGTCTGAAAGTCTGTCTATGTCTATATTTCAGTCTGACATGTTTATATGTTTGTCTGGCATCTGTGATTTTGTCAGTTGTTCATGTACATTTATGGCTGCAGGCAGTAGTGTTTGCCATGAAATATTGTTGTGGTGCTTATTCCTTGTAACTTTTCCTGTTTGTGTGTGAGTGTGCATGTGTGTACTTGTGTGTTTGTGTGTAACAGTAGCTGTCTCTGTGGGGTCCTGTGTAATGTTTTGTGTAATGTTCTTTATTTCCTGTAGGCCCAGTTCCTCCAGTAACACCATCTCCTGGCCTCTCGCTGTGTGCACTAAAGTCAGTGCTGTTCTCCCTGGGTCTGGTTGCTATGGTTTCGGCTGTCATCGCAGTTAATGCCAGAGAGAGGTGCTGCAGGTCAGTCATGGTCATTCCTATGTTTGCATCTCTTATCAGCAGTGAGCTTGAATCTGACACACTCAGTGACCTCTTAAAAAAGCATCCAACCACACTCACACACTCTACCCCATACTCACACACACTACCACACACTCACACCCTCCACCACACACTCACACACTCACACACTCCACCTCACACTCACACACTCTACCCCCTCACTCACACACTCCATCACACACTCTACCACACACTCACACACTCACACACACTCACACACTCTACCCCTCACTCACACACTCACTCACTCTACCTTAAACTCACACACTCTACCACACACTTACACAGATTCACACACTCTACCCCTCACTCACACACTCTACCACACACTCGCAGCCTCCACACACTCTAATAAACGCTGTATTGTTTCATGTGAATTTTGGATGTCGTAATGAAGTTAAAATTATTTATTTTTGTTGTTTTTTTTTCAGAGATCAATCAGGACTGAGAGAGAAGGATAAATCTGTCAGAGGGGAGGAGAGAATTAATATCTGAAATAACTGTGTGTGTGTGTGTGTGTGTGTGTGTGTGTGTATGTGCATGTGTATGTGTATGTAAGTGTGCGTGCGTGCATGTGTGTGTGTGTTTGTGTGTATGTGTGCGTGTGTGTATGTGTGCATGCGTGCGTGCGTGTGTGTTTGTATCAAAAAAACTACAAGCTCCTGAATGCATATAAAACAAGCAATCCTAGCAACGCAGTACAGTACATATTTAAAATATTTCACCAGCACCACCCCAACCTTTGGGAGGGAAAACACAAGCACACAGTCATATTGGGGGTGAACTGATAATGGACTAGTTTGTTCAAGCTTTGCTGTGATTTATTGCAATGCTTTTTTAGCTACTATGAGATCTTAACTGTATTTTTTAAGTTTTTTGTTTCAAACTTTTATGTTTTCTATATTTGTGAGCTAAATTCTTCATGTGCTTTTGGATTTTTATGTGTTTTTGGATTATGAGCTTTTCATCCACTCGAGCCAAAGATGATTTTCCATCTGATGAAAAATAAAGTTTTCTGAATCGAGAGTAGTCATACTTTTGCTCAAATGAATCCTTAATGAGCATTCAGTTAAAGGAAAACATGAAATTGTACTTTAATGGTAAAAAAATTTTTTAAAAAAAAAAAAAACACAAAGCAAATATAATTCAAATGAAATGACATTAAGTTTAGGTTCAACATCATGCAATAAATATTGATTAAATCCTGAATAGGTTTTAGGGCAGTGTAGTTCCACTAAACCAGACTGCAGTTTTTTGTGATTAACCCCTATATGCAATCAAACACAGGTACCCATTTTAAGGGCATATGCAATTCAGTCAAAGCAGACTTGAATTGTTTTGTATTCACTCAACGAAGCCTTTAAGTTCTTTCAGACTGAAAAATCTATGAAACAGGAAGAGGTGTGACCTGAATGTTTCCTGATGACCCAGGCTAGTAGCAGAAGCTTTTTTAAAATGATCAAGTGATTGTGTAGTCTGAAAAAAAAAAAAACTTGTTTGCTTCTCTCCAACCATAAAATCCTCAGTTTTAATACAGTTAATTAACATTTGAGGGTGAAAGAAATTGAATAATGCAATAATTAGGAATTTTTTTGACTTTCACATTAGGGGCATATGGCATGTAGTAAATAATTTTTTATGAAATAATGAAGAGGAAATAAATTTGAAAAAACTTTGGTGCGTCACATAATTTGTACAGATTAAAACAGACTTTTTTCAACTTTTAACAGTAAAATTAAAATCAGGGCCGCCCCGTCCTGTAGGCGAGATACACACTGGGCATTGGGC
This sequence comes from Anguilla japonica, assembly GCA_025169545.1. Lineage (NCBI taxonomy): Eukaryota > Metazoa > Chordata > Actinopteri > Anguilliformes > Anguillidae > Anguilla > Anguilla japonica. The sequence continues at coordinate 5,236,896 of CM045890.1, read as the reverse complement.
CCCGCCTTCCTCGAAAAAGCCCCTCATTGGCTTAAAACCCACGCGGAGAAAGAGACACGGCACCCCAGTCTGCTACCGCAATCTCCACCACATGGTCTGTGATCACAATTTAAGGTGTAAGATTGCAAATATGTGACTAGAATGTTCTTAACCGACCATTCTAATGCTGATGTAACAATCGCTGCCTTTAAGTGAGAACAGTGGAGTTTTCGAACACTTAGAACTTTGAAAACAAAGCATTCCAAAAAGCCTACTCTTCTAAGGATAGGCCTATTTCACATTTCCGGGTACGTAAACCGGATGTAGGGGTCTCTCATTTCCGGTTATCTTAACAGCCACCAAAACAATGGCAGCGACGAAGAGCTTTTTTTTGTTTTGTAGCGTTACCCTGTGTACCAATTCGAAAAAAGAATTTATTTGCCCTTTCACAGCTTTCCCACAGATTTACTCCAAACTAAGAAAAAAACTTGCTAGGTAGCATGACTGTCATAATGCTGCAAACTAACATAAACTAACTCATTACGATAGCTAGCTAGTTAGCTACTGCTTTATGAATAAGATTACACTCGATACTGAACTTTTCTCCTCACATACATTTATCTAAATGTCTGAGTCCCCTACCAACTCCTTCGTTTTTTTATTTTGTTTTTTTATCATTCACCACTAACGCGGTTTCAGTCATGTCGTACTTGTTACTGAAGAATGTCATAAAATCAGTTAGCTAGCTATATTTTATGTTATTTAGCAAATTACGTTTTTAGCCAGCTAGCTTGTTAGCAAGCACATATTTGGATATTCAATGTTGAAACTGCAGATGCACGTTTATTTTAGTTAATTGTAATTACAAAATGTATTGACGGATATCGCGACAAGCCCACTTAAGATATATCACTATCAGCTGATTTAAAAATGTGTGCGTAGTTTTTATCAGCGATGAAAACAAACAGCTCGGTAGTGAACTGAACACTGCATTACACAGGCGATTTGACAAGCAATATACATCTTTATTAGAACAAGTACAGCACAAACAACATGTCACAAAATAGTAACGGTAGTACAAAACTTAGTTCAGAGATATTTCACTTCGGTATAACATAAGTAATTGTGTGGAGCCTAACACATTGTACTTACATAGCGCCTCCCCTGCTGACCGTCAATGTTAACAGAATCGCTTTTCCTCACAGTTGTCAGGCTCCCTAATAGTTCGTTTTCGGGACAACCGAGAGGAACAGATACGCTGTTAACGGACAGCAGATGTTGCTTCACGCTACGAAAACACAATGGAGTCGCCACCAGAAAATAATTTATGTTATGTCGAAGTGAAATATCTCTTTAATCGGCTAACTTGCTGTGGTTAGCAAGCTAGCTATTTAGCTTTCTGGCGAACCAGAGCTAACGTTATACTTACCTTCATAACCGAATATTATAAACTTCTCAAAAAATAATTTATAGCCCTTGTCTAGTTTAGACCGCTTAACATTCACTGGCAATGCTTCGACAATGCGGATAACATCGGACATAGTGACCTTTGGCAGAGCTATTAGGGACTGTGAGAACACGTCGCTGTTTAGGCTCAATTTTTCGCTGTCAGAAATGGACTCGCGTCCGTAGCAACGGCAACCGGAAACAAAGTATCCCTACATCCGGTTTTGGTCGCCATCTTGTGAAATAGGCCTATTAAGATGCACCCTTATTCACGGTGGCATATATGCACTCAGGTTTTGTTGGAGGATCTCGTGCTAGTCCCAACATGTCATAGACTGTGTTCACCTCCAGGTGGCGCTCTGGCTTTGCAGTGGTGATTGTGTCATACATGGTTTCTACTGTGCTTATATTACTGTGCACCACACCCAGACCCTACAGACAGACAGATACAGGGACAGAACAGTTATCAATATCATTATGATCATTTGGGGCTTGAAGTGTATATATATATATATAAGTATATATACTACTATGTTTTCATGGTGGATATTTGTGCTTGCCTTGCTTAATTGTTGCTTGCAGCTATATTTTGTGATTGAAGTGTATTGAGAATTGGGTATGCGCACCAACTATCTATTCATAACTACAAGTCAGCAGAGTGCGATGGTCCATTTTTAATAAATTACTGGTCATGCAGTGTCACAAAATCAAATGTATAATAAATGATTGTACATAGTAGTTGTATACGAAGCACTTGTTTTACATTGGACATTTTCATAATGCATTCATTGATAAGCAGACTGAAGTTGATAAGCAGAAATGTAAAATATCTTGAATGGTTTCATAATACATTTAAGCTCACTGTCTTTTCTGAGTGTGAAGTTTGCATATGAAGCCTTTAATGGTCATTCTCAGCTCTGTGATACTGTGATGACATCTTTGCACAGACACTGAAATATGAACAGGAGCAGTTCATCAGCCACAGTGCAGCCACTGCAGCCTGCGGCTGAAACACACTTCCTGTTTGAAGCTTGTGGGCTAAAAAAAATAGCCTCCCATTTTAACACCCCTCACCACACACACACAAAACACACGCACACTACAATCTAACTCTGCTATAGAGGAAGTTCCACAGATCACTATCTCTCTCTCAGACTGAAAATGCTTGTCCTGTTGGTGTCCACGCTGCCCTTCTCAGGGGGACTATGCACTTCAAACACATCTATTTGAAATATGTGTTCATATAATTGGTCACTTGCCTCTTATTTTGTGTGGTTCAAACCTCTTTGTCATGTTTTTCACCTGCAAAGCAACATTTCCTTACATCCTTCTCATTGGGCGGCAGTGTATTATAATGGGTAGGGAACTGGCCTTGTAACTGAGAGGTCACAGGTTTGATCTGTGGGTAGGACATTGTCGTTGTACCCTGGAACAAGGTACTTAACCTGCATTACTTCAGTATATATCCAGCTGTATAAATGGATGCAAATTAAAGTGCAATGCCAAATGTTGTGAAAGTCGCCCTGGATAAGAGTGTCTGCTAAGAATTTGTTTTGAAGTTTTAAAATGAACATTTCTCTGTTTTTTCCGGTTTCCAGAGCTGAGGAGTCTTTGTGCGTAAGGGAAGCTCTGTTCGTCTGGATGTGCAGGGGATATGAAGGACTCCGGTTTCACACCCTTTCCTTGCGTTTCAATAGCTCCACAGCTGTGCTCGAATACAACCATAACTTTAAAAATTCAACATTGTTTAAAGCTTATAAAACCAGGGTAGAATTTGATGAAAATAACCTCTCTCTGCTGCTGAAGAATGTGCAGCAGACAGACAGTAGGGTCTACATAGCAAAGATAACTTGTGATGAAGGAAAGCAGAGATGTTGCTTCCTACAGGCTCACAGTTCAAGGTAGAAATAACACACTGTTTTACAGTCTCTGTGTGCAATACAATCATAAGGGTGCAGAAAAGATATGGGTGTAGACAGAGATGGGCAGTATTTCTGGTACTTGTATTTGAAATACGTATTTCAATTACTTTTGAGTATTTTGTCATTTGTATTTGACAGGGCTGAAAAAATTCAAATGTAATTTGTAGCAAGATACTTAGAGTGGAGTAATTTTGTATTTTCAAAATACTCAAAATACTTTCTCCATGATTCATTAAAAAAAAAAAATGTAAATACATCTTAAAATGAAGAACAATACACTTAGACACACTCACACACAGTGATTTTGTAAGCCCACACTACTCAAAGTATTTCTATAATCAAGTTCATCTTCTGTGAAGTTCGCCCGCCAGCCCTGCCCCACGCCGCGCCATGGATGCGCTTGCGCCTCTGGTCACCAAATTACCAAAAAAGAGTTGGCCACACCCATGTGCACCAGCACTCTGAACTTAGACCTGCGTTTGTTATTTCTAGTGATTTTTTAATTTCAAGTCCAAGAAGAAAGGTTGCACAGTAAAGTGAAATTTGTCTGGCATTTTGGGGATATACTGTGTGAAAATGGTGTGTGTGTTCTCGTGTGCACGCGTGGATATGTGTGCAAGTGTATTTATGCCTGGGTAAAATATGTACATACACAGTACAGGCATATGCATATACAGTAGCATTCTACTTCCTGTTCTTCCTTCCTGTATGGTTCAAACTCTCACCAGAGCCTTGTGTACATCATAAAAATCTGAATGTTCTGCCATTTTAAACAAATTCAGAATACCCAATGTTACTAATGTATTTTCCTGTATTTTTAAAATACTAAATAGATGCATTTTATCTTGATACATTTTCTGGCTACAGTATTTTGTATTTTATTTTGATATATTTAGTTGAGGAGTATTTTGTATTTTGTAACAAGATACATTTTGATGTATCTTTGCCCATCTCTGGGTGTAGAACAGATCAGATCGGTACTAATGCATATAAGTAATGGTGTCATTCTGTAGATAAATGTGATCTCTTAGGTCATCATGAGATTATGTTGTATGATGTGATTTCTGAGATCATTACGCAATAAAATTTGGCATGTACGGGATTATTATGATATGACAGGGTAAGATGTAAGAGATTATTATGAGACTATAGAATGTAATGTGTCACATCTTTGGCCCAGTGGATTGGTTGTTGTTCTGTAGTGGCCCCGCCCCACACCCCAAGTCAGAGTGGTGTTCCTCTCCTCTGCTGGAGGGTTCTGTAAGGTGTCAGTGAACTGCTCTGCTAAAGACACCTGGGCCAGTTACACCTGTGACCACGCCCAATGCACACAGGTAGAAAATACAACCTCACCGACAGGAGTCAACATCATCGTCACGGCAACCAATGGGGCCGTCCACTGCAGCAGCAGTAACAGGGTCGGACACAAAGACGGGATCAGAATCCACAATGGACATCTGTAAGTCTGTTTGTCTGTCTGTGGATAAAGTCTGAAAGTCTGTCTGTGTCTATATTTCAGTCTGACATGTTTATATGTTTATATGTCATACTCACACACACAACCACACACTCACACCCTCCACCACACACTCTTCCACTCATTTACACATTTTACCCCTCACTCACACACTCTAATGGACGCTATATTGTTTTGTGTGAATTTTAGATGCAGTTCTGAAGTTTAATTTATTTATGTTGTTTTTTTCAGAGATCAGTGGACTGAGAGAGAGGGATAAATTTGTCAGAGGGGAGGAGAGAATTAATATCTGAAATAACTGTGTGTGTCTGTTTGTGCATGTGTATGTGTATGTGTATGTAAGTGTGTGTGCGTGCATGCGTGTGTGTGCGTGCATGCATGTGCGTGCGTGCGCGTGTGTGTGTTTGTATCAAAAACTGAACTAGTTTGTCCAAATTTTGCTGTGATTAATTGCAATAATTTTTATCTGCCATGTGAACTGTATTTTTTATGTTTTTTATTTCAAGCTTTTTTGTTTTTTATATCTGTGAGCTTAATTTATGTGTTTTTGGCTTTTAATGTGTTTTTGGATTATTAGCTTTTCATCCACTTGAGCCAAAGATGATTTTCCATCATCTGATGAATAATAAAGTTTTCTTATTTGGAAGTCGTCATTCTTTTGCTCTCATGAATCCTTAATGGGCATTCAATTAAAGGAAAACATAAGGCAGTATTGTAATGGTAAACAAACACAAAGAATATTCAATATCATGTAATAAATATGGAATAAATACTGAATAAGTTTTAGGGCACATGCACTTCCACTAAACCAGACTTTAGTTTTTCTGATTAACACCTATATTCAATTAAACACAGGTACCCATTTTAAGGGCATATTTTGTATTCACTCAATGAAGCCTTTCAGTTCTTTAAGACTGAAAAATCCATGAAACAGGAACAGGTGTGTCCTGAATGTTATCGGAAGACCCATGCTAGAAGAGGAAGCTCTTTTTTTTAATGATCAAGTGATTGTGTAGTCTGCAAAATAACCTTTTTGCCGCTCTCCAACCATAAAATCCTCACCGTTTTAATATAGTTAATAAATATAATAAAACAGAATCAACGTTTGAGGATGAAAAAAAATGAATGCAATAATTACAAATTTTGCCATTCACAATTGGGGCAAATGGCATGTTGTAAATAATGTTCATAATGAAGATGTCATGGTTTCAGGGTGCAGTGGCTGGGTGTGCCGGAGCAAGGGTTCACATCTCTCTCCATCGGGGCTGTTGCGCCCACTATCCATCCCTAGTCGGCCATGGAGCCACGTGGCTCTAGACTTTATCACGGGGTTACCACCGTCAGACGGGCACACCGCCATTCTTGTGGTAGTGGGTCGGTTCTTAAAGGCAGCCCACTTCGTTCCACTACCCGAGTTACCGTCTGCGCCGGAAACTGCTGGTCTGGTGGTGCGGCAGGTTTTCAGGTTGCATGGTCTACCTGTAGACGTGGTGTCGGACCGCGGTCCGCAGTTCGCTGCCCGTTTCTGGCGGGCGTTCTGGGCGCTGTTTGGGGGCTGCCGTTAGTCTCTCCTCGGGGTTTCCCCCTAGAGACTAATGGGCGGACCAAACGGACTAATCAAACACATACCTCAAGCTCACAGTTTTAAACCAAACTACAAGAAAGATACAGACCCCCTGGAAAAGGTTAAAAGACCTGGAAACTAAACTGTTTCCTGGATTGAAATTTAAGTTATGAGAGAGAATTTAGTCATGTTTCAAGATACCTAATTTCTTCAGACTCAGTAAAAGTAGACTAGGGGGATTTGATTAAGGTTACAAAATGCAAAAAAGAGATCAACAAAGTGAACAACAAAATATTGTCAGGTTGAGATTTGTCCGACAAGCAATGGGGCATAGGTGGAAATTAGCAAGAGACAAATCCTCTAAGTATCAGGAAATAAAAAACCTAAAACCAAATTTTCTGCCACATTTTCCTGGTACTTTGTTGAATTCATTGTGCCATCGATCTAAAATAGTGCCCCGGGACCACTGCCAGCAAAACATCTCCAAAATATCAATGACCCACCTCCATATTTGACAGTAGGTATGAGGTGCTTCTCCTGTATGCATTCCTCTTTTGCCGCCAAACATGTCGATGGTGTGTATGGCCAAAACGTACAATTTTGGTCTCATCTGACAATAGCACTCTCTTCCAGTCATAATTCCAATGAGGTTTGGCAAGCTCCATATTCTTGGTTTTGTTATTGTGCTCAGTAAGGGCTGTCTTCATGCTACCCTTCCAAACAGTTAGTTGGTACAGAGGTGCCATTGTATGTTTTTTTTTTTTTAGACTTGTTGACCGCAAGAAACACACCAATCTCTGCAATTCTTAAACAGTGATCCTTGGATTATTGATGGCCTCCCTCACCATCTTCCTCACCGTCCGTGGGGACACCATGCACTTGCTTCCTCTTCCTGGCAAATTTGCGACCATTCCATATGTTCTACACCTTTTTATTATTTCCCTTACAGTGCTAAGTGGTATGTTTAACCGTTTATGTCTTTTTTTGTACCCAGACTTGTGACAGTAAATTACCATCGGTCTCTTCTCAATTGACAGTTACTTGGCTTTTCCCATGCTGATGGATGACAAAGGGATTTTGTATGCTTGTTACCTCATTTTTATTCACTAGTGAAACTGGAAGTGATGGAATGACACAATATAGTTCCTTTAGATGAGGTTAACTAAATTAAGTACAATTGTATTGCCAATTTCATTTTGTTTGATTTTACTTACAATTATTGTAGGGGTGCTCAATAATATGGACAAAGATAGATTACTCATACAAAACAGTGAAGCATGAGAGAAATGTATTGAAATAAAAGTATCCAGTTTTTCCATATGTTTGAACATAACAATAGATTATATCAGTGTCATTATATATGCCGCCTTTTTCTTCGTTTTATAAAGGGTGCCACTAATTCTGGAGCCCACTGTTTTTATAGCTTTCTTTAACACGTGGACGTACCATACCATAAACAATACTGACGAGAAAACTCGCCAATTCAGCAGACCCCACAAGGCAATCGCCCTGCTGCACTGCACTGCGAACTTAATCGCTCTGATGACCTACCGCTACTATTATATCAGTGATCTAACACAGCTACTCTAGCATAGGTCTGGAAAGCCCAGAAATAAGTCGCCCCCTAGCTTCGCTACCAGCTGGCGGCGGCCGGGGCGAACGTGCCCCTGCGGCCGAAGTCCATCACACAGGATCCTGGCTGTCTGTGACGGAAAACACATTCTTCCGAACCAACTAGAGAATATAACGAACTTAAGATTTAATGCATAAAATTGGTAAAAGAAATAAATACATGTCTTTTTAAAAAGAACAAGAAAGAAATGTGCCCTTCAAAAACTTCATAGTTTAATTGGTTATAGTTTAAGTAGCGTACTCATTTGAAATGATTACCAGAAACAACCAAACAATGGGGCAATAACAGTACAAAGTACAGATTACAACCCTCTAATACATAGAATGAATACCAAATACAACATCAAAACAAGTACATATCGATTATTTGAACAAGAGTACATGAAAAAATAATATTTTAACACTTCTGGAGGAACTCCTATTCTGCTTCATGAACCCAACAGGCCTACCTAATTCGAACAACCAATTCCCCCGAAACTGGACACCGGTTTCTTCTTCTGGAGCAACCATTATCCCCCATCTGGTTCTGTGTGATTGGATGTCCGTATGGTTTTTCATTAACAAGTCTGTCTTCCTTGCTGCGGACTTATCTCAGTTTCCACATCCCCTGCTCATGAGGAACCTGTTTTTCATGTGTTTTTGTCTGTTTTCGTTCACGGATTGAACTTTTTTTTCTTATTACCGTATCAATGAGCCCAGCACATGATGAATCAGACACAAAATCCGTAGGACCCAACGGCAATCAAAACTTTTGTTCGCTAATACGATTTGAGACACTCTCCCAGGGTTTCCCTCTTATACCAATGAAGCCCTGCAACCAACAACAAAAATCCTGTTTTTTTCAACAAACCACGGATCAGCTTGATATGACAAACTTATACAAATCACCTGAAAATTCACGAAATATAACATACTGTATGCGTACCACATCAGTAGCCACTTGGCAGGTTCATATGCTTATAGTTCCCATGAGCCTGGCCAGGCTCTGCTCATAAAATGTATGGTAATTATGAGCCTGACTAGGCTGTTCGTAACTACAAGTATTAAACCAAAATAATGGCAATGTTGGGGACGCAAGGTTGTGTAGTGGATATTGGTTTTTAACAAGAATTGCTTCAGTAGTGCTTATTCTGATGGTCGGAGATATTAGTTCTTACCCGGCACCGGTGGCAGGGCAAGACTCGGGTAACAGGAAGAAGGAGGGCGGAGCTTGTGATGGAGGGGTTGCTGCTGCTACAGTTGATGGCATATTCTGGTGCCGTGATCAGAACCGTGTGGTTGGTGGAGTAATTCCTGGCTGTTACCGGCACACGAGCTGGACCGGTGTAAGCTGACAGAGCGACGCCACCCAGAGGCCGTGGAGGGTAGCGCACCTCACAGACACATTGCAGAACCGAGGCATTTTTTCCTGACGTGTTGGTCAGAACCTCCAGTATAGGCGTGTCTGCCCGTTCTGTTCGGGTGAAGAAATATTAAAGGTTAATCTCTGAAACTCAGAGTGAGTCGGAATGGAAAGGGTTTGCTGTTTTTGTTGTGTGTGTGTGTGTGTGTGTGTTTATGTGTTTTTGTGTCCTGAGAGAGAGAGAGAGAGAGAGAGAGAGAGAGAGACTGACTAGGCTGTTCATACAGTAACTGCAAGTCTACACCAAATTATGGCATTTGTGTGTGCTGAGAGAGAGAGAGAGAGAGAGAGAGAGAGAGAGAGAGAGAGAGAGCAGAGAGATTTTGAGGGGGAGTTCAGCTTGAGTCTCGACTGAGTTGACCCAGCGAATCTGAAGCTTTTGCTCACCATAGATCATCAGCTTGACTACAGCCTTGTGTTTGCGTTCTTTGTGAGCGACTTCCACGGTGTACGTGTCGCATCGCCAATCTGTGCTCCGGTTGATTAGAAGAGAGGAAACCGTCTGTCTTGTGTTAAGGCCGTGGGTGCAACGGTCCCCAAATCTCATTAGTGTCTCTGTTTATGAAACGGCCACCTACCTCAGCTTCAAATATTTAAAAGATGATTTTGGATTAGTTCTAATATTTGTCCAATCCGTCCATGGGACCATGTGGAGGGACGTCTGTGGTTACGGAGAGGATACGGAGAGGAGGGCAAGTGATCAGACCCCAATAACGATTACCGTTTTACAAGTGTGAACAGGGCTTTCACCTGTTTGTACCTGCAAAACAACACGTATCAGTAACCCGCCACGGTTATTAACTTTAGAGACAAACAGGGACATTACCAATATGTTGGAAACATGTAGAGTAATGTAGTACTTGTTTGTGTTTGGTCCTTTTAACGAATAATCATGCGGGTCAACGTGGTTGTTTTTTTTAGGTGTTTTGTCCTTACGGTTGGGAGATTGGTGGGAATCAGACTGAGAAAAAAAGGAACATACAACAAACCTACAGTATTGGGCCAAGTCCCAGGCTAGGTTTTTTGAAGGCCTCAGTTTGGAACAAAAAAAAAAAAAAACGGTGGTTTCTGTATTAAAAATTAAGAAGGTTTGTGTCAATAAGCTAGAAGGAAAAATGTGAACAAAATGTGGATCTTGTGTGTAAATGAGGACCAAGAAGGCAATGTGTCATTGGAGAGTGGGAAAATTTCACACGCAGGGCCAAAAACCAGAAGCTATTTACGATCTGGGTACATACACAGTACAAATGTGTCATGTATAGAAAGTACGTATGGACTCATATGTCCTCTGATAAAGAGCTGATTTCAGCCGCTGGACATTTTACAGGTTATACAAAAATTAACTTTTACTGATCAGGAAAAGGAAACTACCAGTCTTGTAGCAGGCGAAGTATGTTTTAAAGAACACATAAAGGCACATGACTCCAAGCATACATCCAAAAATCTAAACAGAAAAAAATGCTTCAGTAAGTGAAATCAACATTCAACCATGTTTTGCCAATGGCCCATCTTAAATTCATTGTGCCATCATCTAAAATAGTGCCCTGGGACCAAAATAAATGGCAATATGGATTGGGGACGGCAGGTTTTGTGTGAGTGGAATATCTGTTTTTTATAACAAATAACAAGATTGCTGTCAGTAGTCTCTTATTCTGATTGGTCAAGAGATATTCATTCCTTACCGTACCCGGCACAGTGGCGGTGGCGGGCAGACCTGTGTAACAAACAGGAAGCAGGGGGGCGGAGCTTGTGCTGGCAGGGTTTTGTGTGCTGCTACAGTTGATGGAATCTCTGGTTGCCGTGATCAGTAACCGCGCTGGGTGGGAGTCATTCCTGGCTGTCTCCCGGCACACGAGCTTGCCCCCCTGTGTAAGCTGACCAGAGCGACGCCACCCAGAGGCCGTGGAGGGTAGCGCCACCTCACAGACACATTGCAGAACCGAGGCCCTGACGTGTTGGTCAGAACCTCCAGTATAGGCGTGTCTGCCCCTTCTGGTTCGGTTTGTGAAAGAAAATATTAAAGGTTAAATCTCAAAGTAAGTCAGAATGTAAAAAGGGTTTTGCTGTTTTGTTGTATGTGTGTGTGTGGGTGTGTGTGTTTATGTGTGCTGAGAGAGAGAGAGAGAGAGAGAGAGACGCTGACTAGGCTGTTCACAACGTAACTGCAAGTCAAAATCAAATTATGGCATTTGTGTCCTGAGAGGAGAGGAGAGAGAGAGAGAGAGAGAGGAGATGAGAGAGATGAGAGAGAGAGAGAGAGAGAGAGACAGAGAGAGAGAGACAGAGAGACAGAGAGATTTTGAGGGGGAGTTCAGCTTGAGTCTCGAACTGAGTGACCCAGAGGATCTGAAGCTTTTTTTTGCTCACATAGATCATCAGCTTGACTACAGCCTTGTGTGCGCTTTTGCCTTGAGAGACTTCACGGTGTACGGTGTCCGCATCGCCCCATCTGTGCCCGGTTGATTGAAGAGAAACCGTCTTTCGTGTTCAGGTGTAAACCTGTCCCCAAAATCTCTTAGTCTCCAGTTTGCACAAAGCTCGGCTCCAAATAAAAGGCGACTGCACTCTTGCCAATCGTCCACATGGACTTTTTTGAGGGACTGGGTGTATGGAGATAAGCCGGAGGGCAAAGTGGACAGGGACCCATTAACGATACCATTGACTGTAATCAGGGGCTTCACCTGTACCTGCCCAAAACACACGTACATTCACACATCCCGGTATTAACTTTATAGACAAACAGAACATACATGATTGTTTGGAACCATTTAGCGTATATGTATTACTATCAATTCATCCAACGATAAATAAGCATAAAATGTGTGTGTCCTTAAGGTGGAGAATCAGGTTGCCAGACTGAGAAAAATCCACAAACCTACAGTCTTGTGCCAATTCCCATGCTAGGTTTTGAGCTCAGTTGAAAGAACGTTTTTCTGTATTAAAATGAAGCAGTTTTGTCGTAAGCTAGTAAATGTACAAAATTTGATCTTGTATGTAAATGAGACCAAGAAGCAATTCTCATTGGAGTGGGAATTTCAAACAACGCAGGCAAACCAGAGCTATGTTAATGATTGGTATTACACAAGCATACACAGTGAAATGTTGAGTGTAAAAAATCAACTCTTATAGTGTACTTAATGGACTCATATGTACTCTGTAAGAGCTGAGTCCAGCACGGGACCTTTCACCGTATGAAAAGTTACTTTTAATGATCAGAAAAGTACTACAGTCTGAGCAGCGGTAAAAAAGCCATAAAAGAACATGCCTAATTAAACTTCACTGAAATAAAAAAACAACAACAAAAAGGAAACAACAACAAGAACAATAATAATAATGATAATAATAATAATAATAATAATAATAATAATAATACAGTTAATAAGATTATTAGGATTCTTCTTATTCTCTTAGTTCTTCTTTATTATAAATAGGTAGATAGCCCTAGGATTTTAATTTCTCCTATCTCATTTAAACTCAGATTATTGTATTTCTTGAATATGATCATTGTAATAATACATTTTTATATATATACTTATATCTATTATATCTATATATATATATATATATATACAGGAATATCGATTAGGCCTGGTAAAAATTGGTAAAAGGCGGAAAACTGTTTTATCATTTCACTCTTTTAAAAATCCTTTATAAACTCACCCCTTCAGTAATTCCACACAGTCCCATCAACAGGGGACTTGCAGCAGGCAGCGGAAAGTTCATAAACTTGATGAAAAACAGAAGTTAGTTTATTTCATATTGCCAGCTCTTGCGAACCCTGATTCAAGTTTCCTTATTTCTCTCTCGTTTCTGGTAGCAGAACACACTGACTCTCCGAGTCCCCGCCCCCCCCACGCGATTAGGAGCGTGACTCGCTGAAGAGAAAGCAAGGCCTTCGAACTAAGGTCACAACCTCAACTTCAAATTTTGCCGAACGTTCTCAAGTTATAAAAGCAAGAATTGGTTTTTTTTCAGACATATTTTACAAAAAAAAATTTTTTAAAACTACAAACTCACCGAAAGTTGGAGTAAAACGGAGTTAAGGATCAACAGAAAGTGCGCAAATCTTTCCTTTCATGGTTTGACGCTTTTTTTTAGGATAATGAGGGGAAGCGTGGCGAGAGGCGATGGGGGGGGCGGAAGACGAAACCTCTCCCTACGACACCACAGTCAGAAGCAGATAAGGCATTATGCTCATTTCATCAGGGGGTTACGTCAACCCTGCCTATGATGGTCTGGGTAGTGCAGGTGGAGGTAGTTGCTCTGATTGCCAAATGCTCATTGCCTCCACCTGCCTGTGGCCCCAATATAAGCCCCAGTAGTATAAGACAGAAGAGACCTTTCTTTCGGGTGCTTTGTAGTTGGCTGTGTGTTTGTGTTTTGTGGGTTTCATAGAGTCTTTGCTTTGAGAATTTCTTTGGGGTTTCTTTTGTGTAGCTTGCGGTTTGCTTTGTGGTTTAGTGTCTGTGAAGATCCTTTTGTTTGGTAAACTTTGTGGGTTTTCTTTTGTTTTAGTTTATTATTCTAATAAATGTCTAAGTTTTAAATCCGTTTTTGGATTGTTTTTTGATACATTTGGACTTTTATTGTTGCGGCCCTTCGAGCCGGCCGTAACACTGGGCCTCTGTGAAAATACGGTCTCCATTTCCTTCTTCAGGGGCCTTTTAGGGCCCCATCCAACACCAGGGGGCTCTGGGGCGCCCGTTTCCATCCACCGGTTTCCCCCACACTTGTGACGCCCCTGGATCAGGAGAAACGCAGATACGGCACAACCAGCCCTGAGGACCGAACCACCAATCAGCGCACTGTTGGCCTCAAACTACGGTAACGGGAACGGCAGGGTGACTTTTTATTTGTACTCTATATATTTACGGCCTCGGAATTTGAGAATCACACCAAAGAGAGATGAGATACAGAAGTACAGACAGTTCAGATTTTATTTCAAAGGAATTCCATGTACGCATGTTTCTCCATGGATGCAGAAGTATTTTTATGTGTGCAGCAACCCTGCCAGGGTTCACGGGAAGGATTTGGGACCCAGGGCAGCGATCACAACAGGGAGGCAGAGGTAAGTAAAATGATTAAGTCTTTTTCGCTGATGATTTAAACCAATAAAATAAAAACAAAAACAAGGAGGAGACACGGAGCAGGGGAAGCAAAAGTACATTACAAACACATTACAGGCTAGACCAGCGAAAGCTTTCCACGTTCTCCCATTGATGAATGCCTTGGGTTGCGTAGGGCACTGTGTTTCGGGGTCATTGTCTCACTGCAGGATAAAGCACCAGCAATGAGGTTTGGAGGATTTCTTCCTCTTTTCTTCTTCTTTTCTTTGTGCATACTGTAGCTAGGCAAAACTTGTCTGTATACTTCTGCCATCCTCCATTACAATCATCAATAAAGAGGAGTGAGCCTGTTCCAGAAGCAGCCGTAGGTGCCCAAGCCCATGACACATCCCACCTCCATCCCTCACAGATGAGGTGGTATGCTTTGGATCAGGCCTGGGTCAAATACGTATTTGTTTTGGATTCAAATACTTTTGTGCCTCTATTGATCGTGCCTGGTGTAATTGAGCCGGCCAATATGACCAGAAGGCGGGGGTTTGCACTTTTTGAGCATTTCATGGTTCCAATACACCAGACTAGATCAGTAAAGCATAGAAAAGTACTGAATCCAAAAACAATACGTACTTGACCCAGGTCTGCTTTGGATCATGGGCTGTTCCTTTCCAGTTCTCCACACTTCAAATGACTCTCCATCATTTTGGTTTAAGGTTATTTTATTTTGGTCTCAAATCATCTGTCCATAAAAAACTTTGGTCCAGAAAAACTAACTGACTCTTTGAATTCTAATCTGGCCTTTGGATTCTTGATGCTGCTGTGAGGGTTTTGCAATCTTGCAGTGCAGGACCTCTGTAATTCTGCTCTCAACGTCTTCTGCGTACAGTGGCTTTCGATATTTTCACCCCTTGCCCTCTGGAGACTGCTGGTGATGTCATGACCATTGTTTTAGGAATTGTTCTTCACAAGCTCTTAGGGTTGGTCTGTCAATCATCCGCAGTTGTTACCTTGGCCGACACGTTAGGTGTATATTTCTGACTCAACCTGTGATTTCTGTGCTGTCCTTCCTGATAAATTTTTGTCTGTTCTCTCTGCTTATACAGTAATTGGTTATTTTTTTTTTTTCAGCCGTGGTCAAGTCTCTGGTTTTCGTAATGGTGTATGCCTCGACTCCAAATGCAATCTACCACAGATTAGAACAAAAGGTTAAAACCAAGACTAGAGACACTTTTTTTTTTTTTTTAAATGTATGCACCAATTCATGTATGAAGGAAAAAAAATGTGTACTCAACACAAAAATAGCTGTTTCTGTACAATGATAAAACATGATACAATTAAACAAACAACAGTCCATAAATTAGTATATTTATTTGTAGAAATAGGAGTCCACATCTGCATTGAGTGAACCTTTCACTCTTCTGCTTGTGAGGGGAAACAGGAAGTGGAGGTGTTTTCGTGTGGGATGGGGGTAAGTCAGACAGGCTGAATATGTCCTATTATGGAGGCTTTTGTATTATTCACCTCCCTCTTCCAAAAACACATTCATTTGCTGACCATGAGTGAAGTTTTATTTTATTAAAGCGCTATATGGATATTTTTCATAACTTTGCTGCCAATTAGCAGGAACATATAAGTGGGGATGGTAGGGTGGGTGGTGTTGTGGGGTTGGAGTGGGTCAGCTTAGGGTAACCCCAAGTGCCCAGTGTCCCCCTATTTTGTTTTAATATTTTGTATATGAATAAAATCTAATGCTAATTATGCTTTGCTGCGCTTCATTTTTGGTTAAAAATAATAAGAATAGTAATTACCATACGGGAACAAAACTTTTCCAGAGTGGGACCAAATGTTATCTACGGTTAAGAGTGAATTAACCACCCTGCACACTTTTACTGTGCACCCTATTGAGGCATTATTTAAACTATAAGCTATACAAACAAGAGCTAAAACTACCCTAATGGGTACCCTAACTACATTACACAAACTACAGGATGTGGATTCAGTATATTCTGCACATTCTGGAAACATTTTGTCCATACATGTACCAACCAAACAATAATTGGACTGCATCCCAGAATTATAATTCGAGACCAAAAACGACAAAAAAAAAAAAACCAAGAGAAACCACCATGCAAATCATCTGTCAGAAGGACACGAGGAGAGCTTTGAGTGGCAGATAAATACTGCTTAAATAAAGGACGGTACTCTCCATACATCCGATATTGTTGATTGGTTTGCCTATATGCGCACCATTACTACTTATTGCGTAGTACCCGCCACTTAGTGGTGGATTTACGTATGCATGCTACAGTTTATTTACCACGATAAGACTCTTAGTTTAGGCTGCCGATTTGTATTTTCTAATTTTCACTACCAGAATAAAGGAAAACTCTTGTCGCGCTGGTTAGGAGATTGGAATTCTGCCTTCCCGATACATTTACGGAATTTAGAATTCTGAGCTTTCGCGACTCACGAACTGAATGGCAAGCAAACTTTGTTACGTGACTCGTTGAAATGACGGTCTATTTCTGTAAAACGATGGTGGCCTGCAAGGGAACCTGTCTTTTTCGACTTTTTCTTTTTGTTTCTTTGCTAAAAAATGGGAAGTTCCAGAAAATGGGAAGTCCGGAACAGACCGGTAGGTTACGCCATACTGGGAACTTAAATTTAACTCATACTGTATCCGCACTTTTTTTTCTACTTCACCCTCTGCCGACCAGATGTCATGCACACAATTTGTCGTTGATGCATGGTTTTAGTTTTCAAATTTCCACCAGAAGACATGGATGGACCCCAAATAACATGACATAACATAATATAATGATGAGAGCAGGCCGTTCAGCTAACAATGCTCGACGTTTCCAGAACTAGATTAGTTGTTCTGATTACCTACAGACTAGATTGTATCTAACATTGTATAAAGCCTAGTCTAGAAAATCCCAGTTTCTGCCTTACTACGGTGACATGGCCGGGTATTACACACATTGACTACTCTCTGTGTGGACAAAAGTATTCCTAATGTCTGTATGGGAATGTACCTTTTGCTAATTTACATTTATGTCCCCCTCGTTTCTACTAAAATAATTCAACCTGAAAAATCTCTTGTAATTCACTTTGTTGATACCCGTTTTATGAAATTTAATAGCCTCAATCGAAATTACTCCAGAGTCTCCTTTTACTAAACTTGAGGATATTAAGCATCTTAAGTCTTTTCTCGTAGTCCTTTATCTTTCATACTAGGAATCATTTTGGTTGCTCTTCTTTAAACCCTTGAACTTGACGCGCATTTTTCAGTACGCTTGTGTCAATGCCTAGGAAACAGGCTGGACAGATCTTGGGCTTCAGGCAAATTGCAGGCCAGATATTGGCCATGCAGATACCAAGAGCAGTCAAAGCAATGCATATGCAATATGTGAACAAGTTCAGAGAAGTTTCTGAGAAACTGACAAGACATTACAAAACCTTGTGCCCTTCAAATGAAAAACTTGAATTCAATGCATTGTGTTTAAATCTGCTTTGTAATTTAAATTTTTTTTTTTTTGGTTTCAGTTCATCGGTTTTAATCTGTCATCCCTTACTGAAAAAGGCTTCCGCCTCATCAGATACCAGTCAGGCCACACCTCTTCACTGTTGCATATATTTTTCAGTCTTGAAGAACTTAAAGGACTGTATTTTAACGATCTAAAAAGCGCTCGGGTTTAAAGCGCATGGCGCAAGTGCATTTAGGGCGTGTCCAAATCCACTTTTGCTGGGTTAACGGCGGGTAATCTCATTAATTAATCATAGGCGTGTTTTTGGCGTAACATGAAATAAAACCAATCAGGGTCATCTCCAATTCCCTTTGAAAGCCAGGTGGGGCGGTTGCACCCTTGGCGGATGCTATTATAATGGCGGATTTGCCAAGTAGTAAAGAACGCTTCTCTGCAGAGGAAAAACCGATCTTCTCGTGCGCAAGGTGAAAGCGGCGCGAGCAGAGAAATCTACTGCAACAGCAGGATTCCACCAAATATTATATTATGAATATTATGTTATAATATATATTACCAATATTATGACTAACCATTATGACATGTAGGCCTTTTTTTTTTTTTAAATCGCGCGTTGTTGCATCCCGCCTATGCAGGCGCATATTCTATCTTAATAATGCGCCCTTAAAATAACAGTAAAACACTGTGTCACTGACTTAAGACCAGGTTTTTGTTGGTCAATCGCGCAATCGCTTTTCGCTGCCTCAAGATAGCAATGCGCCAACAATGGGCCGGACCACACCCCCATTCAAGACCAAACGACGCACGTGGCCGCTCAGATGTGGGAAAGTATATTTGCTATTTAAACAACGTGGGCGCTGGAGGAGTGGGAAAATGACAACTCCGACGGTCTGAAAACTAGTAAAGACACTTGCGTTGCACTTGGCGCCGGGTGTAAGATAGAGCACACATGGCTTCGTTGAGTGAAACACAAAACAACTTGAGTCTGCTTCGACTTAATTTCATATGCCCTTAAATGGGTAACTGTGTTTAACTGAATACAAGGGTTAATCACAAAATGTATGTTTGAGAGAACTGTAAATGCCCTTAAACATATTCAGTGAATTAGATCATTGAATCTAAATGAATGTAATTTCATTTGAATATTTTTTTTGTTTTCCTTATCTATAAAATACTATTTATGTTTTTTCTTTAATTGAAAGCTCTTTAATTTGGGATTCATTTCAGCAAATTAAAAAAAGAGTGATTAATTTATTTTAAAATTCAGAAAACTTTATTATCCATCACATGTCCTTAAATCATCTTTGGCGCGGGTTCTTGAAAAATACATAGTCCCCAAACACATAAAAAGACAACAACAAAAAAACAACAACATACATTTATGATCACACAGGAGCTAACAATTATGGCAATTATCCGCAGCTACAACTTGCACAACCTTTCAGTTCACCCCTAATTTGAATGCGTGCTTGTGTTATCCCTCCCAACAATGGGTTGGGAAAGTGGTATAGTGTGTGTGTGTGTACATAAAACTCATCTGGTTGAAATGCTTTGCGCACTGGGATCATTGTAATTAGGGTTCCTTTGTAAAGGAGGCTGTATGTCATACATAGTCATCCGGATAAACGGATATGAAACATATTTTACATATGTACTGTACTGCATTGATAGGGTACTTGATTTACATAATCATGAGTCACGCTCAAAACTCACACTTACAACGCACTTACACGCACACAGGCACACGCATGCACACACACACACACACTCTCACTCACACTCGCACACATGCACACAAACACACACACACACAGCTATTTCAGGTAGGAATTTTCTCCATCACTCTGACAGATTCATCCTCCTTTCTGAGTCCCCATTGATCTCTGAAAAACAACAACAGAAATAAATAACTTAAACTCCAGAACTGCATCCAGAATTCACATGAAGCAATACAGCGTGCATTAGAGTGTGTGGTAGAGTGTGTGAGTGTGTGATGGAGTGTGTGAGTATGGGGTACAGTGTATAAGTGTGTGGTGGAGCGTGTGAGTGTGTGATGGAGTGTGTGAGTGAGGGGTAGAGTGTGTGAGTGTGTGGAAGAGTGTGTGAGTGAGGGGTAGAGTGTGTGAGGTGGAGTGTGTTAGTGTGTGGTGGAGGGTGTGAGTGTGTGGTAGAGTGTGTGAGTATGTATTAGTTTGTGTGAATGTGTGATGGAGTGTGTGACTGAGGGGTAGAGTGTGTGAGTGTGAGGTGGAGTGTGTTAGTGTGTGGTAGAGTGTGTGAGTATGTATTAGTGTGTGTGAATGTGTGATGGATTGTGTGAGTGAGGGGTAGAGTGTGTGAGTGTGTGGTGGAGGGTGTGAGTGTGTGGTAGTGTGTGTGAGTGTGCGGTCGAGCATGTGCATGTGTGGTAGAGTGTGTGAGGCGTAGAGTGTGAGTGAGGGGTAGAGTGTGTGAGTCTGTTTGGATGCTTTTTAAAGAGGTCACTGAGTGTGTCAGATTCAAGCTCACTGCTGATGAGAGATGTAAACACAGGAATGACCATGACTGACCTGCAGCACCTCTCTCTGGCATTAACTGCGATGACAGCCGAAACCATGGCAACCAGACCCAGGGAGAGCAGCACTGACCTTAGCACACACAGCAAGTGACTGGGAGAATCTAGACCAACAGGAAATAAAGAACATCACACAGGACCCTACAGAGACAGCGATCATTACACAACTGCACAGGCGCACACACATGCGCATACACACACACTCACACACTTGATCTGACTGTACATATTTCTATTTAAGTGCTATTAAGTGCTATTTAATTATTAGCAGTTGTTGTTGTATTTTAGTTGTAGCCATTTCAGTTGTAACGTGAATCATGTTCATATAACAACAACAAATCCAATGTAGCAGCAGCAGGAGCATCATCATGGTTTAGCTAGAGTGTAAATAAGAGTCGGTTTATGTGTTTTCTGCTGATTATATGCTAATGGCGCTCTGAGCTAATCAGAGACTGACCTGTTTGGCAGGGCCTGGTTGTGTTGCTTAGTGAGCTGATGGGGTTAATGGCTGTACAGGTGTAGTAATCTTCTGCACGGGTGGGGGATACACTCAGCATAGTTCTGCTCTCCGCTCCAGCAATGTTCTCTCCATTTCTGCTCCAGGACAGCGCCACCTGGCTGCCTCCAATCACACTGCAACTCAGGGTCGCGTTACAGCTGGTGCCGTCTATGCTGTTCTTCACCTGGGAGGTTACGTGCACTGAAACAATCCTCTCTGCAGAGAGAGAGACCACCAACAGCATTACTTACAAATCAGAGGTCTACAGACACAAACACTGAAACACATTGCGTCATTACTTACAGCTCAGAGATCTACAGACACAAAAACACCAAAAAACACTGCATCATTACTTAAAGCTCAAGAGATCAACAGACATAAACTCTGAAACACACTGCTTCATTAATTACAGCACAGAGATCTACAGACACAAACACTAAAACACACTGCAGCATTACTTACAGCTCAGAGATCTACAGACACAAACATCAAAACACACTGCATCATTACTTACAGCTCAGAGATCTACAGACAAAAACTCTGAAACACACTGCTTCACTAATTACAGCTCAAGAGATCTACAGACACAAACTCTGAAACACACTGCTTCACTAATTACAGCTCAAGAGATCTACAGACACAAACTCTGAAACACACTGCTTCGTTAATTACAACTCAGAGATCTACAGACACAAACACTGAAACACACTGCATCATTACTTACAGCTCAGAGATCTACTGACAAATACTCTGAAACACACTGCTTCACTAATTACAGCTCAAGAGATCTACAGACACAAACTCTGAAACACACTGTGTCATTACTTACAGCTCAGATCTACAGACACAAACTCTGAAACACACTGTGTCATTACTTACAGCTCAGAGATCCACAGACACAAACTCTGAAACACACTGTGTCATTACTTACAGCTCAGATCTACAGACACAAACTCTAAAACACACTGCATCATTACTTACAGCTCAGATCTACAGACACAAACTCTGAAACACACTGTGCCATTACTTACAGCTCAGATCTACAGACACAAACTCTGAAACACACTGTGTCATTACTTACAGCTCAGAGATCCACAGACACAAACTCTGAAACACACTGTGTCATTACTTACAGCTCAGATCTACAGACACAAACTCTGAAACACACTGCTTCACTAATTACAGCTCAAGAGATCTACAGACACAAACTCTGAAACACACTGCTTTGTTAATTACAACTCAGAGATCTACAGACACAAACTCTGAAACACACTGCATCATTACTTACAGCTCAGAGATCTACAGACAAAAACTCTGAAACACACTGCTTCACTAATTACAGCTCAAGAGATCTACAGACACAAACTCTGAGACACACTGCTTCACTAATTACAGCTCAAGAGATCTACAGTCACAAACTCTGAAACACACTGCTTCGTTAATTACAACTCAGAGATCTACAGACACAAACACTGAAACACACTGCATCATTACTTACAGCTCAGAGATCTACTGACAAATACTCTGAAACACACTGCTTCACTAATTACAGCTCAAGAGATCTACAGACACAAACTCTGAAACACACTGTGTCATTACTTACAGCTCAGATCTACAGACACAAACTCTGAAACACACTGTGTCATTACTTACAGCTCAGAGATCCACAGACACAACTCTGAAAACACACTGTGTCATTACTTACAGCTCAGATCTACAGACACAAACTCTAAAACACACTGCATCATTACTTACAGCTCAGATCTACAGACACAAACTCTGAAACACACTGTGTCATTACTTACAGCTCAGATCTACAGACACAAACTCTGAAACACACTGTGTCATTACTTACAGCTCAGAGATCCACAGACACAAACTCTGAAACACACTGTGTCATTACTTACAGCTCAGATCTACAGACACAAACTCTGAAACACACTGCATCATTACTTACAGCTCAGATCTACAGGCACAAACTCTGAAACACACTGCATCATTACTTACAGCTCAGAGATCTACAGACACAAACTCTGAAACACACTGTGTCATTACGTACAGCTCAGATCTACAGACACAAACTCTGAAACACACTGTGTCATTACTTACAGCTCAGATCTACAGACACAAACTCTAAAACACACTGCATCATTACTTACAGCTCAGATCTACAGACACAAACTCTGAAACACACTGCATCATTACTTACAGCTCAGAGATCTACAGACAAAAACTCTGAAACACACTGCTTCACTAATTACAGCTCAAGAGATCTACAGACATAAACTCTGAAACACACTGTGTCATTACTTACAGCTCAGAGATCCACAGACACAAACTCTGAAACACACTGTCATTACTTACAGCTAAGATCTACAGACACAAACTCTGAAACACACTGTGTCATTACTTACAGCTCAAGAGATCTACAGACACAAACTCTGAAACACACTGCTTCATTATTTACAGTAAAGAGATCTACAGACACAAACTCTGAAACACACTGCTTCATTAATTACAGCTTAAAAATCTACAGACACAAACACTGAGGTGCTCACCATAAATGTGTAGTTGTATCGTTTTTGGCCCGAGGGGCCCAGATAGTCCAATACCATTAAAGAGATATTCCCCAGAATCCTCTTCTCTCAGAGAACTAATTTTCAGGGCCCCGGTTTCATAATTCATAATCAGCCTCCCAGCAAAATTTTCATTTGTCTCCAGGGTTGTGTTGTCCTGCTTGCGCACTAATTTGATGACATCAGTCTTGTTCTTGCTCCACTGAATGAGTAGTCCTCTGATTGGTCCTTCCTCATCCGTGGGAAGCACAATGGACTCCCCCACGGCTCCATTCAGCACTAGTGAAGTCCCGTACACACTGGACACCTGCAGCACTGGGAATAACAGCAGCACAACTGTTAGTAGAGGACAATTACTAAATACGACACAAAACCGCTCAGGGCTTGATAATGACCATTTGGCTCACCAGGCACTGTGGCTAGTGGTGTTCCAAAGGCTGAATTCTCACTGGCCCACAGAAAAAGCAATAAGTATATTGGAGAGTGGAACAGCAGACACTTGTTTGGACATAACATTTTATTTGAACAGAAATGACTATAGCTATCCAACCTGAGTAAACTGTGTGTGTGTGTGTGTGCATGTGAGTGTGTGTGTGAGAGAGAGAGAGGGAGAGAGAGAGAAAAGACAAATCAGTTTTAATTACTAGTTTACACTAATGAAAGCACAACCCACAATAAAGGTTATCTTTAACAAAATATACACTTCAAGATTGCTTAAATTGCGTATTGCAGATGTTTTCCATGAATATTCTCTACGTGTTGATGCAGAGAACAAAGAGTACAGGTATCCACAAATTTAAATAATGGCGATGAAATTTTGCGATGCAAATAAAAATGATTTTATTGCTCGCCTGTAGCCTAATTGAGGAGACCTGGCTATATCGAATGGTACTGAGCGTTTGTGCCAATATAATGCGCTTATATTCATTTAATAACGTCAACGTCAAAGCTCTGCAGATGCACTTTCACTTATTTCGTTACTTTCACTTTAATTTTAAACTGCAACTGCAAAACACCACTGGCAGAGAGAAAAGAACTATACTTGAGCGGACTCATGCATTGCATGCCAACAGAACATTATGCCCTCGCCCCTCCCCCCCATCCCCACCCCGACCCCCAACCACCCCCCCCCCCACCATTTCCTGCTCTGGTTATTTGTTGTCTGAGTTAGTCATGATTGGGGATATGGTCAGATGACAACTTTGCCTTTATATATCTTGGCTTTTGTCGTGTTTTGTGTTTTGTTTTTATCTATAATACAATTTCTATTATAATAATAATAATAATAATAGTAATAATAATAATAATAATAATAATAATAGTAATAATAATAATAATAATTATTATTATTATTATTATTATTATTATTATTATTATTATTATTATCATAATCATTTGAGAAAAAGAATAATAATTATTATCATCATCATCATCCATCATTTAAGAAAAATTAAAGGCAAGAAATACATCCATCTCTGTCATCTCTGACAAGGAAGTTAATTTCAAGCAAAGATTGAATCGTGAGCTTCCAAAACGAGGACCGGAGCTGCAGAAAGTAACAGATCAGGAGAAAGAGATGAAAATAATCAGTCAGCTAAGCCGCCCTATGGAAATGCCATGCTACTGCTACCTTCAGATCACTCTGTACTCTGTATTCTTTCTTTAACAAGACCAGGTCAAAACCTAGTATGTGGCTGGGCCTAACACATGTGATCCGGCCGACCAATGGTGTAACTTCATCACTCAGTCACTCAGTCAGTCACAGACACTCGCGTTTGTAGGGCTGGCCCCGCTGCTGCGGTCCAGCCAAAAAAAAAAAAAACATTTCCAGTTTTGACTGCAAAACCTTCCATGTGGGAACTAAAAATGGTTTTCATTCTTGGCCACTGCAATAAAAGTCATGCAGTTATCAGGATATGTATATACAGTGAGCTCCATAATGTCTGGGGGCAAAGAGGCATATATATATATATATATATATATATATATATATATATATATTTATTTATTTATTTATTTATTTTATTTTTTTGATTTGCCTCTGTACTCCACAATTTCAGATTTGTAAGCAAACAATTCACATGTGGTTAATAAGTGTACATTTCTTGCTTTGGTTTAATGGTATTTTTATACATTTTGGTTTCACCCCATAGAAATTACAGCCCTTTTTATATACAGCCATTTTAAGGCACCTGTCTGGGACAAATGGCTTCATAGGAGTTTCTGATTACTCAGGTGTCCAATTGCGTTCAGTAGCATTCAGTATCTAGTCTAGGCTTTTGATGGCCTCTGAAGTATACTATTGCTATTTGTCAACATGAGGACCACAGTTCTGCCGATGATATTCAAGGAAGCCATTATGAGACTCAGAAGTGAGACAGAAATAGTCAGGGACATAGGCCAAACCATAGGCTTACCAAAAATCAACTGTTTGGAACAGCATTTAGAGGAAACTGGTGAGGTCAGTCATTTAAAAAAAGGATCTGGTAGACCAAGGAAGACCTTTACTGTTGATGACTGAAGAGTTCTCACCATAATGAAGAAAAACCCCCAAACACCTGTCTGACAGATCAGAAACACTCTTCAGAAGGCAGGCGTGGATGTGTCAGTGACTACGGACCGCAGAAGATTTCGAGAACAGAACTACAGAGGCTACAATACAAGATACAAACCACAAGCTAGCTCCAAAAACAGGATGGCCAGCTTACAGCTTGCTAAGAAGTACCTAAAAGAGCCTGCAGAGATCTAAACTTCTTGTGGACAGATGATACCAAGATTGATTTGTATCTGAGTGATGGCAAGAGCAAAGGCCAAAAGGAACTGCCCAAGATCCGAAGCTCCCCTCTTCATCTGTGAAACGTGGGGTGGTGGGGATGTTATGGTTTTGGGCATGCTATGGCTGCCCCAGATACTGGCTCACTTGTCTTCATTGATGACATTGATGAAGTAACAACAGCTGATAACAGCAGCAGCAGCACTTATGGCCACTAGCCCCCAAAATAAGTAGGAGCTGAGGATGGCTACAGTACAAGACTGGCAGAGCATCACCAGAGTAGATAGCCTGGTGATGTCTATAGGTCACTGACTTTTAGCAGTCAATGCATGCAAAGGATATGTGACAAAGTACTAAACATGACTACTTTCATTTACATAACATTAATATGTCCCAAACATTATGGTGCCCCTAACAAAAAAAGTGCTGCACTGAGAACGGTATGTGAATTTTTTCACATAGTTAAAAATGGTTGAGTACAGAGCCAAATCGACAAAAAATATCTGTGTCCTAAACATTATGGCACTCACTCAATGTATATATATATATAAAATATAAATCGGGTTGCGTGGATCTGAAGTATGAATTTGGGTTGAAGAGAGTTCTGATTTTGAACTCTTGTATTAAAACAGGGGAAAGGTCAGAAATCTTTAGCAAAGCATCATTATATAAAGCCTTTCATATGTACAAAAGCATGTTAAAGCACATGAACCCACATACATGCAAGGGAGGCTTCAGAATTAGAGCTCTCGCAGCACTGAACGTAGACAGAGCTTCAGCTACACATCAAGATGAAAAAACAGTCATCACCCGGCATGACTATATGGATATAAAATAACATATTTTCAGCATTATATGACAGGGGTGTCCAATCTTATCCGGGAGCAGGTGCAGGTTTTTGCTCTGTAGCCCAGCACTACAACACCCAACTTCAACGATTAAACGAATCAGTCTTCAAACACAACCTTGATAAGATGAATCTGGTGTCTTAACAAAATCAGGGCTAAAACAAAAAAAGTAAAAAATGTAAAATTTCAATGATTATACCATGATTTAAAAACTGACAAAAAGCCAAAGTATAGTCACAAAAAAGGGGAACAAACTGAAGCAGTTACAGTTAGCACAAGTTCAGCAGAAAGAAGAAGATAGAGAAAGAAGGAGAGAAAGAGGGAGAGATGAAGTGAGTCTGTCTCCACACATACCCAGAAGAGCTGTCAACACTGCAAAGGACATCATGCAAAACCAGCTCCACAGAAATGACACGGCTTCTTTATCGTTCACTGACAAACTGCTTCCTTTCGCTGCAACAGTGTGTGTATGTGTGCACGTGCGTTTGTGTGTACACGCCAGAGCGTGTGCGTGCGTGTGTGTGTGTGTCTGTGTGTCAGCGTCAGTCTGTTTGTTATGTATGTATGTGTGTGTGTGTGAACTTAGTCTCTGGTGTGAACGAGTAGGTCTGAGTTTGTGTGTCTGTGAGGGAGAGAAAGAGAGAAAGATTCTATTTGAATTGAGGCAGCTGTGTCTGTGAGTGTTTGCTGTTCAGTGTGCAGATCACTTCCTGTGGCTTCTGAGCTCAGTGGTCTGCATGTTGGTCAGACTGTAGACAGAAGGCAACAGTTTATTTTTAAATACCGTTTCTGCGGTAAAGTGCGAAAGAAAGGAGGAAGTGCGATCTCCTGCGTCTCGGCTCCAGAGAGCGAGCTGTCAGTGCCTGATAGACATCAGATGCACCACACCCACACACCTCGGGCCGAGTTGATCACAACGCCGCCTCAACACTTCAACTTGCGACGGTCAGAGATGCGGGCCCCCAGCAGCTCAGAGCCGTCAAATCAAACCTCGCACTCTCAGCGCACGTGTTACACCAGATCTCTCCAGATTCTGGATGGAGAGCGCTGCCCGGTAGCGCATTTGGTAGTGAACAGGTCTTTGGCCTCGGTTGTCAGGTTGCGTTAGCGTAGTGTAGTGTCGCAGCAGGGGCCGTTCCGCTGCCAGTTTCAAACCACAGCTCTCATCAGCAATTCTGCATGAGAGATAGAATCCACCTGCTCAGCTAAAGACAGCCAACGGTCTTCGGGCCAATGCAACCAATCGCACTCCTCGCTGCTCCAGAGGAGACATCCCATTCTTTAGCTCAGCTCACATGCTAATGTGCCCACAGTTCAGCTCACATGCTTAAGTACTCAGTTTAGCTCACATGCTAACGTGCTCACCAGACCTGGGTCAAATATGTATTTGTTCTGGATTCAAATACTTTTCTACACTTTACTGATCTTGTCTGGTGTATTGGAACCAATTAAATACTCTCAAAAAGTGCAAACCGTGCCTTCTGGTCATATTGGAAGGCTCAGTTACACCAGGTAAGATCAATGGAGCACAGAAAAGTATTTGAATCCAAAACAAATACGTATTTGACCGAGGTCTGGTGCTCACAATTAAGTTCACATGCTAACGTGCTCACAGTTTAGTTCACATGCTAACATGCACACAGTTTAGCTTTCATGCTGACGTGCTCACATTTTAACTCACATGCTAACGCGCTCACAGTTTAGCTCACAGGCTAACATGCTCACAGTTTAGCTCACATGCTAACATCAGAGCTTGTTGCTTTGACTGCGGCTATCGATTTGCGAGCACAGATAAGCGAGGCTCTCCTCTGAAGGAGTCAGAGAGGCCGCCTCAGGTAGGCCTACAGTTTAACAGGTGGACTTTGCAGGTACCCAATCAACCAGCGGAAGCCACCGCCATGCCACAATACGTCATCCTAAAATTGATTGATTTGTCTTTGTTCGTGGACAACATTATAATGAAATATTAGTGTTCGTATAAACCGATTAAGTTATGGCTTGGTGGAGCAGCATGCCCCATACCTATACAGCACAGAGAGTTTTGGCACTTTTCATTTTATATGCAAGACACAGTCACCCCCGCCCCCACCCCAACTCAACTGTATCGCTACAACATCTCAATACTGCATCAGTTAGAACAGAACAGACAGTGGAAGCAGCAGGCCACAGAAAAAAAGGTTTATTTAAAAAAAAAATGAATCCAACACTTTAGTTCTAGAATTATCAAAAAGCATACTCACACCAAACAGAAATCTACAAATCTCCTCACAACCACAGGCTTTCTTAAAAAAAAGTTTAATATCACTTCAAATCTCCTGTTATAAAAAAACAAAACAAATAAAAGCACAAATGTGACATAGAGCCCAGCATGCATTAAAAACCGTTGGACAAAACTAGATTCCATTTTTTTTTGTTTTGCCTTTTGTTATGTTTAACAATCTACTGTATTCATACAAAAACAATTCAGTTCTTTGTTTCATTACACAAGAGAAAAGTACAGTGGCTCAGAGCTGCCAGAAAGCACAGACACCTTTGGCAGTAACAAAAACAACAGGCATTGACAATCTTTTGCCTGCAGACAGGCTCCTGTCACGTAACCACAGTAGAACTGCTGCACATGGGGTCCGGTCAATGACCAGAATGGAATTGCGGTACACAGGCCCCTGTCACATGACTGCAGTGGCATTGCTGTGCATGGCCACAAACGTCACATGATCCGTGTGTGGCATCGCTGCAAAAGGTCATGTGACAAGAAGTGGTACCACCGCACACGGACGAGCGTGTTCAAGGCAAAAGCCTGCACAAAAAACCAAACTGGGCGATTTTTGATTCCCCCCCCCTTCCTCCCATCCTGGATCAGCCGCCAGCTGTTACGCAGAGGCTACAGAGAGAGAATCAATGACGGGGATGCTGATCCCAGATCAGCTGTCTGGGCAGAGCGCCGGCTGATCTTTGCAGGTTTAGTTTCAGGAGCAGAGTGCACAGCGTACGCACCAAGCGCACAGCGTATGCCGCCTCAGCCCGTCCAGACGCTTCAGCACTCAGACCGCCAGCACAAGGCTGTGGTTCACACGGAGGCTCATTCGTGGAATACGCCCAGCCCGGCTCAGCCCAGCCCAGCCCAGCCCAGCCCGGCCCGGCCCGGCCCAGCTCAGCCCAACACTCAAAGTTAGCGGCTACTTTCCTGTGACGCACTCCGGTCGAGCCTCTGGTCTGTGGCCACGGCGTGGAGTCAGCAAGTAAAACCATCCCTAGCGATTACATTCAAGGTAAGAGGAACCAGGAAGCTCAGTAACCAAACAATCAAATGAGTCAGTTAATCAACCAAGTGAGTGTGTC
The DNA here is from genome assembly GCA_025169545.1 of Anguilla japonica. Taxonomy (NCBI): domain Eukaryota; kingdom Metazoa; phylum Chordata; class Actinopteri; order Anguilliformes; family Anguillidae; genus Anguilla; species Anguilla japonica. Next base: position 5,206,340 of record CM045890.1, on the reverse strand, counting down.
CAGCAGTAAGTAAGTCACACAGTGAGCGAATCAGTCAGTGGTTATGAGTAAATACGGAGTCAGTAGCTGTTAATAAATGAATCAGCCAGTCAGTACTTGGCTGTGAGTGAGTGAATCAGCCAGTCAGTCCATGGCTGTAAGTGAGTGAATCCGTCAAACAGTCAGTCAGTAGTGAGTGAATCAGCCAGTCAGTGACTATAAACAAGTGAATCAGCCAGGCAGCGTGGTCTGGGTTCTCGTGGGGTCCAGCTGTGTGTATTTCAGGGTACCGAGTTGCTAGCCCTTAAAATGGATGTGGACATCAAGTGACCAGCTGTGAAATGGTCAAGTGGCCATTCATACGAGGCATCTTGGAACGGTGCTCAATTTGGCAGGAAGTTGGAGGGAAGTACCCCGTCATGCGTCCATGCAGAAAAACCAGGTCTTCATCTGCCGATGGCGTGACTAACATTTACATCTACACACACATGCACGGTTCTGCACGCGCTACGCCATGAAGGTCTCCAATCTACACACCCGCCTGTGTGGGTTACCTCTACACATCTCCCAAACAAGTCAAGAAAACATTTGCAGAACATCTACTCAGTCCTGCAGTGTCTGTAAAAACCACCTCCTTCCGTGGACCCAAATTTGGCAGTTGAATAAAAATTTTTTTAAAAACACAGTAAAGAGCCTTCATACACCTGCCTGTCAGCAGAGGGGCCAGGATTTGGCAACACGGTTTGAATGTGATTAAGGCGCAGGCTGTCAGTAATATGCACAGATGACGGACAGGGAGGTGAGCGTGGTTTTGGGGGGGGTAAGGCAGTAAGGGGGGGTGGGCGGGGGGGGTAAGGATTAAAGGTTGGGCATGGCTTGGGGATGGGGGACGTGTGAGGTCCCTTCACTGGGTCCCCAGAACGAGACCTGCCTGGTCCTCCAACAACCATAAGGAAAGCAGGCCAGTGATTGGTCAATAGTCACCCATTGCTGACGGGTCCCGACTACTGGTTAATATGCTGATGTTCCTACTAGGCTGGTCAATGAGCTGGTGTTACACTTTTGCGCAGCTAGCACTGAGTTCTGTATGGTTTCTGGAGAAAAGGGTGGGGAGCTACCGCGTGTCAGGAAACAGCCGCCGGTGAGGTCAGCGAATCGCGTCACACGGAAGTCTCCGACTGCAGCCGCATCACAAACTTGTGGCTCTTGGGGTCAATGAACTCCTCCCCTAGACGCAGGAAGGGGATGGGCATCACCGTGACGACCAGGGCGAAGTCCAGGCGGCGCAGGGAGAAGACCAGGCCCTGCCGGAGGGCAGAGGTCACCGGCTCCTCGCTCACCAGCGTCCACTCTCGCCCCCTGCTGTTCTCCTTCTGGTACTGCAGCGTCGGGCCTGGGCTCAGGTAACGCTCCAGAAACGCCTGAGAGAGACAGGGAGAGAGGAGAGAAGGGAGAGAGAGAGAGAGAGAGAGAGATTTGGAGGAACTTCATGAGTCTGATACAGAATCAGGTGTGTGCACATGTGTTTGCGTGTATAGGTGTGCGTGTGTTTTTGTGCATACATGTGCGTTCGTGTGTGTGTATGTGTGTGTGCATGTGCACGTCTATGTATGCTTGTGTTTGTGTGCGCGCTTTTATGTGTGTGTGTGTGCATGCATGTACTTGTGTTTGTGTATGCGTGCGTGTGTGTGTGTGTGTATGTGTGTGTGTGTGTGTGTGTGTCTGTGTGTGTGCATGCGTGCGTGTCTGCGTGTGTGTGTGTGCGTGCGTGTGTGTGCGTGCGTGCGTGCGCGTCTGCGTGTGTGCGTGCGTACACTCGTTTCTCACCTTGGGCGTCATGTTGTGCGTGATGCAGAACTGCAGGTGTGTGAGGATGCTCTCCATGCTGTGGTAGGGCTGCTGCCGGGTGGTGCGGAGGTACTTCTGCATGGCACGGGCCATGGGCGCGAATATGGCCTGAGCCGCCTCCCGCGGGTCCATGATCTCCCGCGCGCTCTTGGGCGACGACGCCGCCGGCTCGTCCTCCTGCAGCCGCTTAATGTGCGTGAAGGCCTCCTCTACTGCCACCACCAGCCTGGGAGGAGCAAGTACAACCGCCACTATCAATAACATCCTGCTGTCTGGTTGGGTGGATATGACCTTTACAGGCACCACTAGCCTGGGAGGAGCAAGTACAACCACAATCATCAATGCGTGGATATTACCTCTAATGCCACCACCAGCCTGGGAAGAGCGAGTACAACCACCACTATCAATAACATCCTGTTGTTTTGTTGGGTGGATATTACCTTTACTGCCCCCACCAGGCCTGGAGGAGCAATTACAGCTGCCACTGCATCCACACGCTATGGCTAATTCTATCAGATCAACTATGATGGGAAAATCCACCCAATGGAATGTCCTTCAATGCATTTCGGCATGCAAATTTCAGGCAGTCTTGGAATGTGATGTTATTGCTGAAGGGAAATTTTAATTTAGGACGAGTACAGTAATGGTACCAGCTCCAAATTTACCAGCAGCCATACCACCACGCACTCTACTCCTGCCGACTGGCTGAAGCCAAGCAAGTGTGGGCTTGGTTAGTACTTGGATGGGAGACCACCAGGGAATATTGAGTTGCTGCTGGAAGTGGTGTTGGTGGGCCAGCAGGGGGGCAATCTTCCCTCTGGACAAATAAACCCCAATGCCCCAGTGCAGTGACGGGGACACTGTGCTGTAGGAGATGCCGTCTTTTGGATGAGATGTTAAACCGAGGTCCTGACTCAGTGTGGTCATTAAAGATCCCATGACACTATTCGCAAAGAGCAGAGGGTTCCCCGGTGTCCTGGCTAAAATCCCAGATCTGGCTCTTGCAAAAACTTGCCACCTAATCATCCCCTGATTTAATTGGCATAAAAAATGTTCTCTCCCTCCAGTGGAGCTGCTCAGTCGCCAACAATAGAGGATTGTGGTTGTACTGGGCAGCTCCCAGGTGTGAATGTGTATGAGTGTGAACCAGAGCGTTACTGCAAAAGAGCATCCGTGCTCAGCGAGCCTACCCTGGGTAAATAAATTTATTTGGAGAGTATAGCTGCAGTGAAGCCTAAACTAGCAGTAAACAGCTGTGTACAAACAGACCCACCCACTCGGACACGACTGGATCGTGCTTCAGTAAAGTTCTGAGTTCATGGAGTTCCTGAGTCACCTCAGGAAGAAATTTTTTTTTTCTGTTACCAATTTTTTTGCAATTTTCTGACAGTGCACTCTCCCCCCCCCCCCCCCCCCCCCCCTAGAAGAACCAGTGGCCAATGGCAATGTACTCTCTCACCCCCCCCAGCCTAGAAGAACCAATGGCAGTGCACTCTCACCACCCCCCCCCGCCCCCATCCTAGAAGAACCAATGGCAGTGCACTCTCACCCCACCCCCAGCCCCAGCCTAGAAGAACCAGTGGCCAATGGCAATGCACTCTCTCACCCCCCCAGCCTAGAAGAACCAATGGCAGTGCACTCTCACCCCACCCCAAGCCCCAGCCCCAGCCTCAGCCTAGAAGAACCAATGGCAGTGCACTCTCACCCCCCAGTCTAGAAGAACCAATGGCAGTGCACTCTCACCCCCCAACCTAGAAGAACCAATGGCAGTGCACTCTCTCACCTGGCCTTGCGTTTACGAATTCGGCGCTCCATCTCGGCCTTCCTCGTAGTACAGCTCGTTATGGGAGTTGTCACGGCGACGAGCGGCAGCCGCTATCATTGCCCGAGACTGGGCCGTGGAGTTATTGGTGCTGTTCTCTGCGGAATCAACCAATCGGGCAAAACACAGCAATCAAGACAGCCAATCAACACATCAGTCCCGTAAAAAAAATAGGGAAGAAATGTGGAAAAAATAAACTGGAAAGAGGAAATCAAGAGGGAGGGAGGGAAGGAAACAGAGGCAGGCGGAGGAGGAGGGAGACTGAGAGAAAATCAAGTAGAGAGTGAAAGGAAAGAAAAAAGGAGAGAGAGACCAAGAAAGAGAGAGAGAGAGAGAGAGAGAGAGAAGGGCAGCTTCCTACCTTCTCCAAGGGAATAGACCTTGAAGCCAGACATCTTTTTGGAGAGGATGGACTTGGGCAGGTTAAGCAGGGCCGGGTTGTAGACAGGGAAATCACTGTAGTACTGCTCTAGAACCCACACTGCAGCTCTCTGAATGCTACACGCAAACACACACAGATCCCATCATCATCATCATCACTATGGTACAGCTCCAAAACCCACACTGCAGCTCTCTGTAAACTGTACCATAAATAAATACACACACACACACACACTCTCTCTGTTTAAAGAGTTAGCATTCATACATTAACATTTTGTGGGGGTGGGGGGGGGGGGTTGGAGGGGGCATGAAAGAGTTAGGTGCACATGGCCAAAGTGTGGTAAGGGTAATAGGGTATGGAGGGCACGGCAGGGCGTGGTAGGGTCAGGTGGGCAGGGCGTGGTAGGGAGTGGAGGGAGTGGAGGGCATGGCAAGGCGTGGTAGGGAGTGGAGGGCATGGCAAGGCGCAGCAGGCATAGCAGGGTATGGCAGGGTGAGGTGGGCAGGGCGTGGCAGGGCGTGGCAGGTTCAAGTGGGCAGGGCGTGGTAGGGAGTGTAGGGCATGGAAAGGCGTGGTAGGGAGTGGAGGGCATGGCAAGGCGCAGCAGGCATAGCAGGGTATGGCAGGGTGAGGTGGGCAGGGCGTGGCAGGTTCAAGTGGGCAGGGCGTGGTAGGGAGTGTAGGGAGTGGAGGGCATGGCAGGGCGCAGCGGGCGTAGCTTGGCGTGGAAGGGTGAGGTGGGCAGGGCATGGCAGGGCGCGGCAGGCGTAGCTTGGCGTGGCGGGGTGAGGTGGGCAGGGCGTGGTAGGGAGTGGAGGGCGCGGCAGGGCACGGTGGGCGTAGCTTGGCGTGGCAGGGTGAGGTAGGCAGGGCGTGGCAGGGTCAGGTGGGCAGGGCGTGGTAGGGCACGGCGGGCGTAGCTTGGCGTGGCGGGGTGAGGTGGGCAGGGCGTGGCAGGCGTACCTGAGGTGCCCCAGGTTGTAGAAGCGGCTGGCGCCGTCGGTGGAGCGCACCACCTTGAGGCAGAAGGCGGGCTGCAGGTGGCGCACCTCCAGCAGCACCAGCGCCAGGTACTGGATGAAGAGCAGCGCGTCCACCAGCGAGGCGGCGTACTCCACGATGCCGCGGTAGTCCCGCTCCCGCGGCTCCAGCACGCGCACGCCGTAGAACAGCCAGTAGGACGCCACGAAGAGGAAGACCAGCACCATGAGCAGCGCGCGGAAGACGAAGAGGCGCGGCAGGGTGGCGCGCGGCGGCCGCAGGAACAGCGCCCAGGACGAGATGAGCAGCACCAGCAGCTTGAAGGCCAGGGACACGTAGAGCCCCTCGCAGGGCGTCCCGCAGGGCTCCAGCCGGTCCCGCCACAGCAGCTGCGGCAGCAGCAGGAAGGCCAGCGGCGTCGCCATGGCGAACAGGCCCAGGCACCCGCTGACCGCGGGCCCCGCCCACCGACGGCACTCCAGCGGCGACGACTCCTCCAGCTCCTTGGAGACGCGCGTCAGGTCCTCGTTGGAGACGCTGTGCTCGGACGTGCCCGTCACCACCGTGGTGGTCTCGCCCCAGTTATCATCCTGCGCGTGGAGAAAGAGAGGGGGGGGGGGGGGGGGGGGGGGGAGAGAGAGAGGGTGAGTGGGGGGGGAAGAGAGGGTGAGAGAGTGAGTGAGAGAGAGAATGAGAGATTGGGGAGGGAGAGAGGGTGAGAAAGAGAGAGAGAGAGAGAGAGGTGGGGAGAGAGAGAGTCAATTCAAAGGTGACACTGGAGAAAGAGAAAGCATGAGCTTGGGGTACACAGTCAGAGAGCTGGGGTACAACTGAAAGGAACACAGAGACAGGGTTGGTGTAGAATGAGATTTAGGGGTACACACCCTGTCGTCCCCACGGGTACTCTCGTTGTCCAGGAGGGGCTCTCCAGGGGCCTGGATGGTGACGGATTTGTCCCCTCTGCTGCTGCTGCCATCTCTGCTCTTAGAGCGATGGCGCTCCCTCCTCTCCCTGAGCCAAAATGCAGGGTTAACTTAGTACTGCACCCCACGCCAAAATACAGGGTTAACTTAGTACAGCCCTCCCTTAGCTAAAATGCAGGGTCAACTTAGTACCACACCCACGCCAAAACACAGGGTTAACTTAGTACAGCCCTCCCTTAGCTAAAATGCAGGGTCAACTTAGTACCACACCCACGCCAAAACACAGGGTTAACTTAGTACAGATCTCCCTGAGCCAAAACGCAGGGCTAACTTAGTACTCATCCTTGTTCCAAAACACAGGGCCAACTTAATACTGCTCTCTAAGCCTAAACACAGGATTAATTTAGCACTGCTCTCTAAGCCTAAACACAGTGTTAAATTAATACTGCTCTCTAAGCCAAAACACAGGATTAACTTAGTACTCATCCTTGTTCCAAAACACAGGGTTAACTTAGTACTGCTCACTGTGCCAAAACACAGGGCAAACTTAGTACTCATCCTTGTTCCAAAACACAAGGTAAATGTAGTACTGCTACCGGCACAAACACACAGGGTTAACTTAGTACTGCGCCCCCCTGTGCCGAAACACAGGGTCAAATTAGTGCTGCTAATGCACTAAAACAAAGGGTCAACTTAGTACTAATCTCTGAACCAAAACACAAGGTAAACTTAGTACTGTTCTCTCAGCCAAAACACAGGATCAACTCAGAACTGCTCTCTCAACCAAAACACAGAATTAACTTGGTACTGTTCTTTGTGCCAAAGCACAGGTTTAACTCACACATGCATATTTAAATAGACAGGCAAGCCTGCCTTCTGCTAATCTAAGCTTGTGAAGGCCCAGAAATAAGCTGGCACTGTGCATGCTGAGTACAAAACACTGGCACACCCATTAAAGTGAAGGGCAACTATCTGACTTCTGAAGGCAAAAAATAAAACTTCCTCAATGGTATTTTGAAACACAACTAAATGATGATTAAATCGACGAAACAATCATTATATTTCATATTAAAAAAAGAGATGAAGTGAAAATATGCCATATGTAATAAAATATGTACACTTTAATGAACAGTTTCCCAAAACTTCTGGACCAAAACAATTGTTTCACAAAAATTGGCTGATGGGGTTTTCTTTGGTTGTTAAATCTCCTTGGTTTTCTACGCTGAATTAAATGCGCAGCAAGTGCTTTTGCCCTCGACATGCGCAGTAGCGGCTGTTTCCCTGTCACTTCCTAGGCTTCACCGCCTGGCCCCTCCCACCCTCTCCAGTTCCTGTGCGCGCTCCATGGCTAGACTTAGCACTGCGTCCTCCCTCTGTGCTCTGTGGCAGAACACAGGGTTAACCGAGCACTGAACACCACAGGGATGACTCAACACTGCCCTCTTTTGGTTTCCCTGCGCCACAACACACAGGGCAGACTTGTCACTGCACTTTATCCTGGAACTTACAAAGAAAACATGGAGCACTGCACTGAGTGCACTCTCCCTTGCGTGTCTATAGTGTATGTAGTGTCTTTTTTCGTATATTGTGTGTATCTTATGTGCACAGCATGCATTGCGTGCATGTGTGTAATCTGTACATGTGTAGTGTGTGTATAGCATGTGTGTGTATAGTGCCGTGCAGTGTGTTTAGTGTATATTGTGTGTGTGCAGTGTGTTTAGAGTTTGTGTAGTGTGCCAGTATAGTTTCCACTGCATGTGTGTACTGTGTTCAGTGTGTGTGTAGTTTGTACTGCATGTGTATCGTATGTATTGATTATTTATAGTTCGTATTGCATGTGTGCAGTGTGTTTAGTGTCTGTATAGTGCGTGTTTAGCATGTGTATAGTGAATGTGCTGAGTGTGTGTGTTTATTGTGAGTGTATAGTTTGTACTGTGTGAGTGTGCAGTGTGTATAGTGTTTGTGCACACTGCATGTAGAGTGTGTGTGAAGTGTGTGTTTAGCGTGTATGTATAGTTTGTATTGGGTGTATGCAGTGTGTTTTAGCGTGTGTGCAATGTGTTCAGCATGTGTGTAAAGTGTGTGTATAGCATATGTAGTGTATATAGCATGTGTGTATAGTTTTTTTAAATTCTTTATTTAACCTTTATTTAACCAGGTTAGTCTCATTGAGACTAGAAATCTCTTTTTCAAGAGAGACCTGGCCAGGAAAGTAGCAGTCGATTACAGACACAACAAAATTTTAACATTTCACATATGTGTGCAGTGTGTTTAGCATGTATGTATAGCGTGTGCAGTGTGTTTAGTGTGTGTATAGCTTGTATTGCATGTTTAGTGTGTTTTGCGTGTGTGTATAGCGTGTGCAAAGTGTTTATCCTGTGTAAAATGTGTGTACAGCATATGTAGCGTTTATAGCGTGTGTACAGCATGTGCATATAGCATGTGCAGTGTGTTTAGCATGTGTGTATAGCGTGTGTGTATAGCATGTGCAGTGTGTTTAGCATGTGTGTATAGCGTGTGTGTATAGCATGTGCAGTGTGTTTAGCATGTGTGTATAGCATGTGCAGTGTGTTTAGCATGTGTGTATAGCGTGTGTGTATAGCATGTGCAGTGTTTAGCGTGTGTGTATAGCGTGTGTGTATAGCATGTGCAGTGTATAGCGTGTGTGTATAGCATGTGCAGTGTATAGCGTGTGTGTATAGCATGTGCAGTGTATAGCGTGTGTGTATATCATGCATGTACAGCGTGTTTGTATAGCGTGTGCAGTGTGTTTAGCACGGGTGCATATCATGCATGTATAGCGTGTCTGTACAGTGCACGCAGTGTCTCGGGTACCTGTGCTTGCGGGAGCTCCGTGAGTGGGAGCTCTTGTAGGAGTAGCCACTGTACTGCGACTCGGTGTCCATCTCTCTCTCTCTCTGGCGGCCGGCTGGGCAGGGCTTCTGCGCCCCTCCCCCGATCCCTCGCTCCCCGGCGCCGCCCTGCTGGCTCTTCCGCTTTGAGAGGGATTTGGCAGAGAGGGCGAGCGGGAGCTTCAGCAGGTCTACCTTACTCCTGAGGGAATCTATCTTGGAGGCCGGAGGAGAGGGAGAGGAGAAGGACAGAGGGAGAGGCGGTGGCTGGGAGGGAGGAGTGGGGAGAAACTGTGGGAGGAGGAGGAGGAGGAGGAGGAGGAAGAGAGGGCCGTTAGCTGATCAAGCAGTAGGCACAATGGTAGCTCTATCTGGGATCTTCCATTTTACCAAAAAAAAAAAAAAAAAAGGAAAAACATTTCTGCTCTCCCTCCTGCATTCTCTCGCGTTCTCCTGCGGTCTCCCAGGTAACGGGGTCCTGCTGCTGCCATGGCGATGAAAGAGGGCGTATGGGTGGAAGAGTTTGGGGTTGGCAGTTTCCATGGTGATCTGACCTTCTGACACCCTCCCCCCTTCTCACCCCTTTGCTTTGGGGTGAGTGAGGGTGGGAGGGGGGGTCTTCACTAAAGGGAATCTACTGGAGAAAACATCTCTTTTCGTGCATGCGAGTGTGTGTGTGTGTGAGCGTCTGTGTGTGTGCGCGCACGCACAAGTGTGCACATGGGTAAGTGCGAGATGAGGAAATTAGCTGGGTCTTGTGAGTAAATATCACGCTGACCAACTTACTGAGCCTTAATCTGGTGACAAATCAATAAAAGGTGTTTCTATTCTTAACCTTCTCTCCAACCATCCCCCCTCCCCAGGAGAGAACGGTGATCCTCACGCCAACAGGACACCAGCGCACAGACTTATAAACGTGCACAATTTTACACAGAAAGGTGTAAAGAGGTGTAGTATAGAGTGCAAATGTGTAGACAGGTGTACTTAGGTGTACAGTGGCGGTTCATACGGGTGCGTAATGGAACGCGCAATGGTGCGGAGGACAGAAAAGTACGAAGGTGCGCAGGTACAGCACATGTACAGGTACGCTGTGAAGGATTAAAAGGTGCGAGTAACTGTGAGGTGCACAGCACTTGTGTACCTGTACATACAGGTGGGGCAGGTGAGATCGTGTTACTCATTCTTCTCTCTGCTCCGTAACCCACTTTATACTGAGCTGCATTCATACGACACTGTAAGCTTACACCACAATGTCCTCACACACACACACGCAAGCACGCAGTCAAGTTCAATCTAACCAGACCTTCAGAAATAGAACAACCACAGGAAGTAATGTCTAAGAAATGGGCAGTACTGGATAGTCAGTGTGCACCAACATGTGGTTATTGTTGAATAACACACAGTGAAGGCACCGTCAGGTTAAGGGAACTGAAGACACTCCTTAACATTATGGTGACTTAAGATGCCTGAATGAGAAATACATTACCAAATGCCAAAAACTCCCACACCCAAAAAAGGACTGTTCACCCTTATCGGTTTGGAGCCGTATGCGTGTTTCTGAGAGGGTGTGTACAGGGTAGAGAGCAAGGTGAGTTTAAAGAAGAAGAAAAAAATTCCCTGATTTTTTTTTTCACCTGACACAACACACTATCACAGGCCGCAATCAAGCCCACGGACTGGCAGTAGCCCAAGCCGTTGTCCATAGAGCACCCACGGCCCCTCCACCCCGCCAAACGAGCCCGGGGCTTCGAGGCCTTTGTTTAGCTTGGAATACAGAAGCAAGCCTAGACAATAGCCTGCATTATCTCGCCACCCAGATCGGGACAGACCCACTCAAAAGGCCGTTATGAGATATTATGCGGTTGACGTGCGAGTGTGTAACTTAGTTAAATGTGCAAGAAGTAAATATTTGAATTTAATTATTACTTAAATACAATAAATGGGTAAAATCTATTGTTCTTACTTTTCTCGAGATGGTTCGTTACCATTCGGTTCTTAAAACTACAGCAATCTGTTCCAGTATCTTGTGGATATAGGGGGTTTATGCTAGCGTTATATCCCCATACGAAGTTTTATTTCTTTAAACTGCTGGGTTATTTTAGCACAAATAATCTGTAAAAACCCGGATGATATTTGTAAAACACACTGATATTCACTTGAGTAACGTTATATCTACTGTAATTTATTGAACCAACACGCGTGCGCTTAATGATAACACTAGACTACACATTACACTAGCAGTTAAGATAAAGCTGCTTAGAACACATTTAATTCAAGCACGCAGACATGGACCAAAAACGCTGCTAGCTGCTCACGGCAAATTAGAGACTAATTTATCATACATTGCCAGCTAACGCTAGCTGGTAACGTTATTCCCAGATCCCGTTTGAAAATGAACTATGCTAGCGCATCACGCAAACCAAAGTCAAGTATTTCAGTAATGTTATATTCGAAATGAAATGAGCGTCTCTGTTCTGTAATTTTAACTGCAACACTACAACAGTCCATTCATAAATAATTAAAGGTTGCCTTCGTACAATGCGACAGTTCTACATGGACAATGACCAGGCAACACAACGTGATAGTGACTTTGAACGTGTAAACGAACCATAATTAGGTAACGTTGCACACAATCCAGAAACCTTGACGGTCTGATTCATAAACGCTGCATGGAAACGAAATTTTTCGCATGCAACTTTACCCCCATTTTCAGCCCGCTCTACTACTAACAATGGGATCGACAGAAAGGGACTCACCGGGTTACTGTCGTGAACAGTAGGATAACAGTGTCCGATTTCCAAACAGGAATTTAACGTTTGTTTTGTTCTTGTGTGAGAAAATGTGTCTGTTGGTAGACGGTGAACACTGAGGCCAGCCTCTCGGTTAGTAATTATATTAGCAGTTACCTCTCAAAACAAAGTCCAATTAACCCAAACGACTCCCATTCTTATTCGTTTGGCTTGGTCCTGTGTCCATCTCTGCGTGTCTACCGACAGTTTTCACAGAGAATTACCTCTGTGGTCCTGAGGGAAAAAAATCTCACTAAAAATATGAAATCAGAAATGTGAGTGAAAAAAATGTTTTCAATCCATGCGCAGCAACCAGCTTTCCATGAATTCCTCAAACCGACATACGACCGATCCCCTCGTCGCCAAAAAAGACGAGGTGGCCCCGTCCCTTACCCGTTTCTTTGAAAGAAAAAAAAAAAATCCCACAGCGTTTCTCTGCACTCTGTTAGTTATCCAACTCCTGAAAGGGCATGAATTTCTCCTTCACCCTTTTCTCAAATATTGCGTTTTTGCACCCTTTTTTCGTCTTTCACACAGCAAGCGCGCTCCTGGATCCTCTGGGCCCATTCAAATAATTCACTTTCCTTTTCGTTCCTTCGCTCCCTATCCGTCCAGCGCCCCGCCTCCGATTCGCTTTCCTACAAATTCTTCCTCCGAAAATCCCTTTCTACATGACGTCCCGCGAGCGTTTCTCATGTTTCTTACATCGGACTTTCGCTCATTAATATGATCCTAAATGAAAATCTGCACGCAAGGCCAAATTATTAAACAATACTTTTACAGTGGAAAATGGTTAAAAAAAAAAAAAAAAAAGAATTTTTTTTTCTTGTGAGATTGGTGGCAAAATCTGCAGGTTATAGATAGCAAAATGGCAAGTAATCGAGTATGCGTAAGTATTCACAGGAATAATAAACAGTCCTTTCAAACAAAATGCACCTTCCCGCTAATTCCCACAAGACAATACTTTGTACGTATATGACGTCATGCAAAATTGTTTTTGCCCATAGCATTTTGCTTCAAAATATGGACACTGGCTCCACCCACAGGTTTGAACCAACACACCTCAAACATGGTCCAATTATAATACTGTTAAAATGTGGTTAACTATACGAGTTGTAAAAATGCTTTTTCCCTTTTCAAAAAACGTTCAGCCTTTAACATGTAAATGCAAATCCACAACTGGGGTCTGCATAGACTTCTGAAGGAAACGTAAGGGATTTGGCTAGAGTAAGTACAACTGTTGGTCATTTACCCAACTTGATAACCAAGTCCCCACTATATTAGCACACCACATACAGGCTAAGTAGCAATTTATCACACAAGAGACTGAACACTAGTCCATGACAGAGACTGAACACTAGCCTACCACATACAGACTGAACACTAGCACAACACATGCAGACTGAACACTAAGCCATCACACAGACTTAACCCTACCCTACCACATGCAGACTGAACACTAGTCAATCACAGAGACTGAACAGAAGCGCACCACATACAGACTGACCACTCACCCATCACACAGAGACTATACACTCACCCATCACACAGAGACTGAACACCAGCGGACCACATAGAGACTGACCACTAACCCATCACACAGAGACTGAACACTAGTCCATCACACAAAGACTGAACACTATCCCACCACACAGAAGCACACATTTTCTTTGTCACAGAAGAGACAAGCATGACAGATGCAAAAGACAAGACTGGGAAAGCCATATTTATTCAGTTACCAAGGCAACAATCGCATCTCGTTGTCCCCCAGTGAGTTGTACCGAAGCATGCCACAGCCTAAACACACAAATAAGTCTTCTTCTCTCTTGATTACAGCTTTTGTCCTCACACCAATGCTGAACACGCCGTGTTCACAGATAAAGAACTAAACACAAATTTGATCCAGTAGTGCTCATGTGAGTCAGCTAGCTGGCTGGCTGGTCTGGTCCCGCCACTGCTGCTGCCGTTAATAATGCCTTCAACCCGGGGACACACTGTGGAGTCCCCACAAACACCTATCAGACCTGCTGTGACACGCTATCGCACACACACACGCACACACACACACACACACACACAGGAACACACACAAACACAGACACACACCTGTACGCAACACGCACATGGGCACGGTCATACATACACACACACATACACAGGGACACGCACATACATACATACACGCACATACACACACACAAACACAGACACACACCTGTACGCAACACGCACATACGCACATGGGCACGGTCATACACACACACACACACACACACACACACATACACGCACGTGCATGCAAGCACACACACACACACACACACACACACACTTATACACATGCGGGCAAACATACAAACGTACGCACTCACCTCACTCGCTCACATCAAAGGAATTTCAACACCCGAGATCAAATCAAATCTAACGCCTAAAATCCAAGTACAGTAAACAAATCATGATTCTCTGAATAAAATACAAGCAAATATCAACATTTCTGCATCGATCACATCCTGAACCAAAAAAAAAAAAAAAAAAAAAAAAAAAAACCCTGTCCAGTTGAAAGCAGTCCAGTAGTGGCTGTCACTCAAGTGTGACATCATCTGCATGACTCCGCCTCTAGCCCGTCTGGGACGGCAGGCTGAGGCGCATCACGCGTGCGCGTCTGCGGAAGGGTCAGTAGGCGGCGCTAGCGGGCTCTCTGCTGGCACTGAAGAGCAGGTCAGCCTTGGAGCTGATGAAGTACGTCACCAGGAGAGAGACCAGCAGCACGGCCACGCCCACTCCCAGCGTCAGCATCTGCAAGAGTGGGAGGGGGAGCGGGAGGGAGGGAGGGAGGGAGGGGGAGAGGGAGGGAGAGAGGCAAAGCAGAGAGGGGAGAGGGAGGGAGGGAGGGAGGGGGAGAGGGAGGGAGAGAGGGAAAGCAGAGAGGGGAGAGGAAGAGGGAGAAGAGGGAGGGCGAGCCAGGAAAAGAGGGAACGCAGAGGGGGAGAGAGGGTAGTGTGAGCAGAGCGGTCACGGTGGCTTCTTCCCAAAACCGAACAAATAATCATCAAACAGAAAAAGAGGACGAGAACATCGGTCATACTCGTGTTTTCAGATTCCACATAAAAACTGGGGAGGGTCCGTGTCACGAGTATGAGCTGAACTTGACGGAGCACTACTGCCTGCACTTTTTTTTTTTTGGTTTTTTTTTTGGTGCAGTTACCTCCAGCTCTCGGCTGGCCACCAGGAAGATCCGCGCGCTGATTTTCTTCCACCGAGACTCCGTCCACGTAGAGTAGTCATGGGAACTGTAGTCCTGCAGCTCGAAGGCCGGGGAGAGCGCCTTAGTGAGGCGCACCGCTGCGCGCACGCAATGCGGCCCCCCCTCCGTGCTGCCGTTGGGCGGGACTGGGCCCTGCACCCAAAAGTAGGAGTACAACTGTGGGGGGCGGGGGAAGGGGGGGAAGCGAAAGAGAGAAACAGACCAAAACAAAGAGAGAGAGAGAGAGAGAGAGAGACAGGGAGAGGAAGAGACACTATTAATTTTTAATTTCTCCTTTGTTCAACAATAAATGGAGAAGAGACCAAAAAAATCTCACAAGCTTAAGATAAATACACAAAAAAAACGAGGCAAGAAAAAAGGCCAAAAAACGAAAAGAAAAAATAAACGAGTGTGAAAGTGTGAGCTTCGCTTGTTTCCGACACTGTGTGTGTGTGTTTTTTGTATTTGTATTAGCAGCTGAATAGTGTATATTAGACTGTACTAGTGGCTGTGTAGTGTACAATGACAGCCTATAATAGAGTGTATCTGAGACTGTAATTGTGTGCAGTAGTCTATTAGCAGCAGTAACAGTGAGTATTAGTCGGTAGTGTAGTGTATAATAAGAATGTGATGGTGCGTATCAGTGACCGTATAGTGTTATTATAACAGTCTATAATAGATATAATAGTGTGTACAGGTGACTGCTACAGGTGAGTCTCACCTCTTTGCTCTCCCCCTCCACGCCCTCCGGGTTTTGGCACTCGGTCTGGGTCAGGTTGGCCGGGGCGCCGGTCAGGTTGGCCAGGATGTACTGCACCAGGCGGGTGGGGGTGTTGACCAGGTTGCCGGACACGGGCACACCCACGTAGTACTGCGGGGGGTGTGGTCCTGTGGGGGGGGGGGCAACAGAACAGCAGTGAGCACAGAGCGCTTTTTTACACCCGCCCGCGGTAAGAGCGCCAACGTGGGGGATCATGTGATCGTGTGATCATGTGATCATGTGATCGTGGCGGTTATATGGGGGGATGTGGAAAGGCGGGAGACGCACCTAGAATCTTTTGGCCCTCCGGACTCATCAGAGCCTGAAACCAGCTGTTATTGGTCTGAATCAAGAACCCGTACAGCATCTGAGTGACCTGAGAGAGAGAGAGGGAGGGAGAGAGAGGGGGGGGGAAGGAGAAAGAGAGAGAGAGATGATGATGGGGGAGGGAGAGGGGTTACAGTCTGTCTTACAGGGTTACAGTCTGTCAATACTCTTAAGGGATTACAGTCTGTCAGTACTCTTAAGGGGTTACAGTCTGTCAGTACTCTTAAGGGATTACAGTCTGTCAGTACTCTTAAGGGATTACAGTCTGTCAGTACTCATGAGGGGTTACAGTCTGTCAGTACTCTTAAGGGATTACAGTCTGTCAGTACTCTTAAGGGATTACAGTCTGTCAGTACTCTTAAGGGGTTACAGTCTGTCAGTACTCTTAAGGGGTTACGGTCTGTCAGTACTCTTAAGGGATTACAGTCTGTCAGTACTCTTAAGGGGTTACAGTCTGTCAGTACTCAAGGGATTACAGTCTGTCAGTACTCTTAAGGGGTTACAGTCTGTCAGTACTCTTAAGGGATTACAGTCTGTCAGTACTCTTAAGGGATTACAGTCTGTCAGTACTCTTAAGGGGTTACAGTCTGTCAGTACTCTTAAGGGGTTACAGTCTGTCAGTACTCTTAAGGGGTTACAGTCTGTCAGTACTCTTAAGGGATTACAGTCTGTCAGTACTCTTAAGGGGTTACAGTCTGTCAGTAGTTTTAATGAGCTCAGTCTGCCAGTGCTCTTAACGAGTTAGATCTCATAATTCCTCACAGTCTTGGGGTCGGCAATGATGCTGGCCAGATGAGACTCGTCCCCTTCCGCCTGCCTGTACAGAGAGCGAGCCACTACTGTAGCCAACTCAGCCAGAGCCTGAGAGAGAGAGAGAGAGAGAGAGAGAGAGAGAGAGAAAGAGGGAGGGAGAGGGAGAGAGTGAGAGTGTGTGGAGATCATTTCCAAATGAGAAATGTAACATCGCTATGCAGACGCCATTGCTATGGTAATTCTGGCCTGGCAGTGTCACTATGGTAACCATTTGCTGTGGTAAAAACAACCTATGATATTTCAGTTTTTACTTTTTGAGTCTGTGGTAACAGCACCACAGCTATATGAATATTATGTGTATTGTAGAGAAGTTGCTATCACTACAGTAACAGTGTCTATAGTAAGACTGTCTGTGCCATCAGCATGATAACGGTATCCAGACAGCGTCAGTGTTGTCACCGTGGTAACAACACTAAAGATGTATCAGCATTTCTGTAATGACAGTGTGATTGCTGTTGCTATAGGAACAGTACCTTAGCAGTGTCAGTGACATATTCCAGCTGTTCTTCCGGGCTCAGATTGGGCGGGTATGTCACATTAAGGTACTCAGCGTTGTCATAGAGACTCTCATAGTACCTGAGGAAGAGGTGTGGAAGTATTCTCAGTTATGACTGATTTTTTTAAACACTCATCTGCATTCCAGCGGTGTAAATGGGGAACTACATTTCCCATGATGCCCAGGGAAAAGCTTAGAAAGCTGGCCAGTCTGTCTGTGATTGGCCAGGCGGCCATTTGTAAATAGCTGAACTGGGAACAACTGCTAGATTCCAGCGTATGACCGACAGCTACAAAGTCTTATCTTGGACCACGACAAAGACCACAAAGTAACAAATATGAAGGTAACAAATGCAAATGTTTAAGAATTTAAAGTACAGTGGAACCTACAACGTATATTCAATAACACCCACGTAACAGAAATTTCCATAGCCTTTTCAGTATAATATAATACACGAACAAATTAAAGGTAACTTAGTTTGGAATCTGCGTACCCTCTTGCGTGACCTACTCAACATCCAGCAGCCGCACATAATAGGTTTAGGTAAACAGGACCATACAAAACAAAGTGTCTGTTCTTCAAAATAGCAAAAAGAACGGTTCAAGTAAGCCAATACTGCCTGCCTAAACCCTCCGCCTCTCTCACCTGTTGCTGAAAGCGGATTGGTGGTCAGTGAGCACGACCCCAGGGATTGGCCGTGCTCGCAGGAAGCGCTGAAAGGAGGAGGGCGGGAGGGCCTGAGTGACACCTGGCTCGTCCAATGAAATCTTTAATTTAAGAGCTTCTGACTTCAAGTAGTTTACAAGTTTCACAACCTGTAGAGGTGTAAGGTTTAGAGAGAGAGAGAGAGAGAGAGAGGAGACGATAACAGTATTGATAACACATACAAGCACAGACACTTCTCTGTAGATACAGTTACACACTTACACATGCACAAACACACACATTTGCTCTGACACACTCACCTCTGAGTTCACAGTGCTGTTCTTCCTGGATATAGGGTCAGAATGGAGCCACAGCTTGGAGTCTGTCCTCAACCCCACCTACAACACACACACACACAGACAGAGAGAGAAAGAGAGAGATAATTAGTGTGAGTATGTGTGTGACTATGTATGCACAGCAGTGTATACTGTGCAAGTGTTTTTGTACCTGTCCAATCTCCAGTATGGAGTGGATGTTTTCCAGGTCGATGACGAACTTCCCCTTCTCCATATCGTACACCATTCGGCTGCTGCCGATGTAGTCAAAGGCCTCCTACAGAGAGAGCAGGCAGGAGTCACACACACACACACACACACACACAGGCTTTCACACACTATACACAAACACTACACTCACTATACACAACATAGTATACAATACACACAAAATACCATTTATCCAGGGGCAAGGACAAACAATAACAAAAATATGCGACAAAAACATTACAAATGAAGCAACACCTGGACAGAGGTGGAATGACAGGAAAATGAGACGCAGGAGGACTCACACACTCGGAAACTGAGTAGCACAGGATTGGCGTGAATCCGTTTGTAAAGCCTAAAACGACATATCGACCGTTGCGTGCTACACTTAGATCAGGTCAGCGGTCCACAAATCTATACGGCTGATTTTTTTATAATTTCTGGTCCACGTCGGAGAACGTTTACACTCCTACGTTATACTTGCACACACAAATATATACACCACACACACACACACACACACTACACACTCACACAGTATAATCTATGATATACAATCCACACTCTCACGCGCTCATACTCTCACACACGTATAAACACACGCACACACATGCACACACAGACACACACTGACCCCCTGGAAGAAGGCGTAGAGGATATTTCGGGTGGGCGGGGTCACTGCGCTCAGGGCTTGGGCGGCGGCCAGTAGGGTGACGAATCCAGTGATGCTCCCCTCCCCAGCGGGGGCAATGTCCCAGAAGAACGACCTCCCATCCAGCTGAGAGAGAGAGAGGGATGGGGAGAGAGAGGGGGGAGATTGGGAGAGAGGGGCGAGAGATTGGGAGAGAGAGAGAGGAGTGATGGAGTGTGAAAGGTGGGAGGGAAAGAGAGAGATAACTGCTGTTTGCATGTGTGCACGAGTGAGTGAGTGAGTATGTGTGCGTGGATGTGGATTGTATATCATGAAGTATACTGTGTTTGTGTTTGTGTGTGTTTAGTGAATGTCTGTGTGTGTGTGTGTGTGTGTGTGTGTGTGAGTGGTTGTACCCCCATGTCATCTTTGGGCTCCATACCGATGTAACAGGAGAGGTGTTACAGCTGTCTGTCACTCACTTGCGCTGTTGTGCAGTGATAGGGTGAAAAATGATGGGGCGTGGCCCTGTACTTGTCACTCACTCACAGTGCTGTGCAGTGATAGGGTGAAAAACGATAGGGCGTGGCCTACGCTTGTCACTCACCCGTGCCGCGGCGATGACCACACTCTGGTTCTCTTTGTGGCCCTTCTCCGTGTTGTTGAGGGGCACAATGGAACCCCAGACGTTGTAGTCACTGAGCGCGTCACACACGATCTCTACAACACAGATACACACAGTTTACACACACACACACACACACACACACACACACACACCGTGAGCGTGTCACACACAATCTCTACAACAGAGATACACAGTTTACACACAGACACACACACCGTGAGCGCATCACGCACGATCTGTACAACAGAGATACAGTTTACACACACACACACACACCATGAGCGTGTCACACACAATTTCTACAAGAGAGATACGCACAGCTTTCACACAAAATCTACAAGCGTTACACACACGGTTCGCGAACCCTTGGCCGGCTCACCGGGGCTGATGCTGAAGCTGGTCTGGATGTCGTTGCGTCTCATGCAGGTGGCGGTGTTGGTGACGGCGTGCATGTGGGAGAAGAGCTGCATGGCACACAGCGGGTACTGAGGGGTGCTGCCATTCTGCCCAACGTTGTGCTCTCTGAAACACTGCGGACACACACAGGCGCACAGAGTTACTAACACACGCACGCACAGAGTTACTAACACACACACACACACACACACAGGCGCACAGAGTTACTAACACACACACACACACACGTACACAGAGTTACTATACATACACACACACACACACAGTTAACACACACGCACACACACACAGTTACTAACACATGCGCACACACACACACACACACACAGTTACTAGCATACACACACAGTTAACAACACACATGCGCACACACACACACACACACACAGTTACTAACATACACACACACGCAGAGTTACTAACACACACACACACACACACACACACACACAAACAAACACACACAGAGTTAAACACACACACATATATACACACAAAGTTACTAAACACAGAAGCACACACACTCACACACAGAGTTACTAAACACACACACGCACACTCGCGGTTACCACAGGCACACACGTGTACTCACTTTTCGGATGACCTCGGTCTCGTTGTCCTCTTTCAGGGAGAAGATGGGGAAGCTGAAGTCCTCGTAGGACAGGCCGTTCCCCAGAGGGTTCCACACCGTGCCGTTGCAGCCGGCCAGGTCAGGGCCATAGCTGTCCGAGTAAACGCCTGACGGAAAAGCACACCGCACACTGTGGGCTCGCACTTTAGCACTGCTATAGAGGAGTACCACAGACAACGATGCAGTCTCAGAGCATGCCTTCACTGATACAGGGGTTACACATGCAACCATATGAGTACAGCTGAGCATTCAGCTGCCTATTTTGGAATTTAAAAGATGTGGTGATTTCAGAATTCAACACATTTGCCAAAAAAAACATGAGTACCCCAACACCACCACCATCACCCTGGACCCAAAAGCAGAACGCTGCCCCCCCCACTCCAACCCCCTGTACTGTATATGTTACCCCAACCTGCACCCCGCCCTGTGCCGTTATACCTGAGCCCTCATTTGGGCAGGTATTGTGAGGAGAGAACCCCGTTGAGGGTCCAGATTTGGGGATCACCACGGCAACACCAGCCACACGCAGCGAACCCTTCAACCTCACCATGGTGGTCCTGCGTGAGGAGGAAAGAGTCACTGCACCCTGGGAAGTGAACACTGCATCACAGTCACAGTCACTGCATCACAGTCACTGCATCACAGTCCCTCTCACTGCACCACAGTCACTGCATCACAGTCCCTCTCACTGCATCACAGTCACTACATCACAGTCCCTCTCACTGCACCACAGTCACTACATCACAGTCAGTCACAGCCTCACAGTCACTCTCACTGCATCACAGACAGTCAGACCGGGTCGCAGTCACTCTCACTGCGTGAGTGTACCTGTTGAACAGGTGTGCGTCCATCATAACCATGTAGGGTGGGTTGGGTCCAGAGCTTAGTACCCAGTCCAAATCTGACTCCGCCTCCAAGACATGATGACACCTGTGTCACCTGAGATGGAGGCTGGGAGAGAACGGAATAGTTAGAAAAATCCCTTTTTTTCCCCAGTGTTATTTCACAGCATTCATTTTTTTAAACCCACCGTTTCAGAGCTTAGGCAGCACGTACGCCATGTTAACAGAGATACACTGCACAGTTAAAACAGCATATGTCCATCAAGATAGATTATAATGGCAAAATACAGCTAATTCCAGCACTTCCTGTGTGTACTTCTAGTGGGCCTGGCAATTGTCCCTCTCTTTAGTTATCGCTGCCTTTAAAGGCCTACTGGACACCTGTATGAACTTGACTTTGAAAGATACTGTGGTTAAACAGGTCTGCTATGCTAAAATGAATGCAAGCTGGGCAGCTGGTTTCATCTGGTTTTCCCCTGATGCAG
Source organism: Anguilla japonica (assembly GCA_025169545.1). NCBI lineage: Eukaryota > Metazoa > Chordata > Actinopteri > Anguilliformes > Anguillidae > Anguilla > Anguilla japonica. Next base: position 5,184,303 of record CM045890.1, on the reverse strand, counting down.
TGCTGCAGTCACTCACACTGGCAGCCGATCTGGTGAGTGGCGTTGAGCAGCCGAACGCATGGAATCGTGTTGTTGAGCATGACGTAGATCTTCTGCTCCACCGAGTTACATCTCACACCTGGGAGAGGGGAAACGAAAGAGAAATCAAGCTGAACTGCACAACCATGCACGTGCACACACACACTCACACACACATTCAGCACTGTCACCTTCTCACAAAATTGTCTCTGATTTCACAAGCACTCGTGCGAGAGAAAAGGACAACAGCCATTTTGGATTTTCTCATCCCACAATCACCCCTCCACCCTCCCTCCTGAAATTGTTCCAAGTGTTCATAAAAAACAAAGGTCAAGTGGCAATAAAAGAAAGCCAGAACGGTCATATTTGTGTTTCATTTTAGCGATTCCTTTGTTGCAAGATTCCAGTTGGCAATGTTGGGTTTTCTCCAGTACACACGCCATTGTGGGCATTGGACTTGACCTTATTCTGGCAACACTGTACTTAAGAACAAGTTGTTGTGTACAGCTTTGCTGTAAATTTCAGTTGAGTGACGAAGAGAAGCAGTAATTTAATGTGAACGTCATGTGACATTAAACAGTCACAGTCACATTGGTCATATGATAGTACAATACTAGCCAAAACAACAATGCAAAAATAAACGTCATGCTGTCCACAACAAAATATAAGTAGAACGAACGACATGATAACGGGTATGTTACTGCGAAGCTACGTGAGAATCTCCTCTACATAAACGACTTGTCCCTGGTCTAAACACGCGGTTGTAGCCAACGGCCGCTATCAGCTGCATATAGGCTATATTTCGGTTCGCTTTAAATCAGAGCGACGCTCTCTCCACAAACAATCGCCATTTTGTTCAGCAAAAACTGCCTGCAGCGATCAAAACCTAGCTCACTGACTTTCTATCTTAACAAAAGAGACTAATTTTTGAAACCGTCATTACTTAAAACCTACGACCACGCCAGAAAATTGACTGTTAATAGCCAGTAGTAGCTATAATTGACTGTTGTAGCTACTACTGGCTATAGTCTAGCCTCCATATTTAAAATGAAACTTGTCTGGATGGATGCCCGCCTGCTCCTGTCGGAGGGTAGGCAGGCGAGCTTTACCAGGATGACACACAGATTAGTGCGGCAGAGGTTCAGCGGTAACCTAAAATTAAAACATCAGCTATGTAGCTAACCTAATTATGACACCCATCGACACTGTAACTTATCCGGGTTGTTAAAGATAAACTCATATGGAATCAGCCAGTTAGCTTAGCTACCAAGGTGGCTAACTAGCTTCAATGGGATACCGTTTGCTCGCTGGTGGAGTTACAGGCGATAGCCATAGTTTATAAACGTCCAGTTGTTGATCAATAGCAAGATAAAATGAAAAAACAAACACATTACTTACCATTAGATAGCCAAAAGACTATCAAAAATATCGACAATTTAGCGGACTCAAGACCCATCTTCCTGGTTTGAGAAACACAACAGGAACTTCACAGGAAGAGGTCAAGCAATAATACCTTTCCGTTTCCGGTCTATGTCTGCGACTCACAGAACTCTATCGTGAGACGTTCGATGTACGCTCCGTGCTACGACTTCACACATTACTGTATCAGAACTTAATATAAACATTGGATTTTTGAGGATCACAGAATGGCATTTGGTGTACGAACCTGAATTCGGAAATGCACAGATAATACGCTGTATGCAGATAGCCTATTTTTTCTTCCGAAAGTTTACAAATGGTGTTCGGAAGATATTACCGGAAAATTGATAAATGAAACTGGCAAGTAACGCCATCATATGTTAAGCTTTAATGAATAGCAGTTCATGAAATTGAGATTTCTGGGGAAAGTTGCTGTTGAAATGTCAGAAACGTAAGGGATTTGTTCTCTGGACTACCATAACAACTTGCACATAGCTCATGTTAGGTGGCTAGCTAGTTGTAGCTCATGTAGTCATGTTAGGTGGCCTAGCCTATGGGAAGTTTTAAAACTAAGAGAACGTGTACATTAATAATATAATAATGTATAGCCGTGGAGTGGCTAATTGTAACTACAATTGTAGTTATTCTAACCTAATTTTATAATAAATGTTTCAAACACGTTTTGAACTTATGTGGTAGAACCATAATAAATTCGAATATCCTTTGAAAGCGACAAATTAAAAATGTAATTCACGGGAGTCTCCCGGATTTGTGCATCAGCTCCGATATCAACAAGAGGTTAGAAATCCCCCGCAAACCATCATCTCAAACCATCTCTACCACAGTCGGAAGTGTGTGTGTGTTTGTTTTTTTTGAAACCCGTTCTCGTTTTCTCATGAAACTCCCACGATCCCGTTCGTCGTGAACAAACCGCAAGTTGCGACGATCGCCCTCCATACCACCTCTTTGAAATCTAGTGTCAGTCTCCCTGAAATACATTTAGCGAAGGTGTAATGTTTGTAAGGACAAGTTGTTAAGTTTGATTCCCAGGTGTGCACTGCCCTTGTACTCTTCAGCAAGGTACTTTACCAGAATAAATGAAAGTAAGCAATTTAGATGGCAGAGAGTAAGATCTTGATATTCTGGTCTTGGGGACGATTTAATCCCCACAGGGATGAATGGTGGATGGTGGGCTAGAACAAGCCCCGTGAAATGCACTGGAGACATGAGAGCTAGGAGAGTGAAGCTTTTATTAAATTTCTCAGCAGTAATACAGGGAAAGCGAGTGCTGCAGGTACATCAATGAGCAAAGGCATTTTAAACAGATTCAACAGGTGGTCGTACATTTACACAGGAGTGAAGAGAGGCGTTGTGGGAAAGAGAGAGACTGGATGACTGGAAATAGGTCAAAGTTCCAGCCGGGAACATTTCGTTAATGTTGGATTCTACAAGAGATACAGGAGTACGTTTGTAATTTTCCATAACTTCCTCCTTCCTGGTCCCCTGCTCGCTCTCCTCACTAACGGAACTGGAGAGGGCTGACACGCAGGCCAATCACATCCTTCCCAATCTCTGTGACCTGGGGGGAGAGAGAGAGGGACAGAGAGAGAGAGGACAAAGAGAGCAAAATAAATGGTAAATGGACTGCATTTATATAGCGCTTTTATCCAAAGCGCTTTACAATTGATGCCTCTCATTTTGCCAGAGCAGTTAGGGGTTAGGGGTTAGGTGTCTTGCTCAAGGACACTTCGACATGCCCAGGGCGGGGTTTGAACCGGCAACCCTCCGACTGCCAGACAATCGGTCTTACCTCCTGAGCTATGTCGCCCCATATATAATAAGTTGCCCCAAAATAAGTTGGTCTTGCGAGGCCACTTGCTACCAGTGTGTAAGAAAAGTCTGGTCGCTATGCTACGGGTGTGTAATGGAAGTCTGGTTGCTATGCGACAGGAGTGTAACGGACGGCTGGGCACTCACCTGGGTGACGCGGCACACCTGGCCTTTGTAGGTGGGGCAGTAGCAGGCCCCTGACAGAGGGCACTTCTCTACCGGCCGGCCGCGGTACAGGGGGGTGAAGGAGGCGGCGCACAGGTCAAAGGGATTGTGGGGGTCGTAGTTCAGCTGGTGGGCATCGGTTAGAGTCTTCTCGCACGCTGCCAGAATTTTACGTGTCTGGGAGAGAGAGAGGGAGAAAAGGGGAGGGAGGGAGGGAGAGAGAGAGAGGGAGAGAGAGAGAGAGGTGGATGTGAAGGGAGGACAGGACTGAATGGAATAAGGGGGGAAAGATTTAGCGGTATTTCCACTGCGTTTCTTGTTTTCCGCGCGTTACCTGCTGTGCCACCTCGGGTTTGGGCCCCAGCTCCAGAAGGCGTCGGGCGAAGCCGGCGGCGGTTTTGAAGTTGCGCAGCTTGAAGAAGAGGTTGAGCGCCGTGCGCAGCACCAGCACCATGTGCACCGGCTGCAGGCTGCAGTGCGTGAAGTAGGCCGCCATCTGAGCAGAGAGAACACGCGCACGCACACACACACACACACACACACACTTACTGTCTGTTTCAGATCACAGAGAACACAGACACTGATCATCTGGTTTCACAGCACAAACACAACCTGACCGTCTGTTTTCTTAAAAGCACACATCAGAGCACAGACATATGCCCGTTTCAGAGCACAGAGCGAATTGCAATCAGAAAAGCATCAATTCTGTTTCTGGAGTACTGTACATGGCTGTTAAAAGCTGATTTTGACTTAGAGGGAGAGAAAGTGAAGGAGAAAAGAAAAAAGTAAAGAGGCATAAAAAAGAGAGATGTGTACCTCACACAGTCTCTTCTGCTGTTCCAGCGTGTCCTTGGGCAGTTTCTTCCTTTCTGTTTCCATGGTGAGACCCACAATATACTCCCTGCAGATCGTTATCAGCTGCTGGGCCTGGAAACAACCAGCACAGTGACATCATTAACATGAGACAGTGACATCATCCACCTGAGCCAAAGATGCCATCCATACAAGACAGCTACGTGGTCCAACCAAGGCAGAGGTCAAGTTCCACAATGCATAGCGATATACCACCAAGAACATGCAGAAATTCAGAACATGCCTTTCACTGGAAATACAACTATTGGCGCAGAGATAGATCAACCAGATTAGAAAATTGAACATACTGAACATACATATGGAGAAAAAAAGGGCGTGGCATGGTGCTGACAGCGGATATTCTGCACTCTACTGCAGCGCTCCTCTTATACTCCAGTTACCCAACCACAACCTCAGAGGGGACAGGAGCAGAGGAGACAGGAGGACAGGAGCAGAGGAGACAGGAGGACAGGAGGAGAGGGGACAGGAGCAGAGGAGACGGGCAGACAGGAGCAGAGGGGACAGGAGGAGAGGAGCAGAGGAGACAAGAGCAGAGGAGACAGGAGGAGAGGGGACAGGAGTAGAGGGGACAGGAGGAGAGGGGACAGGAGGAGAGGAGGAGAGGGGACAGGAGGACAGGAGCAGAGGAGACAGGAGGAGAGGAGCTCCACCGCCGTCGCCGCGCTCACCTCGGCGATCTCCTGCTTGTTGTCGACGACGAGCAGCGGCACGGAGAGCAGGATGGCGCGGAACCGCTCCACGGCGTCCTCGAAGCGCCCGGCGGTGGTCAGCTGGTAGCACTGCTGCAGGCGGGCGATGAGGTCGGAGAGGCGGAGCCCCACGGCGGGCAGGCCCTGCTTGGCCCCGCCCTCCTTCCAGTTCCGCTGCGGGTGGCCGCGCAGGCAGGGCAGGGAGGGCAGGCCCAGGTAGCAGGTGCGCCCCCTGGAGAAGGTCTGCAGGAACAGCGGCTTGTACGCGCCAAACTGCACCACTCCCACCTGGTCGTGCAGGAGCTGCATCACACACACACACACACACACACACACGCCTGTTAGAATGCCCACTGTGCCTGTGAGAGAAAGTGAGTGTGTTGAGTGCCTGTGTGTGTGTGTGTGTGTGTGCTCGCTTGTGTGTGCGTGCATGTGTGTGTGTGCGTGTGTGTGCATACACACAACTTGTGATTACCCTCATTGCCGTCTCGAATGATCCAGCCAGGATGTGATCCACAACCAGCTGTGAGTTGTTGCACCACATCTGGGCGGGACTTATCCCCTTTGTGGGCGGAACGAAGAAGCCATCTTCAGCTCCGCCTCCACCACCAGCTGGCAGCTCCTATTGGTGGAGAGGAGGGGGAATGTATAAGACTGACAGATGAGGTGGGCTGAGAACATTAAATATTACCCGAATGGAATTTATGAGTAACGACTACCTCAGTGATTCTGAGATGCAACCTTGTCATATTAATTATTAAAGGAGTTATGAATATGCATCTCTCACCAGCTCTGGAGGCAGGTCCAAGTCCTCCTCAACCTCCCAGCCTCCTCCCTCCTCTTTGCCTCCTTCATCCACCACTCCATCCTGCGCATCCATGAACCCGTCTGAGAGAGAGTGAGAGAGTATTGAGAGAGAGAGAGAGAGACAGAAAGTGACATCAGAATCACAGGGCACAGAGAATATTGTGCTCTGTGGATCAGACAGAGATGGAGACCAGCGGACCAACGGACCAACGGACAGACACATGGACTCACCCTCGTCCAGTTGCAGCTCAGCATCCTCCCCCCAGCCCTCCCCTCCAGGAGCGTCCATGTCCAAATCTGCAGCCATCTGCCCGGCTTTACCTGCACACGAACACACCTGATTACACACCTGCAGCTTTACCTGCACACAGACACATTACACACCTGCAGCTTCACCTGCACACAGACTCTGCAGTTATACAGCTTGCCCTGATAGCTGACAGGGGTGGGATTAGGGATTATGGGAAAGAGGCGGGGTTTGGAGAGATGGGGGGGGGGGGGGGGGTTAGGGGGTGCATGTCTCACCCTTCGCAGCTATGGCTCCCTCGAAGAAGCCCTTGGACACGGTCAGCAGGGGCCAGTTCGTGTCCAGGGGGTTGATGGGAGGCGGCGGCTGCAGCAGCTGGGCGTCGGGGTCGATGTCCGGCACCTGACGAAGAGCAGCGGTCATGCAAATGAGCCACGCGGTCCGACCAATCGCGCAGGGCCTACCGTCGGTGCAGCGATCCGACTCACCGTCTCTTTCTCGGGGTCAAAGGTCTCCTTCAGGGCCTCCGCCTCTTCGTCCATCCCATGAGTGGCAGCAGTCAGATACGCCAGGGACTCTGCGCGACACACACACACACACACACACACACACACTTCAGAGGGGGCGGGGTTACTGTAGACGTGGCAAGGCTAGTGGCATTCCTAACTCTTGCACTAAAGCTGCAGGATATCTATGGTTTCCAGGAAGACCATATTTTAATGGTTTTTTAATTTCCTACTCTTGGAAATGGTTATAGACCTACTTCATATGCATTTAGAATTGGTACTCTGATTCTTGGTTACCGTGGTAACCTAGCACTAGTGATGTAGTGATGTTGCAGCTTTACTCGCTGGTCTGGGGATGCTATTGGCCAGGTCTGCACTATTGTTTTTTTTTTTTTTTTTTTTTTTTTTTTTTAATCACGCAAATGCACTAGTTTATCCTTTATTGTAAGTCGCTCTGGATAAGTAATTATACAGCGGGGATGGGGCAGCAGTAAGGGGATGAAGCAGAGGTCGGGTCAAAAGAAGAGAGATGGAAAAGTGGGAGGAGGGATGGAGAGGGAGGAGAAAAGGATAAAGGGATAAAGGAAGAGAGGGATGAAAGCGAGGAGAGATGCTCACTCTGGCCGCAGCTCTTGAGAATTCGGACTCTCTCGCTGACGTCCCCCAGGTACAGAGCACCCTGATAGTGCCCGCTCATATCCTTCCTGATCTCCGCTGCTAAAACACACACACTGCTGTTACACACACACACACACACGCACACGCACACAGCAGACAGATACACACACACAGACACACACACAGCACAGATACACACACACACAGCAGACAGACACACACGCACACAGCAGACAGGTACACACGCACACAGACACGCACGCACACACACACACACACAGCAGACACACACACACACACACACACAGCAGACAGATACACACATATACACACCTATTTTCATCATCTTGCGCAGCTTGGCCAGGTTGCCGGTGATGAGGTACAGGAAGGTGAGTTTGTCGAAATTCTTGGTTCTCTGGTAGCACATCTCCACCACCTGGTGGTGACCCTGCAGCAGTGCAGCCTCTCCCAGCCGCTCCCAGCAGCCTCTCTCATCCAGGGCCTTTGCTGCCTCCAGCGCCACCTACAGGCAGGGAGGACACTTCATGCTCGCATTTACACTTCAGCCATTTAACACACAAATACACATCCTATGTTCTCATACGCACAGATTATGTTCTTCACATACAATCCACTGATGCTGCAGGATATTTACTGAATGGATTCAGGGTAAGCATCCTGCAACAACAGCAGTGCCTCACTTGAGAATCAAATCTATAGCCTTAGAGTTACAATCCCAGTTACCTAATCATTATGTTACACTGCCTCTGTAAGTATAAAAACCACACACACACACACACACACACGCGCACACACACACACCTCGATACAGACAGACACACACACACACACACACTTCGATGCAGACACACACACACACCTCGATGCAGACACACACAGCTTGATGCAGACACACACACACACCTCGATGCAGACACACACACCTCGATGTTGCCACACTCCAGAGCCAGGCTGAAGCGGGTCTTCTCATCTTTGACGAAGTGCAGCGCCACCTCGGGGTAGCCCTTCTTCTGCAGGTAGGCGATGATGGACTGGCCCACCAGCTTGGCGTTCCGCACCATGTGCAGCACCTGGAGGGCAGGGTCGGAGGTCACGGGTCAGAGGTCGCTCACACACCCGGGGTTGGGGGGGGGGCAGACCGAGCTCACGGGGGGGCCTCACCTCCTCGTACTTGCGGTTGACCAGGGCCAGTTTGAAGCGGTACTCGGTGGGGTCGATGGTCAGCACGCGTGGACGGCACTCTCGGTCCAGGCAGTACACACTGTTCCCCCGAACCCGCGTCACGTAGATGGGCAGGTCCAGTGTCCGGATTATACCATGATCTCTGCCAGAGGGTGGGCAAAGGGTTACACCAAGAGCTCAACAGGAGGGGGGCTACAGGATTAAACCATGAGCTCTGCTTGGGGGGAGAACTTGGTCATGGTTGGATGTGGTGTAGATATTTACCCGGAGGTGAGGGCGTATTTGATGTGGTTGGAGGTGGTGTAGATATTTACCCGGAGATGAGGGCGTATTTGATGTGGTTGGAGGTGGTGTAGATATTTACCCGGAGGTGAGGGCATATTTGATGTGGTTGGAGGTGGTGTAGATGAAGACTCCGCTCTCGTCCCAGGCCCCACTCTTCACCCGGATGTTCTCGTGGATGTTGCACAGACTCTCCAACTTCCTGTTGCAGATCATGATGGCTGCAGAGGGGGTGATAGACTCAGTGAGGGAGAGATGTAGGAGAGTACAGTTTCTCACATACACACACAATGCAGACACACACACACAAACAGACAGGCAGGCAGGCAGATAGACAGAAGAGACAGACAGACACACACACATACACACACAGAAGAAACAGACAAACAGACACAGACAGGCAGACAGACAAACAGACAGATGCACACACACAGACAAACAGACAGACACACACACACACACACACAAGCACAGACAGACACACACACACACACACGTACAGTTAAATGGACAGGATCAGACACACACACGGATACACACGGACACACACACACATAGAAGAGACAGACAAACAGACAGGCAGACAGACGAACAGACAGAAAGACACACACAGACAAACAGACAGACAGACAGCACAGACAGACACACACACACACACAAGCACAGACAGACACACACACACACACACACGTACAGTTAAACGGACAGATCAGGATACACACGGACACACACACACAGACAAACACGGCAGACAGACAAACAGACAGACAGACACACACACACACACACAGTTAAACAGACAGGATCAGACACACACACAGATACACACTGACACACACACAGACAGAAAGATAGAGAGACAGACAGAAGAGGCAAACACAAATAGACACATTTAAACACACAGGATCAGACACTCGCACAGACACGCGCTGGGCTGCAGTACCGTGTTTGGCCAGCAGGGCCACGTGGCTGGTGTCGGAGGACCACACCACGTATTTGACCTTGGAGATTTTGACGGTGGCGAGGGAGCGCTTCTGCTGCACGTCGAAGAGCGTGACCCCATCGGCGTCCCGCAGCAGCAGGGAGCCCGTCCCGGCGTAGAAGATCTCCTCGCAGCTCGGCACCGACACCTTCTTCACTATCTCATTCTTCAGGTTTTTAATCAGCAGCTGGAGAGGAAGAACCGCCGTCATCACCCTCACCGCCACCACGAGCACTGTCCGTAAATTTTTACGCACATGCGCGCACACACACACACACACGCAAATACACATACGCGCACACACACTTCGGCTAGGTCTCACTTGTAGAAGAGGTTTCAATCGCAATGTGACTTACTAGTCAAATAAAGGTTTAATATGCACACAGGTACACACACACTGACACACACACACACACACACACACACACACACACGTACAGAGTGCATGCGGTCCAGCACAGCGAAGCGGTTCCTTGCGACCCAGACGGCAGTCAGACCAGAGGAGCGTTTTCCTTCAGGAGCTGCGGAGACAGACCACGACCGTGAGCTCAGATCAGCTGCAGAGAGAGCAAACCTTCACAGCTAGGGTTAGGGCGTGGAGTAGGAAGGCTTTAACCATACATTCAAACATAAATATAGGACTTTATACTGACTTTCAAACTGCAATGAAGAGGGCGGGGGAGAGAGAGAGAGAGAGAGAGAGAGAGAGAGAGAGAGAGGATTACCATCAGGATTCTGGGAGTCGCTGTCTCGGGGGATTGAATAGAGGTCATAGGTGCTGTTCTCCAGGTTTGTCGCCCTCTGCAGGAGAAGACGCGTTACAGCACACAGATACTGCATGAACCAAGAGCAATGTGCACATTCTCTTATGTGAATATGAGTGTGTGTGCGTGTGTGTGCGTGTGTGTGTGTGTGTGTGTGTGTGTGTGTGTGTGTGTGGGAGAGACTTACAGTGCAGAGCAGGACTGCATTCTCTGCTGGGTTGTAAGACATGCTGAACACTGGGAATTTAGATCCGCTAGAAGAGAAAACACACGTCTTTAACACCTTCTAACCCTAATACCCACAACTCACCCCTGACGCACACACACATGCAGACACATGCAGACACACACAGACACAGACACACACAGACAGACAGACACACACGCATGCATGCGTGCACACACACTCACTGACTCACACACGTACACACACACACACACACACACACACTCACATACACGCCGCCCCCACACCCCCGCCCTCCCCCCACACACACACACAAATGTACCCACACACACACACATACTCACACACGGACAGACAGACAGACAGACAGACACACACACACACGCACCTGCGCAGCTGCATGACGGCCGTGTCCTTGCTGCTGTGGAAGTCGAGCTGGCGCAGGAAGCGCTCTTTGACGTAGTAGAGCATGTTCCCATAGACAGCGTAGGCCGGGCGCTCACGCTCCAGCTTAAACACCAGCATGCCACTGTCATGCCCTGGGGGCGGGGGGGGCAAAGAGAGAGGGGGGGGAGAGGGAGGGGGGAGAGGGAGGGGGAAGGGGGGGGAGGGGGGGAGAGGGGGGGGGGGAGGAGAGAGGGAGAGGGGAGAGGGGGAGAGGGGGGCAGAGAGAGAGAAGGGGGGAAGGGGGGCAGAGAGAGGGGGGGGAGAGGGAGGGAGGGAGAGGGGGGGGCAGAGAGGGAGGGGGGGAGGGGGGGGGGGGGGGGAGAGGGAGGGGGGCAGAGAGAGAGAGGGGGGGACAGGAGAGAGTGATTTATTTAAAACATCTATATTCAACAGCCAGGTTTCATTCGGAACTAAGCCACTTTCTTTCACCAATAAGCACTAGTATCAACCCCTGAGTATCTTCTTTCTCTTAATGTTTTAAAAAAAACTTTAGACTGCCAAAGCAAAACATCCAAACTTGAAATGCTGAGGGGTGAATGAATGAGAGGGAGGGGGTGGGGGGGGTGGAGGTACAGACAGGCAGACAGGATAGCCCGTGTGTACGTGTGGCTAACTGCACAGCACGCGGGCACACGCTGAGCCACCTTCCCAGGTGTGGTACCTGCAGCAAACAGGTTGAGGTTGGGGTGCGCCCCCAGCACCCAGAAGCGGTCGTGGTCGCGGCGGAAGGTCTGCACCCCCGTGCGTTTGGACATGTCCCACACGCGGATGCTCTTGTCCTCCGAGTTGGACAGGATCAGCTCCTGGCGCGGGTGGAACACGGCGCAGGACACGTTGTTGTAGTGCCCCCTACAGGTGTCCAGCTCCCACGCCTTCGACTCTACAGACAGAGAGGGAGAGAGGGGGACGGGGGGAGAGAGAGAGAGAGAGAGAGAGAGAGAAATAAACACAGACGTCAGGGTGGGTGAGAGGACACTAAACTGGGTTTTAAACGGGGGGTCCACGAACCCCTGGGACTCCCTAAACGTACTGCACAGGGTGCCCAGGCCAGACTTCCTATCCAATAACTGTATGTAGTTTTGGGAATTAAAAAAATATATAATCATTTTTAACTTATGATGGGGCTCCCCACGATGCCTTTCAGCCTGAGTGGGGGTCCCTGGATCAAAACCGGCTGAAAACCCTGAACACTGCACAGGCAGTCTAAAATTCAGCCCGTCAGGAAGAGATGATTGGTCGAGAGCGCAGAGACAAATGATTGGCTGAGAGAGCAGAGAGAGAAAGATGACTGGTCGAGAGTGCAGAGAGAGATGATTGGCTGAGAATGGAGAGAGCAGAGAGAGAGAGATGATTGCCTGAGAGTGCAGAGAGAGAAAGGTGATTGGTCGAGAGTGCAGAGAGAGATGATTGGCTGAGAGTGGAGAGAGCAGAGAGAGAGAGAGATGATTGCCTGAGAGTGCAGAGAGAGAACGATGATTGGTCGAGAGTGCAGAGAGAGATGATTGGCTGAGAGTGGATAGAGCAGAGAGAGACAGATGATTGCCTGAGAGTGCAGAGAGAGATGATTGGCTCAGAGAGCAGAGAGATGATTGGCTGAGAGTGCAGACTCACCGTTCATCCTCCAGATCTTGACCTGTCGGTCGTCGGCTCCAGACACGATGAGAGGCATGCTGGGATGGAAGGCGGCCCAGTTCACCCCGCGATCGTGACCCTGAGGAGTGGGGGGGGTCACACGGGGGGGGTCACCATCCCACGGTTTTCGCCTTTCAACCCAGCATTACCGCCTCACCATCCCCCCCCCCCCTCAAATTCACATTCAAATGCGCTCTACTAGCACGACCACAAACAGGCACAGCGAGCACCTACACCAACACTAAAAATGAACTTATGCAGCCATATCTTGCAGAAATGTGCGGGAGGTCACTGTGATTATTTTCAAATCTGTTTTTCTGTCCGTCACCAATGTCCGAACAGGGTGGGGGGAAAAAAGGGAATTCATGTATTCCACCAGGACTGCATTACAAAATGATTTGAAACTTGCTAAGCCAGTCCCTCCAGGCGCTTTTAAAACTATGCTTAAGAATCGAGAGGTATTCTTTTTACTTTTTTTTTTGAATGGACAGTCAGGTAATGATTATTTCAGTAGGAGAAAAACTCAGAGTTATCCTCCCCAGCGCGTGTCTCTCTCTCTCTCTCTCTCTCTCTCTCTCTCTCTCACCTCCAGCACGTGCTTCACCACGGCGTCCGATGCCCCAAACAAGTCCACTCCCGAGATTCCCCGCACTTCCGTTTCCATGGTGCCCGGGGACAGGTTTTTCTTCCGCAAACCTGAAACCAAGAGTCACCGGAACACCGCAGAGGGGGAACCAAATACACGTTACACATACACACGTTCAGCAGAGGGGGAACCAAATACACGTTACACATACACACAGGCTGCAGGGGGGAACCAAATACACTTTACACATACAGACATGCTGCAGAGGGGGAACCAAATACACGTGACACATACACACGTTCAGCAGAGAGGGAACCAAACACATTACACAAAGTCCACTTGGTCAGAGAACCAAATACATGACACATACGTTCTGAAATCGCACGCACCAAATACACGTACACGCACGCACGCATACACGCACGCACGAACCAAAACACATTGCACAAAGTCCACACACATACACACACAATGTTCACTTCTTGCTCCTGACCTGAATCCAGACATCAGCCTCATTCACCTCATCCCTCCTCATACCCATCACACACACTCGCAGTAGGATGGTCAAGTTACAGGAAGTCACCGAGTTATCAGGTCACAGGAAGTGACCGAATGATCCGATTACAGGAAATCATTGAATGATCAAGGTACAGGAAGTCACAGTGTGATCAGGTTACAGGAAGTCACCGAGTGATCGGGTCACAGGAAGTCACCGAGTGATTGGGTCACAGGAAGTCGGCGAGTGATGGGTCACAGGAAGTCACCGAGTGATTGGGTCACAGGAAGTCGGCGAATGATTGGGTCACAGGAAGTCGGCGAATGATTGGGTCACAGGAAGTGTGGGTGATCAGGACGCAGAAAGCAGAGGCCAGTAATCGCACTCGTGACACAATCAGAGAGAGAACAGGGTGTGCACCCGCGCGTCGGGACGGCGTAGAGCTGGGCGATACACCACAACAACGATCATCAAGTGCAGCAATGTGTGGAGTCGCCACCGTGTGGCGTATTACCTTTCTTTTCACCATTTCCTCTTTAACTATACCTGATGTGCTAGTAAACAACCATGCTTCATACGCTGTGTGAAACACTTCCAGAAAAAAACATCACCACTGTTATCCATTGGAAGACCATAAGGCAGCCAATAAGCTGCAAGGCCTTGCAGCTTTCATGTGATTGGCAAAAACACATCACATGATCACATGGAAGCTGTACGACCTTGCTGCTGATTGGCTGTCTTATCAACACGCTAGCATATTACAGAGGTTACATTTTTTTCTGCATTTCATGCAGCCTCTTTAGTTTGATTATTTACTAACCACTTCAGGTATAACTGAAAAGAAAGATAATACGCCTTTGGTAATTGTTGTTGCGATATATCGCCCAGCCCAAGCACAGTGTGCACACCAAGCGCTCGGCAACCTGTGTGCAGGTGAGGATGTCACTAGAGGAGCATGGGGACAGGGAGGAAGTGGGGTGGGTGATGGGGGGATGGCGGGATGGCTGGGCGGGGTGGGGAGGGGGGGTAGGGGGAGTGACCAGTTCTGATGGGGGACTGAGAGACAGGGATGAGTATTTGGAAGAGACCATGCGTGTGCTAGGTCACAGGGGTGAGTATTTGGAAGAGTCCATGCATGTGATAAACTGAGGTGGGGAGGGGGGGGGGGGGGTGAGTATTTGGGACAGTCCATGTGTTTGCTAAGCCAAGGGGGGTGAGTATTTGGAAGAGTCCATCTGTGCTAAGTCGGGGGGGGGGGGGGGGGGGGGTATTTGGGAGAGTTCATGCGTGTGCTAGGTGACAGGGGTGAGTATTTGGAAGAGTCCATGTGTGCGCTAAACCGAGGGGGGTGAGTATTTGGAAGAGTCCATGTGTGCGCTATGTGACAGGGGTAAGTATTCGGGACAGCCCATTCATTCCTGAGTGAAAGCAGTGTTTGGCCCATTCCTAGGCTAAGAGACAGCGGTGAGTATTTTTGGGGAGCTCATGTTGGCATTGGACGTCTCTACCCTGCTGTTACCACACATGGCCTCCTGTGAGCTCAGGCCTACTGATCAGAATGGGCGTGAGGAAAATCAATTATTGATTAAGTGATGAACGTTAGAGATATTAATTTTTAGTTAGTGCGTGATAGCAAAATTAATTCTTAATCTCTGCAAGAGGTTGGGGATATTAATTGCTGATCAGCGTATAAGAGGGTTTCTGATAATGGTGAGGGAAGTCGACCTATGAATATTATGCCACAGAGGCACTGATCAGTGAACATAATGGACACTGACATCAAGGTCCAAGCCATCCCTGACACTGAACACACTTGGGGACCTTTGTTGCATGTTTATCTGTGAAAAATCTTTAATTCTTAAGGAATTAAAATGTGCGTGTGCACGTTTGTATGTGACCACTGTTAAACACACAACAGTGAGCCCCCAGGGCATCCAGTGGTTATAAGGGCCAAGGCTCTTTGTTGCAAGTTTAACTACAGTCTCAAATAAATACTTGAAATTTGTGTGTGTGAGAGTGTGCATGTGCATGCAGTGCCAGTGGATATGCAGACCGTTGCGTTCTGTATTAAGAAACATGCAGAATTGAAATGGATGCTTTTGGAGTTCTCAGACTTAGCGACTGGTTAGCAGAGGTGGAACTGACAGACAGCTGGTCAAAGCCAGGAGCAAGGAGTTAGAACATGCAAAAACACACAAAACTCCATCTCCCAGAAACCCTCTGCAGATCCCATTGGTTCTGCACCTTACGGCCTCCACCCTCACTAACACCTCTCCACCTGTGCAACATCTACCTGTGTAAGACTGCCAGATCTACATTACTGTGTAATACTGCCTAGATCTACACTAACTACGCAACACTGGTAATATCTACACTCACTCTACCTGTGTTACATCTAACTGTGAAAGACCTACACTCTAACCGTCTAACACTAGCAATATCCACACTCTGTGTAACACTGGTAATATCTACTCTCACTCTACCAGTGTAACACTGCCAGATCTACACTACCTGTGTAACACTGCCAGATCTACACTACCTGTGTAACACTGGTACTATCTCCACTCTGCAATATCTGAACATTCTCTCCATTTCTCCCTCTCCAGGTTTCCAGGAGTACAGAGTAGAGTCGTGCCCACCATACAGAACCAGACTCTACAGAAGAGGGGGTGCCGGGGATTCCTCAGATCCACCCGCACCCCCTCCAGCCCCCTGTCCCGTCCTGCCCCCCCCCCTCCCCCGCCATTCCCCCCAGCCAGCCTCCCCCCCCAGGCCCCCCCAGTCCCACACGCCCTCACCAGAGATATCCCACACCCGCACGGTCTGGTCCAGACTGGCCGACACCACCAGGTCTTCAGAGGGGTGGAACTGGGCACACATCACGTAGTGGTTGTGTCCCGTCAGGACGCTGAGGGAGGGAGAGGCAAACACGGCGTTAACTAACACAGCGTTAACAAGCACGCACCTCAACCAAGCTACAGTACGCAAATGGCTTGCAAAAATTGAAATTAGCCCCCCCCCCCCTTCCTCCTTCTCCTCCTCCTCCTCCCACCCTCACTCACCACACGCAGGTTCTGGACTGCCAGTTCCAGATACGGATGGTCTGATCGTCAGACGCACTCAAGATCCAGGGGTACTCCTGAAAAAGACAGATACAGAGACACGAGAAGGAGGGAGAAAGGGAGGAGAGAGAGAGAGTGGCAGAGAGACAGGGGGAGGAGAGAGAGAGAGAGAGAGAGAGGGGGAGAGACAGGGGGGGTAAAACAGAGTGAAAACCTCCAGCTTTATGGAAATGTATATGCAACAGTCTAGGGACCAGGTGACAGTTGGAATGAATGTCAGTAAAAGGGTGCAGGGCTTAAAGTAGAGTGACAGGAGAAGGGGGCGGGACTCACATGGTGGAAGAAAGTGGTGCGGATGTAGTCCAGGTGACCCAGCAGAGTGAAGAGGCAACGCCGCAGTTTGTAGTTCCACACCTGAGAGGAGGGACAAAATACACCTGTAGCTCACACACAGAACACACACACCGGTACCCCACACACAGAACACACACACCGGTACCCCACACACAGAACACACACGCCGGTACCCCACACACAGAACACACACACCGGTACCCCACACACAGAACACATACGCCGGTACCTTAAACACACAGGGCACACACCTGTAGCTTACACACAGGGGACACACCTGTAGCTTAAACACAGGATACACACCTGTATCTCACACATTAGAATATATGCAGTTGTGGCATGTGTCTGTGTGCTTGCAGTGCACTATGTACAGTGACGTCTCACCTTGATCTTGTAGTCGTCACCTCCAGAAACAAACAGAGGCTGCTGCTTATGAAAATCAATCCCGCGAACTGGGCCTGAAAAACACCATCACATCTAAAACACCATTTCACCAACACAGATCACATCCAAAACATCATCACACCTGCACACTTCACGTCCCAATCACCATCACACCAACACACTTCACATCCAAAACACCATCACATCAACACACATCACATCCCAAACACCATCACACAATACATTGACACACATCACATCCAATGTACATCAAATCAATGTGTGTGTGTGAGTAAGCATTACCATCGTGTTCATCAAACTTGTCGATCAGGGTGCACATGCGGTAGTCCCAGAGCTGGATGACTCCATTGTGAAGACTGGCCAGAATCCAGGGCCGTTTGGGGTGGAAACTCAAGCCTGAGTTAGGTAGGGAGTGGGAGAATGAGTGAGAGAAAGAGAGGCACTGAGAAGACAGAGCCTTACCCATATTCAAAATTGTAGCCTATTTTTCCATGGTCACCATTAGAATTAATCTAATTAAAATAAATTACAAACATTGAGAGGCATCAATTGTAAAGCGCTTTGGATAAAAGTACTAGATAAATGCAGTCCATTTACCATTTACATTTTTCTCTGACCATTCAGCTTACAGGAGGTAAAATATCCCACAATACCATTCATTCTGTCCTGCCAGCAACAGCAACAAAAAACAAATATCGTATTTTTGACAAAAAATTAGGCAGTACTTGTCACCAAGACAAACAATTTCTTCTCAACTGATGCGCCTGGATGTCTGCATTAGAGTACCTAAGGAATTTCACACGGCAGGCTAAGCCAAAAACAAAGTATAGCTATCTAACGTTAGCAAAAATTAAGTATATAGATACACAGAATCACAGCAAGCTCAACTGACGTCCGTCGTGCACAAAACGTAATTCATAATTCAAATACAACGAACAGTCCATAATAGTTATTTTAAATAGTACAGAATGTTATATAATAACTTTAGCGAAGCAGCAAGACAGGAATGATGTTTTACGTTACCTTTGACTCGGGCCGACTTCGTCTCAAATTTAGTCAACATTGTCCCCAGCCAATGAAAAGCTGTACTATAACGCTGGTCTCCTAACACGTTATTGTTTTTTAAAAAATGTTACACTTTCGTTTTGCGATGTTTTTCTTAAAAGAAGGCCTTTTTATCCCCCTCAGTTCGTAGCTTGACGCGGCAGCACCTCCACTGCCACGGCACTTCCTGGGCCAGTATTCCCGACACGTCACCCACTCCGCAGTACAACAACTTCCTGTCTGGAACAATAAAGTTTTGATTGACAAAAAACGTCCACGCTGGAAGCAAAGATTCACCGATTTATTAGATGCGCTCCTCCACCGGAACTTTATAAATTCCGCACTCCAGCACATCTCTAATATTAACAGGAACTTCTTTAGCCCCAAAGAAGACTATGATATCTCCATCGTACTACGGTCATGGAAGATGACGTATATTCTGGTAGCCATGTTGAGATGGGAAAGTGATGACTTTCCTACATTTTGTTTACCTCTGCAAAACTTGGTAATTCCTGTTGTTGTAAACGATTATATATAAAACACACGCGGTAGACGGATACACCACCATCCGATACATATTGTGTACACCGCCTCCCCTTCACATTTACCAACATTTTATTGCATTCGTGAAATGCATCCATTTTGGATATTTCTACTATTTAAACGAGTCCGAACACCGTAGACCCCTTGGCAAGTTGCAGACTCAACTTTTAATAATCAATGTCAAGCACTTTAAAAAATATAAACAGTACTTGGTATAAACGAGAGTATAGTTGTAAAAAATTGTATGCTCTCGATTGTAGTTGCAGCTTAGGCTACTTAGTGGTCAGAGGATATGTTTGCATATCGAGGAAAATTGTGTTGACGGTGTTGACGTAAATACTGACAGGCTTCTCTCAGTGCCGACGGACTGGGTATTGTTGAGGGGCTATGAACACCGTGTGGCAGCCAGTAGTTTCAAATCCAAGCTCATTGCGTGTTTAGCACACACACACAAAACTCTGGTTCTGTTGCCAACAGTACGTAATTAGCAGGAAATTTTAAATTAACCTGAAGCAGATGAGAAAAACGAAAGTT
Source organism: Anguilla japonica (assembly GCA_025169545.1). NCBI lineage: Eukaryota > Metazoa > Chordata > Actinopteri > Anguilliformes > Anguillidae > Anguilla > Anguilla japonica. The sequence goes on along the minus strand of CM045890.1, from coordinate 5,164,610 downwards.
TTTCTAACCCATGTTTGGAGCTTAATTGTGAGACAATATAAGGTTCTGCTCGTGTATGAATTCTCCATGTTTATATTAGGTCAGACACAGAGCTTGTGTAAGTGGTGACGGTTTGTGGCCATCAGTTACTTCCGTGGGAAACCGTTAAAGTAGTCAAACGCGCTGTGCTGTATAGATACGAGGCATGGCCAGCCGTGGCGTAGCATGAGATACCTGCTCAGATTTGTCACAACCAAAAAAGGCTGTCACAGTTCCAGTTTTAAAAAATTCTGAATTTCTTCTGTCCATCTAATTTATACATCCTAAATGGTCAAATGTAGGCCCATTACAATCAATTTAACATGGGTCTAATCATCATGTTTAAGCTCTTATACCACATAACTGCATCACAACTAGAAAACTGCTCTTAGCAAAAACAATTTGGAGAAGCTGTACCAGTTCTTATGCAGTTCTTGAGGTTTAAACTCTTGCAAAGTCGGGTGTAATGGGCCGGTTATGATAGAGCATCACAGAAACATCTTCCAAACTCAAGACAGTGAATCACAAAAACTATCACATTGGTACACAAACACACTTTGACTTTCTGAATGCAATGGATTTGTGTGTCGTGAGTTCCATTGCTCTGCAACAAGGCTACAAGACACCACATTACCACAGTACCATCCCCAAACTGAATGCAAACACAGTACCAGTCACTAATAGTGTTCACCCATTTTATTTGAGCAGATTTAACATAATATTTAATATTTACAGAGGATATGTTCAGAATCAGCACTGAAGGGGTGGGTCAGTGGGTTAGTCAGAAGTATTTTATTTTAAAAACCAGATATATGAGCTCTTAACGGAAGCCATCACCGGTGTACCTGTGCATCGCCCTCTCACGCACACACACACGCACACACACACGCACGCACTGCACCACAGACTCTCTCACTCTACACCTTCACACAAGCACACGTCCACAGCAGCGACAATTGTATCAGAACCACCATCATCCAAGGTTTATCGTGGAGCAGAGAGCACCTCGCCCGTCATAACACACTATCGTTCCTCCCACACAACCCCACCCCAAACACCGCCTTGCCCCACCCTTAAACGCCACGGTTGACTTTTGTAAATCATGTCTAAAAATCTGATACATGTATATAAACAGTATTGTTTAATAGAAACTGGTGGTGAGGCCTGGGGAAAGTCCTGCATCGTTTCTCTGGCCAAATCTGAGGCTGGAGTCCACTTGGGGGGGGTGGGGGGGGGGGTAGGGCGGGGTTTCATCACAGGCCCTGCGATGATGTCATTCGATCTCCAGCCGGAACGCGTCTCCCCGAAACTCGCTTGTATCCGACTGGGCCATTTTGGGGAATCACATGATTAGGCACTGCTCTGCTGCTCCTGCCCCAGAGGGTCCTGGGAGATTCAGAGACTCCAGGTCAAAGTTCATGCCGGGAGGCTGAGGACGAAAAGAAAGGGGGAGGGATTTAGATCACAGATTAACTGTCTAACTGGCTGACTGACTGGACTGACTGGATGACTGACATCCACTCACCGCTTCTCCTGCCAGCTCTTTTGGGGGCTGTCCCAAATCCTGCAGCTGTGAAACAAGGAACAGAAGCAAAATTATGCTTGAAACCCCACAATCCTTAAATAGCACATTGTAACAATTTAGCCTGTTTAAACTGTAATTCCATCATGTACTTAACATTTTGGTGGTATTAAATGTAATTTGATATGTAAAATGCAGTTTTGCTTAATGGTTGATTTACTGTCATTGCCTACTTTCATTTAGCTACAGATTTGCCGTTACCGTTTTTATCGCGACAGGCCACTTGTTCACGTTATCACACATCTATGTAGCCTACAGCGTGACTCTTTGTGATCTGTCATTATCATTTAAATACTTCAGCTGTACCCTTCTTTCATTCCTTCCTTCCCACCTCAGTAATACCCATGCATCAACCCTTTTGCGTCATAACTTCTCTCAAATGATTTGTTCAGTCTTGTGGGACTTGCAGTCATACGCAGCACAACCCATTAATTCACATTTATCAGCCCCTTAACCCTTTGAAGACAAGGTTTTTTGGAACGTTTTTTTTTTTCCCCCAACATTCCAAGTCAGTGTTCTAGAACTCCTTTGCTTTCAATTACCAGCAAGGATGTTACATCAGCATTAGGACGTTCAGTTCAAGAATACTTCAGCCACATATTTGTGATCTTACACCTTAAAGGATACAACATTTAAATCATGTCCTTCTCCCTCCACTCTCATACCTGCTGCATGAGCTCCAGGATGCTGTCGAAGTTGCTCTGACCTCCATCCCGTCCGCCCTCCCCCTCTCTCTCAAACTGGCTGCAGATCTCTCCCATGATCTTATGCTGCTGCTCATAGCGATGGTACTGGTCAGGGGGGAGGGACTGACGATTGCAGCTCAGCCAATCAGGGTACTGCATCACAAATAACAGAGAGGAGGCAGGTGACTTTTGAAGTCGGGGCACAGTGCACAGCACTTGTCCGAATCACACACACACACAGACAAAAACATGCAAATTTACACAAGCATGCGCACACACAAAAATCAACATAAAAATGCATATGCATGCACACACAAATACACTAAAACGAAAAAAACGTACATGCATGCACACGTTTGAGCTCACATACATACTAGGCATGGTGCTTTTCAATTATTTCACAGATCGAGTGATCGCATAATGTGCTCAATTCCAAATCGGTCCCTAACATGGGGAAGAATCTATTTTTAGACTAACCATTTATTGTATAGAAGATTTATGCATGCATAACTCGCATCTGTCTTAATGCTTGACCAATAAACAGTCAGTGTGAGATATGATACGAAGAACTTTTATTCATAACTCACTAAATGCGCACCAACAAATTTTGATTGGCTGTGACGTGTGCATTATTAACTGTACACGCCAATCCAATGACCATTCTAAATTAATGCGCATCCGCCTGGCTCGATAAATAAAGTGGAAATTTGTAAGAGCAAACAAGTTAACGACAATATTGCACACATGCCCACAAACGTATGTGTACGCACATACACACAGAAACTCACACACTCTCACACAAAAACACAAACCTTGTCCGTGATCTCTTTGAGTGAAGGGTACAGAACTTCTTTAGACAGAAGGTTCTGCATAATGGACTGCATTATGGGTAGGATGTTCCCATCGTCCCCAGCCCCTTCTCCGTTCTCATCCAATCCCAGCCCTTCTAGGGTCTTGGCCAGGTCCTCACCAGCCAATCCTGAGCTCTGATACAGGGGGGTGGAGAAAGGAGGAGAGAGGAGGAGTTAGGGCTGCAGCTTATGCAGTACTGTCCCTCCCTCAGACACAGCACAGTTGCCAAGGCGCAGGTGTAGCGGGCGTAGCTCGGCTAGCTAGCCAGCAAGCACAGTCAGGTGCAGTAAAAGTGAAGGCCTCGTAGCTGGTTACCGTGACAACACTCTGGCGGAGCTACCCTCATGTTCAAAGTAATGACATCGCCCTTAGCTAGGGGTGATTTTTCCTTTGGCTGACTGGTAACCCGTTTTGTCTTTGGAGCCTTTGGAAGAGTGACAGGCCCGGGTTCAAATCCCATCTCTCGGGCAAATCTATAACTCATTACACATGCTCCCAGCTCCCAGCGACTGATCGCCAAAAAAAAGAAGACCACATCTAACGACCTCCACCTTCAACTCCTGCCTCTCCCAGTCCCTTGACTCACTTTGTCCCCTTGTCTCCAAACCGGCACGCTCCTCACCCCCCTGCCCATGGCTGACTGAGTCACTACGCTCCAGCAGAACATCACTGCGGGCTGCAGAGAGGAAGTGGAGAAAATCCCGATCCTCTGATGACCTGACCGCAAATCATACCCTGCTGGCGGCTTTCACATCTGCCCTCACCTCAGCGAAAGCCTCATTTTTCCAATCCAAGATCAGTGCATGTGTCTCTAATCCACGCAAACTATTCTCCACCTTCTCTTCCCTCCTTACTCCTCCTCCACCCCCACCTCCTTCTTCCCTCTCCGCAGATGACTTTCTGGCCGCCTTTGAAGGAAAGGTGGCTACAATCCGGAACTCCTTCGTCCATCCAGTGAGCCCCCCAACCCCCCGGGACAAACCCACAGCCACACTGACCTCCTTCGAGATGCTGGAGGACTCCGATGTATTACAACTCATCACCTCTCACCGTGCAACCACCTGCCCACTTGACCCCATCCCATCTAAAGTTCTCCAATCCATTTCCAGCGAGTTCCTTCCCTATCTGTCCTCTATTGTTAATTCCTCTCTCTCCTCTGGTCACGTTCCCTCTGATTTCAAGATGGCTCGTGTTACCCCACTTCTAAAAAAACCCACCTCAGACCCCTCCGATGTAACAAATTATCGACCTGTATCGCTTCTACCCTTTCTGTCCAAAACCCTTGAACAAGCAGTTCTTAAACAACTAACCTCTTTTCTCCATCAGAACAACCTGCTAGACCCTCACCAGTCTGGCTTCCGATCCGGGCACTCAACAGAGACTGCGCTCCTAGCTGTGACGGAGGCACTTGCAACTGCAAGAGCCTCACGCCTCTCCTCTGTCCTGATCCTTCTTGACCTGTCCGCAGCTTTCGACACGGTCAACCATAAAATACTCCTCTCCACCTTGGCTGGGATGGGAATCGCCGGGACTGCCCTGTCTTGGTTCGCTTCCTATCTTGCAGATAGGACCTACCAGGTCACCTGGAAGGGGTCTGCCTCTGCTTCTCATCCACTTGTGACGGGAGTGCTGCAGGGATCTGTACTGGGTCCTCTGCTGTTCTCCTTATACACCAGATCTCTTGGTTCAGTAATTAATTCACATGGCTTCTCCTATCATTGTTATGCAGATGACACACAACTCTTCTTTTCTTTCCCCCCCTCGGCCACACAGGTCAATGATAAGATCTCTTCCTGCCTGGCTGACATCTCCACCTGGATGGCCAGCCACCATCTGAAGCTCAACCTCAACAAAACTGAGCTGCTCTTCTTCCCGTGCAAGACCTCCTTACTTCGTGAGCTCTCAATCACGGTTGATGGCACCACAGTGACTGCCTCTCACTCTGCCAAGAGCTTGGGGGTGGTCCTGGATGACCAACTGGACCTCAAGGAGCACATCAAGGCAACATCACGGTCCTGCAGATTCCTTCTGTACAACATCAGAAGGATTCGACCATACCTGACGACGCACTCCACCCAGCTGCTCGTCCAGGCTACGGTGACCTCTCGCCTTGATTACTGCAACTCTCTCCTTGCAAGCCTGCCAGCTTGTGCCATACAGCCACTTCAGATGATTCAGAATGCCGCTGCCCGACTCATCTACAACCTTCCCAAATTCTCCCACGTCACTCCTCTGCTGCGATCACTCCACTGGCTACCTGTCGCCGCCAGGATCCGGTTCAAAACCCTGACCCTTGCCTACACTGCTGCCAACAGGACAGCCCCCATCTACTTGCAGGACATGATTCGCTTCTATGTGCCTGCTCGACCACTCCGCTCTGACCACTACGCTTTTTGTACGTCGCTTTGGATAAAAGCGTCTGCGAAATAAATGTAATGTAATGTCGATACGTTTTCTTCTTTTGCTTTTCCCATGCGTCCGTCTGTATTACCGCACGCTTGTGCGTTTCCGTTCTTCTTTTGAGCAATCACGTTTTTCCACAAGAGGGGACGACTCCCACAGTCAATGAACATGAACATGCTCATTCAGTTCTTTTTTCAAAACCACATTTCTTCAGATTCCACTCTAAGAAATATTTTTTCACATCCGTCACCTACGCCGGTATGCTGATTTGTGCGCACAACTGAAACGGCAATATTTAATAACGTCAAATCACACTCAATAGGCTGTTGAGCCAGTTCATGAAACGGAGTACCTAGGATTACTTTAAAATGTTTAAGATTACAAAATGTGTAATTATTACCATGACTGTGAAAATAAAAGAATGCCCTCTGCAATAGGAAGGGGGCGGATCTACCTGTAGGTTGTCAGCATTTTTAGCCAATCCGCTGAGAGTTTCTTTCAAACAGGAAGTGAATTCTTGCTGGGAAGCCACATCGGTTCCTGTTTAGTATAGAATACATACTTTAAAATATTAATGGTGATGAACTCAGCCAAAGTCTTGAATGCAACATACACTCACATACACAGACGCACGCGTGCGCACACACGCACGCTCATACAAACTCACACACGTTCTCACACATACACATGCACTCACACATATACACGTGCGCACACATGCACATTCACAGACACACACGTGCGCAGACACGCGCGCACACACTTGCAAACTCACATACAGAGAGATGCGCGTGCACACACATGCACGCACTCACATACACACACATGCACGCACTCACTCACATACACACACACATACATGCGCACACATGCACACACACACACTTACAGGCAGACGCCACATGTGCCGATGCGTGCACGTTCGCCCACTCTCACTCCCTTACCCACTTTCCCCGCCGCCTCTGACAGCTTGTGGAAGTGCTGCAGGAGCTCCGGCTCCTCCTGCGCCAGTTCAGTCATAGCTCTCTCCCATTCGTCCCGGGCCTGGTTGCACATCTCCCCCTCGAACAGCGACTCGAAGAACTTACTGTCCTCCAGCAAAGGCGGCTGCTGGGCACAGACAAAGAGGCACTGACACACTGCTGGAGACAGCAACGGGGGGGCGCGTCTGCAGACAGTAAGTCACAGACCGAATCGGGGCCGTTTAGAGGGATGGTAAACCCGAGGTGGGACTTGCGGGAGAGGAAGACGAGCGAAACGCACCTTCTCGCTGGCGGAACTGGTTGGGGTGTCCGTGCTCGGCGGTGGTGGGGCATTGTTTGTCTTGTCAAAGTCATCCAGTGCACCTGTTACAGGGAGGAAAGCGAGCTTCAACAGGGATGACAACAACAAAAAATACTAATGATGCTGAATATACTATACTGTGATGCTACTGCGCTGCACACATATTGGAGGGAGACTATTCGCTTACACAGTAACGCGGAAATATAACATCACCCACGTTCTGTGGGAGGTGCGGAATTTTTTACGTTCTGCGCGAGATGATACAGCTAACTACTTGGCTCCAAACTGCTTGCGCGAAGCATCCACAGGGACTGATAGCGGACAAGCTGCGACAGACTGCAACAACATCCCATCACTGCCAAGAGTATTACGAAAAACTAACAAACAAACATGTTAGCTATTGCACAGGAAAATAAATCTAGCTGGTTCGCCTTTGGACCTTGGCAACTAAATCTGCCTGCTTGAGAATATGTCACGGTAGCAGGCTGACTGCGTCGTTTTTGGGCCTATTCGCTTCGACCGCTAACTAACATAATTTAACGAAGCTCGTGCTCCCATCCAACAGTAAATATTAAACACAAACATTAATTACAAACATACTTTCCAACAACTCCTCCAGTTCGGTGTCAGGATTTCCCGCAGCTTCAGACGATGCTGACGCCATCTTGACTTTACCCCCTGACAGCCGACGCGTTTAATCGACGTGGTTATTCTGTGGGCGTCCCTGAGAGGCGTCTTTCGCCGGTGATGCATTTGGGTAATGTAGTTATTTATTACCACTGGTACACTTTAAAAAACTCGTCAGAGGTCACCCTTGCTCTTGAAATCATCCACTCTGTCTCTGAGACTTCAGGTTTACATTTGAACGTAAAGCGTGAATTGATGGTGGTGAAAGACTGCCACATTCGCGATTTCCAACATTCCGATCATAGATGCAGTTACACATTTGGGGATAGAATGCCGAAGATAAAAAATAAGGGTATAATAAATTTACAACAATTATATTTCAAAAAACCCCACAAAGAACGCAATTGAGGCGCCTTTCTCTGAAAGGCAGAACTTTAATAACTAAAGCAGAAGGCTTCTTTCTCACGATACGTAGATAAATATCTTTAAAGATATAGACCAGCTGCTAAAATAAAACACATTACATTTTTTTAAAAAATCAGTCATTATGAATACCTATGAAAATGTTGGATTTTTTATGTATACACTAAATAATACGTTTAAAATAAATTGGATTAAGCAACTTTTTAAATGTACAACAATGTGGAACTGGATAATCCTAATCACATTTTTCTTAAAATGGGAGAATTAAAATGTATTTTAGCTTGCAATAATGATGTTGAAAAAAATGTGATTTGTCATCCTGATTTTAATAAACAGGTGCTTATGGCATGATCAATGAGGTATTAGCATAATTTTTCACCACGCCAATTTTTTATTAATTTTATATGGAACAATAAGGATATATTTTGTGAAAACATTTTTTCCAGAATGGTTCAAAAATATAATTTCAGTGGGTCAGCTTCTCAACATTAGTGGTGTCCTATGTAATTGCCAGGCATTTCTTCTACATGATACCGATAACTCCTAAACCAGTGGTAACCAACCCTGTTCCTGGAGATTTACCATCCTGCAGGTTTTCACTCCAACCCTAACAAAGCACACATCTCCTTAGAGATCACCTTGAGCTGCTAATTAGTAGAGTCAAGTGTGCCAAATTATGTTGAAATGAAAACCTACTACAGGATAGTAGATCACCAGGTTGGTTGGTTACCCTGCTAGCAATAGTGTTTGAATGGACTGCATTTATATCCCTTTTATCCATCTCGTTGGGAGCAATTAGGAGTTAGGTGTCTTGCTCAGGGACACTTCTACACGCCCAGGGCGAGGGATTGAACCGCAAACCCTCCGACTCCCAGACAACCGCTCTTGTCTCCTGAGCTATGTCGCCCCTATGTATGATGCAAACCCTTCTGGTGTAATCGTGCTCTTTAAAGGTTATACAAACATTGCTACTTTAGCAGCTCCCTTGTTGGAATAGCTGGCTCAGCAAACAGCATTTTGACTCATCTCTTAAATATTGCAACCTTAAATAGACTGCATTTATATAGAGCTTTTATCCAAAGCGCTTTACAATTGATGCCTCGCATTCACCCGAGCAATTAGGGGTTAGGTGTCTTGCTCAGGGACACTTCGACATGCCCAGGGTGGGGGATCGAACCGGCAACCCTCCGACTACCAGACAACCGCTCTTACCTCCTGAGCTATGTCGAAGATTTATAATCTTCCCCAAGAAAATGCGGCCTCTGCTTTGCCTGCAATGGCACTTTGGAATAATTGAGTGAGCAATTTATGTTGGAATAAAATATGGACTCTCCTGCAAAAATGTGTCTTAACTAATAAGATTAAAGAGGTTATATTCAACATAATACATTGGTGCTACCCAGTTAGATCTTTTTCAGTTAAATTCAGATTCATATTGAGATGAATTTCACTTTTTGTGACTCAAGTACTGAGGCTATGATTCATTTATTCTGGAAATGTGAACACACCCAAAAACCATGACAGCATACTTGCAGGTCTATTTTGAACAATATATGTGTAATTTTAAACTGCCATTAGAAAATGTAGCTTTTGGTTTCTCGAATTGCAACAGAACATGGGAAAAAATAATGCTTTCGAACTAATCTTATAATTTCCTTTGCAGTTGGCGTCTCAATTCATTCCAAAGGTGTTCAATGGGGTAGTGGTCAGGGTCAGGCTTTGACTCATCACTTACATGGAACCTTAATATTCATCATCTTTTCCAAGAAAATGTGGCCTCTGCTTTGCCTGAAATGGTGCACTGGAATAATCGAGTGAGCAATTTATGCTGGAAGAAAATATGGACTCTCCCAGCGCACTTGTACCCACTGTTCCACAGTAAACCCTGATGCACTTTGCAAGGGGGGGGGGGGGGGGGGGGCGGCGGTGTGGCTGTGGTGCCGGCTGCAGGCTGAGAGATGGGGGGAGAGGTTTAGCCGGCCCGGAAGTCACAGCTGTGGGCGGTTACGTGATTAATTCTAATCTTTATCTGCACCACCTGCAGTGAGACCGGGGTTCGACGGATGGGCACGGTAACCAAAACAGCAACAGCAACAGCAACATCCATAGCAACAGCAACAGCAACAGCCATAGCAACAGCAACAGCAACAGCCATAGTAACAGCAACAGCAACAGCAACAGTGACACTGTACCGCTGTACATAATGAACCTGTGTGCATCTCCGCCTGTAGCTGGCATCGCAACCACACCGCCCCCCGACACACTTTCATGTGTATTCTTGCCCGAGGCTTCAGGAGTTATTCCACATAAATAATTTGCAAGTGTCGGAGGGCTTGGTTCTGTGCCCTTAATGGCTCCACCCCAGAAGTCCACATCACCTGACCCTTTGGTGAAGGGAATTCCCCATAAGCCTTTGGAGCACTGTGATGTTCTGGATGTAAGGATTTAGGCATGGTCACAGGGAGGAAAACAAGTTTATCTGAGTCCATTAACCTGTAATGTGGATGTTTGTGCGAATACAGGTTTGCGTATATGTGTATTGACTGGGGTGTGCTGAAATAGTGGGAGTGCAAGTCTATCTACTGCTGCCAGGCATTCATCTAATTTTTCACTGACATAAAGACCTTATGTCCAAGCAGGTAAAGGTGCTACTCATCTGTGAATTTTGCACATAGTGTTGCCGCCCCATGAAAATGCGACTCTAAGGATCTATCTGGGCACTCAAACTCAAACAGATATCCCATAGCAGCTGCACTTCCGGCTATCATAACAACACATTACATTACGTTTATTTAGCAGACGCTTTTATCCAAAGCGTCGTAAAAAAATGCATATCATGGTCATTGGAACAACTAACCAATCAATTGCGCAGGAGGTAACCCGATTGGAGTGTTATCCCATAACCGGGGGCGACATAGCTCAGGAGGTAAGAACGTTTGTCTGGCAGTCGGAGGGTTGCCATTTCGATCCCCCGCCCTGGGCATGTTGAAGTGTCCCTGAGCAAGACACCTAACCCCTAATTGCTCCCAACGAGCTGACTGGTACCTTGCATGGCAGCCTTTCACCGTTGGCGTGTGAGTGTGTGTGTGTGTGTGTGTGTGTGTGTGTGTGAATGTGTGAATGAAAGGCATCAATTGTAAAGCGCTTTGGATAAAAGCACTATATAAATGTAGTCCATTTACCGTATACAAGGCCAATACACTCACAGGTCCTCGGGGATATGCACTCTCGGGACAGCATACGTGCAAACCACGTACTTCAGATGCACTGAAAAGGGAAAACAGTTTATAATGGCACCGTGACAGTTGGCAATAACCAAGGATGGGCAGTTCCAACGATGCTGAAAGGTAAACATTGTATTTACAAAGCAACACAAATAAAGACTGCTATTCTATGAGTAGAGAAAAGACACACAATTAAACAAACCTAGGCAGAGAAAAGGAACACGGAGAGATTACTGATGTATACCCAAAATGGTTGTACGAGAGGACTATTGTACCAGGAGAACTGTTAAGCATATTCTCCCTGAATGTTTCTTTGAACTTCCCTTAAATGCAATCCTGAATAAGCCTTCCACTTTACATGCTTCCTTTTGTATGGCCAAATTAGATCTTGACAGGAATCCCCACCACCAAGAGCCCCCCCCCCCCCCCCCCCCCCCCACCCACCCAAACCCCCCCCCCCCCCCCCCCCCCCCCCCCACCACCACCACCACCACCACCACCACTCTCCTCCAGGAAGTATAATTTCCCCTCCCCTATAGACACAGGGGAACCATTAAAAATCTAGTGACAGTAATAAGATACTTCATGTGTTGGAATGTGACCTTATGCTCATTCTCTTAGATACTTTTCCATTCAAAACACTTATGCAGGCAATACATACTTGGGATAAACCTCTCTGTACCATCTTATAACATCTCAGTGTTCCTGTCGGTATAACATACGGTATCCCCCTGGATTTCAGATGATATTATAAACAACCCACAACATTTATCATATCATTCCCAGTTATTTACGTGCGCATGCATACAGTATAATGCTTACATCGGTCCACAATGTAGGCAATGGACACCCAGGATCCCATCTGACCCAACAGTGCCTGTGGGTGCTTTTTTATGACGTGAAAACAGGCACTGTCCCGGTCATCTGTTTGTCCTCGTTCCTGCAGGCCACAAGTGCTGGTGGGGTAGGAAAAGGCCACGGGACTCTTCCACGCCAATCTGCAGACTGTGGGGGGAATTGTCTTTCCAGCTGTGTTTACGGCCTGTAGATATTTTTTGCGACCTCAATCCTGTACATCAGTGGAATTTGGCAAGAACAGCCGAAAATTGACCCTTACACGGACAAAAATTTATAGCCATCAGGAGCAGGGGCGTAGCTAGAAATTCTAGGAACCCCTGAAAGAATACTGCTCTGGCCACCGCCCCCCCCTTTTTTTAATAAAACAAATTTATAATTTTTTAGCTATGCCCCCCCCCCCCCCCAGAATCATCACCAACTTTTCACCCCACTGGCAATGGCCCCATTTAGGAATCAACGTGATAAATTAATGGTCTTGATTTCAATGAATTAACAGAAATAAAGAGCATTAAATGTATAAATACATTTAAACTACAGGTATATCGAAAAAAAGGGGGACCTACTTTTTACTTACCCAACGGCCTGAAGAATTGCAGTACATCACTAGTCATTTGTATAAACTGCATGTATGTGCACATAAATGCAGTTTATGCATCCAATGTATTCGCAGTTTATTTATTTTATTTGTATAGCACTTTTTACAGATTTGCTGTCACATATAAATTTTTACAGAGGAAATACAAAAGAACATTGGGAAAAAAATTCTGGCCTGTACTGCCAAAAAGCAAGCAGTTGTGGTAAAAAAAAAAGAAAAACAAAAAAGAAAAAAAATACTCCAGTAGGAGAAAAAATCTTGGGAGGAACCCAGGTATAGTGGGACAGCCCATCCTCCGCTGGCCAGCCTGGTGTAATATTTAAGATAAAATGAACGGTAACAGAAATGGAATGAGGGATCTAGCAGAGCAAATGATGAAATGGGCTGGGCAGGATACAGTCAGAGGTAGTTACAGTTAACCAGCCGGTACTGTAAAAACAGGCAGTCCGAGCAGAGTGACATGTGGCAATATTCAGTTCAGAGGGGTGTAGTGCTGCATCTGGGCCTCCAGGATGCATCATGGCGTGGGCTTGAACCAGGGGAGAGGGACGGGGCTGGAGCGGTCTGCGAACTGCGAAGGGCGGTGGGGGAGGGGGGCAGAAATCCCTCTGGAAGAAAACAGAAGAAGAAGAAGAAGGAGGAGGAGGAGGAGGATCAGACACTGCGCAATTATGATATTAGCTTGGTGCATGTGTAGGGGCCTGAGGGTAGCATGCGAAAGCCCCAGCAGCGCTACGCTATGGCAGTAAATCTAAAAGATGTGAAGAAGGGGGGTGTACACAACCACGAGGCTGATTCAGAGCAGACACAACGGCAGCAAACCGGAGCATTTGCATGCAGTGGAAGGGCAACCGCACGGTCAGCTCAGCCCACATAACAGCCCAGTGGTCCTGATTCACCTTTCCCAGACAACATTAAGACAAGGACTGACCAAAGAGGTAAGTTCTGAGCCCACACTTGAAGACAGAGAGTGCGTCAGAGGCCTGAACATGCAAAAGGGAGATCACTCCATAACACAGGAGCTCTGTAAGAGAAGGCTCTGCCTCCCATTGTAATTTTAGAAATACTTGGAAGTTTCAAGATAAAAGATACATTTCTGCACTATTCTGTCAGATTGGCAATACAGGTCTACCAACACTTACTAGCAATAAATGTTTATCTTTACATTTCTATTTACATTTCTGTTCATTCATACTGTAAAAAAAAGATTTTTTCAAAGAGACCTGTTGCCTCCTTTCCTCTGTGTAACCAAATGTGTCACATGAGCAATAGCAGCAATGACATCACACATCTCAAGCTAGACCACTGGTGCACACCTTCAGTGTGAATTATCAGTGTGACTATGAAGTGATGAAAGTGATTATGATTTAATCGGGTGATGGCGCTATGATTTGGTGATTACGATGCGATTTTGTTTGTGATGTGATCATTCTGACAGTCATGTGTGTTGCTGATTGGGCTGTTATTTGGTGATTTTGATCTGACTTGGTGACGGAAATGTGTTTTGGTGATGCAAGTCCCTGGGGCAAGAGAGGGTTTCAGTTGGCTGGGATGACATCCCATCATGCACCGCCAAACATTGCTGGTCGATTGGGCACCCAGAAGTCCACCTGTTAAGCCACACATGAAGTGTCTGTCGCCAACTCATGCCTGTTCAAGACTGATGAGAAGCGGCAGCTGGCATCGCATGTTTCTTTGGAAAGCACATGCTTGTCTGCGAATTGATAACAATTTCAATGAGTGTTGTAGTGCAAGCGTGACTGAACTTTCTCCAAATTGGGAAGCAAATAAAAGGGGGGAGGGCTTTAAAAAAACAACACATTTCTTTCTTGTTTATGAACAAGAAGGTGTACTAGCAAACTGGCTCATTTCCCCATTGTTTCGATAATTTTAAATGACTCCCCAAATCAAAGTGTAAGAAACTCCTTAGATACACCTAACAGCGGAAGTACCTGAGTGGCGTAGGAATGTGTGCAGTCTTACCCGGTGCTACTGGAACGGGATTCATTTAATGTTATCTCAGTTATTTTACTCTAAAAATAATGCTTTAACCTTTCCTCTGTGCTAACAGTTATACATAGTCAGAGGAGATTGCTGTCCGCCAGTAGTGGGGCTTTATACGAATCGCTATATAGCTTGGCAGATGCTGACACTTCTTTGGCTTGTGTAGCCTGCATAAATACAATTGCGTATCCTGTTACGACACTAGTGTATTGGCGAGTGACTACGATATCCTGAGTTCCATGTGTATGATAGGACCTTAAAAGTGCTAGGCTTGCAGTGGCAAGAGTCAAAGAGCAATGTCAGGTTAAAATGAATGCGGTTTATTGTTCAGTGTGTCTAGTAATAATGACAATATATAATGGTGCAAAAAGTGAGTGGTGAAATGGCTATTCACGTAAATGGCTTATATGTGCAGGAGACCATGTTGAAGGAGTCTCCTCGAACCACTGCACGATTCGAGGACTATATTTGATATTTGTTTATTGCCTAAGTCGTCAAATAAGGACACAATCATGACAAAACAGTATATATCAATGATCCTGCTTGCTCTACCTGGGTTAATCTTTGTATCTAGCTGGGTGCTGGGGCCCATAGATATCAAGATCTTTAGCCAGCACACCACCACCAAAAACACAGACTTGTTCACCATGACATCTGCTTGATCAAAACATGATTACATTGTATTACGGAGAACCTAAAGCTCACGTAATGCTGATCCAATCAGATATTTTGCAACTGAGCACTGTTTCTTTCATCGTGGTTGCTGACTCCCCGTCAGCACAGTTAACTGTCTGTTTGACTTTGAGGGTCCTCGAGGCAGACCTCTGTGACCTTCCCTACGCCACCTCCTGATTGGTCAACAGGAATTGAAACTTGCATGACTGCTCACAAGCCGACAGTGCCCAAATTGTTTATTTATTTATTTTTTTTTACATTAAAAAAAAAACACAAACAAAAAAAACCATCGGGAGCCCGTAAACCAGTCGGATTGGTTCTGTACGATATCTTATACCTTGCGAGTTCCTACAGTAAGACCAAACGTTTTCTACAATTTGGCCCTGATCTGAAAAAAAAAAACAAAAAAAAACAATCAGGACCCCGCAACTGACTCCCCACAGGCCATTTGGGTGCCTACCAGTCTGCCTGTTGAGCTAGATATGAAGTGTCTTCCGTAGACCAGCTTGATTAAGCCGACAATGAAAATAGCTGTTGCTAGTGCACCAGCTTAGGCATGCTGATAGTAGGTGGTCATGCTGGTAGATAAACTTCATGCTAGATTAACCTATTTTAATTGCTGTTTTAATTTTTTTTTTTTTAAATGAACAAGTATTTTCAATTTCAACATTTTAATTATTTGTTGTTTGATTATTGTCTTCTTACCTAACGTTCTTCTCTTTTTCTTTCTGTCCTTTTTGTTGTGCCTAGGCAGTATTGCAAGTGAGGGACTCTCCCTCAGTGCTTCTCCAAGGTTTTAAATGAAGTTTGGTGGTTCCAGCACAACCCTCTTCACCCATTGTATGCTGATTTTTTTTTTTTTTTTTTAAACAGTTGCCTGATCGGGCATCATAACAAATTGGGGGGAACAAGGGGGAAAAATTGTATTTATTTTTTTATTTAAAAAATACACATTTCATATTTGTCGTGCTGTGGAGACTTATTGATTGGTGGCTGACCGGGAAGGCTGGTTGTCTCTGTGTGCACAGCACATCAGCGTAGACAAGAGAGTGGTCTGATCAGAGAGCGTGCCGAAACGATGCAGAAGTTCACACCATGGCCCCAAGGCTGGCGGAAGTTGAGCAACACGCTGCGCTGCAGGAACTTGTGCACCTCTCTCTGTCCTCGGCACAAAAATGAACTGTGGGCTTTGTGGCGGGGGGGAGGTGGGGAGGGGCTGCAGAGGTTTGGTTGCAACACCATGGTGATTACCCCTTTGAAACCACAAGTGCAGATTCAGATGCGGGCTGTATCGGTTTCCGGCTTA
This sequence comes from Anguilla japonica, assembly GCA_025169545.1. NCBI lineage: Eukaryota > Metazoa > Chordata > Actinopteri > Anguilliformes > Anguillidae > Anguilla > Anguilla japonica. The sequence continues at coordinate 5,148,073 of CM045890.1, read as the reverse complement.
AACAAGATCTTCTGGCCTTTAATTTGCCTAAACGTTTACTCCGTTCGACGTTATTCTGACCACATTTGTTCGTAAGCGCATGAATGAGAGCAAAAGAATGTTCTCGTGTTACTACATGAAATGTTCTGAGGCCAATTAGTTAATTTCACCAGGGTAATTGGTGGACACAAAAACCTGCATACACACTGACCCCCCAAAACTGGAATTACCCACCTGTGGGATACATGTTGTTGCAAAACTGCTGTCAGGGAGACGTTACTCAAATCAGCCCTCAAAATCACCCCTTGGTTAAGGGAAGTCGATGGTGACTTTGAGGTACAGGGGCTATCCCACAAACCACCTTGATTACATTACATTACAGGCATTTGGCAGACGCTCTTATCCAGAGCGACGTACAACAAAGTGTATAACCATAACCAGGAACAAGTATGACGAAAACCCTAGAGAGTAGTACTGGTCCAAGTGCAGGGAACAACCGCATAGTTCAACTTGGACCCTGAAGGTTAAACTGATTAACACTAGCACAACAAGAACGGCAACAACGCAGTCTATGGAAAAAAAATACAAGCAGTAGTTAAGACAGTTAATGCACCTAAGTCACCTACGAAACAGCTGCCTAGTTACAACCCTAAGCTTACAGTCATTTACAGGGGGGTAGGGAGGGATGGGGAGAGGTGCAGCCTGAAGAGGTGAGTCTTCAGTCGTCGTTTGAAATGGGTCAGTGTCTCAGCTGTTCTGACCTCCACAGGGAGGTCATTCCACCATCGTGGGGCCAGAACAGACAGGAGACGTGTTCTGGAAGTGCAGGTGCGAAGAGGGGGAGGTGCCAGGCGTCCTGAGGTAGCACAACGGAGTGATCTGGCTGGCATGTAGGGTTTGAATATCTTGTGGAGGTATGCTGGGGCTGATCCCTTGACTGCCTGGTATGCTAGGACCAATGTTTTAAATTTGACCCTGGACCAATCAACTTCCCTAAAAGCTGGTAGCAAGATTGCAGCTTCTTGACTTGCTAGGTTGCAAGAATCATACATAAGCCAGTGTCCATGTACCGTACAAAGGTTGAACATTATGGATGCAGTTATGGCATTATTCATTTTATTTATTTATATATTTGTCTATTTAACAGGCATCCTTACGCAGGCATTCTGGGTAATCCAGGCATGATATACTGAGGAAACGTCATAAGGTCAGGAGGAATTTTGAGGACGGGTTATTCCCATTGAGAAAAAGCGAGAATCTAGTGTCTAGAGGGGTGTAAATCTACTGGGTTGAGAGACGTTTCTGACGTAAGCGATCTAGGTTAACACCAGTATAGCTCAGGTTTGACCTGGATATAGCTATGAGCTGGGTTTTCACCAAAATGCCTAGATGCCGTTTCACCAACTTTTCACGACAAAAATGTTAACTGGGTTGTAGAGAACAGGAGCATTTGTGTAGAATTGAGCTTATTGTAAGAGAACAGAGGCATTTGTAGAACAAGGAGTAACACAGAGTTAGCTGAAGAACATAGAACATTGGCAATGAAAATTCAATCAGACATAAGCGAACACTTTTTTAGTTGTGAATGTAAAAATCTTTCCAATCTTTCCATAGCAAAGACAAAGCTACAGAGTAGCCTAATATGAAGACGTGGGCTAATGAAGCTATAAAGTAAAATGCTTAGGAATTAATAAACTCTTACACAGTAGCCTACATATGGTCCCTACTAGACTCACTCTGTTAGATTTGAATTATCACTGTACATTTTACTGTGTAGCCTACAACTTCTTCCAGACTGGAAAAACCTTTCCTAATTGCACGTGAACAAAAAGAGAAAACTACCATCCATACCAGCTACAACTATTAGTCTACTACTACGTCACATATTTAACAACTATGCGCTCTGGCAAATTAGCCCATCATACGGTATCTTTTTAAAAATATGATTTCATGCAATAGCAATCTTTGCGATTTCCCCGTTAGTCCACTGGTCCGAGGCCGGAAGCGAAGAAATGACTCACACCTCACTTTTTGAGTTAGGAAATAAACAAATATCTGGGTTTCCCTGGAAACCGTCTAACTGCAGCCTTAGCAACGTTTACAAATACCGAGAGAGCGATGGGCAACATTTCGCGGAAGACACAAATGCTGTTATGTTTCCGAAAAGTAGAAACATTAGGCTGCTTTAATAATAAAATTTAAAAATTAAAAAAAAAAAAACATAATATGCTTTGAACACAAACGTCGCAATGCATGTGTTTTTGGTTGATGTAGAATGTATTTTACTGCGAGTGATATCCATTCATTATTTTATGCAGTGATCAATATTTCTGCATTCACTTTGTACGATGACTAGGTCTACATAATATGATATGGGCTTAAATACCTATAAAACGTCTGAAGTATAAAACGTATTTTAGTCCATTTTTCATGCATCTATTATTTATAGCTACATATGCAAAGATTTGTTGCTTATTACAGGTTATTATTTCGCATAATAGCCTAACTAAATAGTTGCTGAAGCACACAGTAGGCTAAAGAACGTGGGTTTTACGGGTAGACTACATCATTGTTTAGGCTAGTAAAATTAAAGAAATTAACGTTAGTTTTGTGGACAGTGATGAAGATTTTTTTTCCTGCATAAGTGTTCCTCGGTAGTAGAATGATGACAGACCTTTACTCATAGGCTATATACGATCCAGTGCGATCTCAGGTTTATATTTTTAAATCGGCTAAACAATTTGTTTAAGCTCGTCAGTGGGGAAACGGGAGGACCGCCGTACTTTTCTCTAGTGGAAGGGAGGTGCTTCCTAAAGGGGAAGAGGAGGAGGGAGAGATGAGGGACAGAGAACGAAATGGAAACAACGAACGAAATTTAAGACCTAATTTGGTTAGGAATGGGCGGGATGGCGCCGGGGAAACGTCTCTTGTCTTGTGTAGTTGTAAGAACGCGCGAGGAATCAGAGTTGTGCGCCTCAGGGCAGAAAGGCGAGACTTAAAGAGCCGCGGAGTGGATAAAGAAAAGGTAGGCTATGCTAACCTACGTCAGCGAACTATTAGGTCTATTATTTGCACGTTTTAGAGCCGCTGTGTCTTACTATTGCGTTCGGCATGACGTCGACATTACCGCTACTTTTCCAAACCCGCATACCTTGCGTAGCCTACTGAGGACCAGCTTTGGGTCAGCATGGGTGTTGGGATTTTGGGATGCAACACGAAAGGGAGGTTCGGGTTCACGAACGGGATGCAGAAATTGTGCCAAGAAGTAGCTGTCGAATTAGCGGTTTTGTAGTGGCCGAAAGTGAACCAACAAGTAGTTTGTTTTATTTTTCGCCTGGCATGAGAGAATCAAGCTCTATATTTTAAAATAATGCAACCGTCTAAACACACTTTATTGGGCAATAAAGTCTGTTGCGCATGAGCTTTTTCTATTCGGGGCGGCAGTGTAGAATAATGTCAAAACCAGCTACTGTACCCATTATACTACACTGCTGCCCAGAATAGTTCGATTCCCAGATAGGACACTGTCGTTGTACTTGAGCAATGGTACCGAGCATGCATTGCTTCCGTATATCAGTCTATCCAGCCGTATATGTTAAAATAAAAAAAAAAAATAAAATAAGTTGTGTAAATCGGTCTGGATAAGAGCGTCTGCTAAATGCCTGAAATGTAATTTTCCGGGACGTAGGCTATGCATCGGCGGGATACTGCACGTATAGGTGCTCAAACGAACATCTGGGCGCGGCACGGCGGGTGAGCCGTGATGTGACTATGAGTAACGAGCTCCACAGACATACAAATACACCACTAACGCACACACCCAAACGGACACAAGCGACCTAGAGGTCACATTTTTAAACGTAGAATACGATAATATTAATAGCATCAAATTTGATTTCATGGGCAGACTGAATTGAAACATTAAAATTGCTAATGTAAAATATGTATCGATTTACTAAATAGATTTCAGATTGATTCATATGAACTTACTTTTTTTAAAATCAAGTACTGTGATTGTAGGCGTGTACTTTGCCATGCTTTTATTTCACATCTGCTTTTCAGTTACACATTATTGTTATTTACTCCGCACAAAAGAGAACAAACTGGCGCACATGTAAAATCATTACTCGAATGAATGAATTTGGTGGTGAAACAGTCAAAAATGCAGTTTAAACCACATTCAGACCTAAAAACAAGACCAAATATTATGTTTTATAGAATTGAAAATGTTTAAAAATTTATTCTACAAATTCATGTTATTGATGACGTACCTTTATGACATTATGCATCATCTGTTGTATAATTTACCTTGTCTATTATGGCAACATCATAACACAGTAAAATATCCAGTGTTAATTATAACAATGTACATACGAGTCCTGTTCAGCAATTGAAATTTATAACATGCACAGTTTTTGTTACCAATCCGACAACTTGGTGTGATCCTGTTGTAGGACAAGCTTCTGTGCTCCACATAACTCACCCCAGTGTAAGTCTGCATTTTAAAAGCAGATTATGCATTTATAGCATTATTTCTAGCATTATTCATATAGCGTAGATTACACACCAAATATTTTTATAAACGCCTTGAATCTTGGAAACTTGCCTTTTGTTAAAACCCATTCTGATCTTTTGCCTGTTTCTTCAAGAAGAAAAAAGAGGTTCACAGTTTGCCAGAGGTGGCAATCAAATACTTTGCTTTCCATCCTAATTAATTTTATTTCATTACAGTGGATCTGTTCTATTCTCATTTGTTGCCATGGTTACACAGCACTGGCGATGGTGGATGCAGGTTTCACTGCAGGTGATTTTTGCTGAGTTGGCTAATTTGCCTGAAAAAGTACGAAATTGCATTATGAAAACATTCGGATTACAACGCATCCCATTAAAATAGATTGCATTTTTTTAAAGATTTGTTTAAATTATTTTATTAGCATGACATGCTGCGCTGCAGCTCGCCTATTATTGCCTTACTTATCCTTTTATACATCCAGCAATCAGCAGAATATAGCACTCTAGCACTGCTTCACTGAAACGTTCCAGGGTTGTTTGTTTCTCTCCTTCCCTCCCTCTTTCGTTCAGTTGTTCTATCAGGATTCTGTGGCAGTATGAGCGAGCTGTTGTGCTCTAACCTCATTATAGGTGGAATTATATTGGGTTAGAGTTAATGGAGCATGTGACCTCAGAAACACAGATAAACACTGAGCCAAACAAACCAGGGGCAGCATGTGTCTGTGTGTGGTGTGTGTGTGTGTGCGTGTGTGTGTGTGTATGCGCGTGTATGTGTGTGTGTGTGTGTGGTGTCTGTGTGTGCGCGTTTGTGTGTGTGGATTTACCTGTGTACGTGGTGCGTGTCTGTGTGTGTGGGGTGTGTGTGCGTGGTGTGTTTGTGTGTGGGTGTGTGTGTGGGTTTGCCTGTGTGCGTTTGCGTTGTGTGTGTGTGTGTGCATTTTTCGTTTGTGTGTGGGTGTGTGTGTGTGTGTGTAGTCCTGTCGCATCCTGTTCTCTCCTGCTGCTGATGTTTGCGCACATGTACGAGGCCTTCCCCTCCCTTCCTGGGTGGGGCACAGTTACTCTCAGAGCGGCACCTAGCCTTTCCTGGGCGGGGCCTGGCTGGCTTTCTGAGCTGCACCAGTCTGTCAGTCTGAACAGGCCAGCCATGTGACTAACGCTTGTTTCACCATTAACGCCAGAGACAAACGCACCCTGAACAGCTAACATTAATGGCGTCATTGACACTTGTACGCGTTGCTCGCGATCGTACATTTAACAATTTAATGCAGTCAGAGTCTTTATGGAGCTTGAAACTGTGTCACAGCACTGTAAGAATCAGTATGGAGCTTGTAAGTGTGAAACAGCACTGTAAGAATCAGTATGGAGCTTGTAAGTGTGTCACAGCACTGTAAGAATCAGTATGGAGCTGGTAAGTGTGTCACAGCACTGTAAGAATCAGTATGGAGCTTGTAAGTGTGTCACAGCACAGTCAATCAGTATGGAGCTTGAAACTGTATCACAGCACAGTAAGAATCAGTATGAAGCTTGAAACTGTCACAGCTCCGTAAGAATCTGTAAACTGTGGCACAGCACAGTACAAATCTGTATGGAGCTTGAAACTGTATCACAGCACAGTAAGAATCTGTGAACTGTGGCACAGCACAGTCAGAATCTGTTTGAAGCTTGAAACTGTCACAGCTCAGTATGAATCTATATGGAGCTTGAAACTATGTCACAGCACAGTAAGAATCTGTATTGAGCTGGAAAATCTGTCACTGTACTGTATGAATCTGTATGAAGCTGGAAACTATTTAAGCACTGTAAGAATCTGTATGAAGCTTGAGACTGTGTCACAGCACAGTTAAGAGTTTGTGTGAAGCAAAAAATGTTTCACAGCACTGTAAGAATCTGTATGAAGCTTGAGACTGTGTCACAGCACAGTAAGAATCTGTGTGGAGCTTGAACCTGTCACAGCACAGTTAAGAGTTTGTATGAAGCTGAAAATGTGTCACAGCACTGTAAGAATCTTTTTGAAGCAGAAGGCTGTGTCACAGCACAGTTAAGAGTTTGTATGAAGCGGAAACTTGCAGGTAGCACATATGGGATTGCAGTCATATGCGGCCCAAATTTATTCTGTAAAGGATGTGTCATTGTATCCGTCACCATAGGAAGGGAACGACGATGGATCATGTTTCCTTCCTTCCTTATTGAACAATCTCAAACGTTTCCAGCTAGTCCCTTTTGGGCCACAAGGAGAAAGGGGCACAAGGAAGGAAGGAAGGAAGGAAGGATGCATTTTTAAGTGCTTGAATATAGCCAGTGTGTTTGTGTGTGGGGTGTGGGGAGCTGGGGCTCATGGGTAGTGTAGTTCGTAAAGGGTTACAATTTGGGTACATCTGGAAGCTCACAGAGAGAGGAGAGGTGGGGGCAGTGCTGAACAGCTCACACATCTGGAATTCATCAGTAGGAAGGAAAGTCTGACTGAACAGGGAGGAAGGGAGAGGGAGGAACTGGGGGAAAGAGAGAGAGAAGGGAGGGCGGGGTGACTCATGCTCTTGCTATTTTCACTCCATCGTTGCATTGGGAATGTGTGTCCCGCAAGGTTAGAGTAGAGAGGCTTTCCCTTTTCTGTGTCCTCCCCCTCCCCCCTGTACCCCCCCCCCCCCCCCCCCCCCCCCCCCCCCCCCCCCAGTCTGTCCTGACTCCACCCATGGTGCCTGATGACATACTAAAGCTTGTGGGGTCAGACTGAGGCTACTGCTGCTGCCGTTGCTATGCCTGTCTGAAACACACACACACACACACATGGATACACACACACACACACTTACACACGGACACACACACACACATGGATACACACACACACTTACACACACAGACACACGCATGGATACACACACACACACTTACACACAGACACACATACACATGGATACACACACACGCTTACACACACAGACACACGCATGGATACACACACACACACACACACTTACACACAGACACAGACACACACACACACACACACGGATACACACACACGGATACACATGCAGACACACATGCGCACAGTCTTGTTTTTGTGAGTTATAAGGTTATAAAATGTTAAGCATTCGTGCTGGGACAGCATATTACGTACCAATCAAACGGATTAATTCGGTTGCTGAATATTTTCTTCCGGATTTTCTTTGTTAGTCCGTTGTAATTGACTCAAAACGTTTTTGATACAGTTATGTGAGGTATGCGGTAGTTTCTGCGTAATTCACATTGTTGATACAGTAAAAGCAAACTGGAAAATCACCTTCCGCACTTTTTTGTTAGAGAAAAATAACAGGTTAATTCTAGTAATCGTCGCTTTAGCTTTTTTTTTTTTCTGACTGCCGTAATTTTTTACTCTGCCATTCTTCAATTCCACAAAAAGACCAGGAAGACTATGGACTAATTTATGGTGCATGGTTTCGCATCTGGAGGGCACACTTCGCTGCTCGGCTAGCAGTAACTTCGAAGGAAAGCAAACGGTGGCTGTACCACTGCTAATTTAATTTTTCACGCAAAGTCCGAGTTTTCGTTCTATTCTTGTCATTTTGCGATTAGCCTATATGGAATTGACAATGAGAAAGTAATCAAACAGCAAATTGTCTACAACGTGTGCATGTTTTCTGCTGTTGTTGCCAGTTATATTGGAAATGTGAATGCATTCTGTCGCTTCGGATGTCAAGACATGAAAGTGAATGTTCGCATAAAAACATAATGAATGTGCTTGAGAGGATATATAAAACAGTTACAATCTGACTATTGGCCTGTTATATCCTTTTTGTTGCATAACAACGGTCCAAGTTCAACTACCAACGACAGTTTTGCTTGACAACGGTAAAATATGCCCAAACGGCTGCAGAAGAATATTTCAATTCCAGGTGATTAAATTGATAAAAAAATCAATAAATACAAAAGTAACCATATATAGTCATTGTTGGTAACCCGTTGTATATAAGTGGAATAAACCCCTCCGGGCTGTCCTGGTTATTAGAAAATAATGTAGGCTACTTCGGTGGTAGTATGGGGTTACAGAATAAATCATAGGACAGATGGACCGACGACAACGTCGCTATTTTACACGTCAGCGAACTAATTTGCCTAATCTTCGCGGAACTTTAGACCCCGGTGGAAAGGCAGGCAACCATTGTTTGAAGGAACCTTTTAGTTCCTGGAAAAGTAGTTCCTGGGACTAAAAGTTCCGGGTAATTTGGTGGAAACGCGGCTATAAGCTCTATCAGTTTTTTGGTCACTTATGAGGACCAGACACACACACACATACACCATTCCACACATACACACACACACAAAAATACATACATGCTTTTACTCGTGCACATATTATTCACAGGTCTATATGTTGTTTAGCAGTCATGAAGCTGACAACACTCTAAAATCCACCCTACGACTGCAATTATACTGCTTCCAAATTACTGCTACTAATATTAGTGCTACTATCACTACTGCTATTACTACTACTGCCCATACTATTACAACTAGTACCACTGTTGCTGCAACTACTATTACTACTGCTGTTACTACAATTACTACTACTACTACTACTACTACTACTACTAATAATAATAATAATAATAATAGTAATAATATAATAATAATAATAATAATAATAATAATAAATAATAATACTGCTACAGCTACAACCAATAACACTAACCAGAATAGCAACAATAATAAAGAAAACTCAAAGGGTGTAATTATTTGACTTAAATGATGTTGGCGTGTGCGGTGTACTACGTACCTTGTCTTCTAGAGGCGAATGTTTTGTTTGAGTGGTTTGGTGTCTGCCTCTGACTTCCTGTTCCTGTATCCCCCTCTCCCACAGGTTTGAGAGCGCACCTGCCTGTCACCTCCGTCTCCGCCCACTGACGTGCCGAACGACAGCGCTCCTCGGATCCCGCAGCCCAGAGAGGCCAACACTCGCTCGCGAACACAAATACAGATACACACACACACACACAGAAAACGAAACACGAGCGGCGTCCCACAATGCCTCTGGTAGTGATGCACTCGTCCCCCCTGTTTTGGGCGCGGCTGGCGGCCATGGTGCTGGCGTGCGTGGCGTTCAGCGTGGCGGTGCACGGGGCGAGGCTCGGCCACGGGACGGGCGACTGGTGCCTGTTCTGCTGGGGCTTCAGCTTCGTGGGCACGCTGCTGGTGCTGCTGGTGGAGGCCTTCGGCCTGCAGGCCCGGGCCCCCGTCTCCTGGAAGAACTTCCCCATCACCTTCGCCTGCTACGCCTCCCTGCTCTGCCTGTCCGCCTCCGTCATCTTCCCCCTCTACTTCCTGAAGGGCTACCCACGCAGCGACAGCGTGCGCGACTACCGCATCGTGGCCACCGTCTTCTCCTGCCTGGCGACGGTGGCGTACCTGACAGAGGTGAGCATCAGCAAGGCCCGGCCCGGCGAGGTGGCGGGCTACATGGCCACCGTTCCCGGCCTGCTCAAGGTGTGCGAGACCTTCGTGGCCTGCGTCATCTTCGTCTTCATCAGCGAACCGGTGTCCTACAAGGACCACGACGCGCTGAAGTGGTGCCTGGCGGTGTACTGCGTGTGCTTCATCCTGTCGGCCGCCATCATCGTGCTGTGCGTGGGCGAGTGCACCGGCTGCCTGCCCTTCTCCTTCGCCCGCTTCCTGTCCGCCTTCGCCCTCCTGGCCGTGCTCATGTACCTGTCGGCCGCCATCATCTGGCCCGTCTTCCAGTTCGACAGCAAGTACACCAGCCAGACCAGCCGCCCGCCCGGCTGCAGCAGATACCCGGGCCTGTGCCGACTGGGACAAGCTGGTGGCCGTGGCCGTCCTCACCGTCGTCAACTTCCTGCTTTACCTGGCCGACCTGGTGTACTCCGCTCGCCTGGTCTTTGTCTCTGTGTGAGGGGAGGGGGGCGGAAGGGGGTCGTGGGGTTGGGGATGAAAAAAAAAAATGTCTTCCTTTGGTTCCTGCTCTTCAAAGATCTTCTTTGCTGTTTAAAAAAAAAAAATGTGGAGCATCTTTGGTTCTGAGCTCCCTGGTGTCCCACAATGCACCTCTTCTTAACCGCTTGCCTCAAAGGTATAATGTAAGACCCTGACGTTCCCACCAATAGCATTGCAACATGCAGTAACCAGCCAGTACAAAATCCCTGTTTTGCCGTCTCATTGCTGCATCTGATTGGTGACATTTAAATTCCGAGAGTCTTGCTGCATCTGATTGGTGCATTTAAATAACGAGAGTGTTAACAGCATGTGAGCCCCCCCCCCCCCCCCCCATCATTGATTCCACAGACTCACTAGATGCTCAGCTCTGTGTTCCCCCACATTTAAGCATTCCGACTGTGATATCTGTGTAGGGGCATGACCAAGTACAATACCGTGACGATGGAATATCCTGTACTGTAATATAGCGCTGGAAACTCCTGTTACTAGTCCCAGTCTTCTGTAATTAACAGACCTGGGTCAAATGCTAGTATTTGCTTTGGTGTATTTTGCAGGATCAGTTACACCAGGCAAGATCAATAGAGTACAGAAAAGTATTTGAATCCAAAACAAATATGTATTTGACCCAGGTCTGGTGATTAAGCAGCAGTCAGGACAATCGGAACACAGTAGCTGAGTATCTGGTACGTGTGTGTCGAACCTGTGACCCCAGCCGAGACAGCTCTTTAAAAAATGGTGTTTAGACTAAAAGTCTTTCCTGATTGGTCCAGACGGCTGCTCGCACATCTCACCTGGTCCATTTAAAGTGTTATGGGTAAATCAGTTTGTGGGATTTTCATGGTTGATAACCGCAAATCGTTTTGGAAATGTAAAAACGCGGGACTCCCAGGCATTCTGTCAGTCCGGCTGTTTGTACCCCCAAAACCCAGGGTCACCCCCAAAAGAAAGCAGAGACGGCCTGTCCCCAAAAGTAATGGAGCCCTCTCTTCCAAAAGAAATACCGAAAACAAAAACAAAGCCAAAAACAGAAGAATATCCACCACAACATTAGCTGCAAGAAAAGATACTATTTGTGTATTCTGTGTTGGGCTTTCAGTGTTAAGTGGATCATATGAAGTGTTACAAAATAAGCGAGTCTGAATTTTAATAATTTTCTTTCATTTCGACTGATTTTACTGCAACTGCCTCTGTTTTGTTTTTTCACGCGATAAGCCAAAATTATTGTAACTCCTTTAAATTTTACATGTTTTTATACACATGAGTAATGACTTGAAAATTATTTGAAATCACAGACTCGTTGTTTTATTGCTTGTTTAATTGTATTACTGTAGCCCAAAGTGCCTCTAACGTGTTTATCATTTTAAAGAGAAATAACCAGCTAGTTAAACTGCTGTTATATTTCAAAGCGTACATATAATAATTTGTGTTATAATTTTGTTGATATAATTATTTGCCTGGGGCCTGTATCATGAAGCAAGATTACTGTTGTTGGATAACTGCACTGAGGAAAAACCCACTTTTTACTTCAGTTCCTGTTGCATATTTGGGAGGGTCCAGGTTTTACTTAGTGCAAGTTATCCTGCTAAATCAGTAATCCTGCTCCAAGACACAGGCCTCTGTTCATGGTTGTTATTTGCTTTTTTGCTTTTTGTTTGTAAACCAATTTTGCCAGCATTAGGTGTAATTTTTGGTAACTGAGGCCTAGAATGGCTATTTTAAAGGCTTTTTGGAGCACTGGAAAGTGGAGATGGTTAAAACCAAGATTATTATGTATTTTCAATTCATTTTTATTTCTATAATATGTTTGAATTTGGTTTCCAGTGTCATTTTCTGGTTTAGTTTCGAGTCAACCTTTGTTGCTCTTTTGGACATCCATGCCTGTTTCCTTTTTGTATTATCTTGCGTTAGTTTTAGCTGCAGGGGGGCAAATGCAAGTATCAGTTAATTTTCAGTGCCGTCAATCACCTTTGCCTTAGAGTGGAAACATCGACAGCAAATTAAGTAGACACTTAGACACATTTGGTTTCGCAGTATAAATACGCCATTTTAGTTTGCTGAAGTGAATACCTTTTTAAAGTAACTGATTTAAAGTAACATTTTTTAAAGTAACATTTCATGGACTAATGTGAACAAATGATTACCTATGATTAAGTAATATAGGTTATATATTACTTAATATAATATCCTTGCATTTATATAGCACTTTTCTGAATGCTCAAAGTGCTTTACAGCGATGAAGGGGAACTCACCTCACCCACCACCAATGTGTAGCACCCACCTGGGTTATGCATGGCAGCCATTTTGCGCCAGAAAGCTCACCACACATTAGCAAAAGCGAAGAGGGAGAGAACATTTTTTTAGCCAATTAAATCAGTTAAATCAGGGAATGATTTTGGTGGCAAGTTTGCGAGAGCCAGATCTGGGATTTAGCCAGGACACCGGGGAACCCCCTACTCTTTGTGATAACTGTCATGGGCCCTTCAATGACCACAGAGAGTCAGGACCTCGGTTTAACGTCTCATCCAAAAGACGGCATTTCCTACAGCAGTGTCCCCGTCACTGCACTGGGGCATTGGGGTTTATTTGAAGGAAGATTGCCCCCTGCTGGCCCACCAACACCACTTCCAACAGCAACTCAGTATTCCCTGGTGGTCTCCTATCCAAGTACTAACCAATCCCACACCTGCTTAGCTTCAGCCATTCGGCAGGAGCAGAGTGCATGGAGGTATGGCAACTGACGACTAATATATAATATATAGATCTTTTTAGCCACAAAAGGCAAAGCGCAAAGCTTCTGACAATGAACTGACGTTACCGCATACCTAACAAGAAGCTTTTGGTGACTTTTAAAAGTTGAAAAGGTACAGTCCAGTATTTTTAATCTATTCAAATAACCCCAGAAACCCTATATCATTCGCTGGCCATGGGATTGAGGTGCATGGGGTGATAGCTAGCAAGGTTTGATCACTGTTTTGTCTTAACTCTACACTTTTCCATTTAGAGTGTTTATAATACACTATGTAGCGTATTGCCATCTAGTGGCTGCAACTGCCTGGACGCCCAACAGACAGGTCAAAAGCTTTTATCATCTCTTTTGTTAAAAAATATAAAAAATTAAACGATATAAAAATTACATCTGTTTCCATTTATTTTATTTAGATTGAGACGCAAAGACTTCGGTTTCAGTTTATTTGTAGTTTCTCGGACAGGCATGTTTCTTATTTTTTATTTCAGTTAAGGAATATGTTGTTTTTTCACAGCTTGTGTTCATTTAAATTTTCATGTATGATAATAAGCTGTAAAACATCACTAATTACATTCTGCTCTAAAAATGTTTTGGTTGGCCATATGACTGCCAGTGTGCATACAATACCCAGAATTCTTCTGACATTCCTACTCTCAGTTCCTATTCTATGAACTGATGTTTTCAATTTCCATTTACCACCTGATTATGAACTGATTTCACAGGAGTTCAAAAAGTCTATTGGTTTGAATTTAACTGTGCTTTTAAATGTGCTAAAATGGCCATAGATATTTATTTAAGGTCCTTAGTTGTTTATTGGGTGAGAAGCATTGAAGAAAGAAAAATATGTAGTTCCATTCATTTAAGAACAAATTTATGAGTATAGTCTGTGTCCATGTTTTGTAACCTCAGCATAGCTTGCCAATATTGCTAATGAGATAAGAGCACCCATTGCCTTTAAATGCTAATGAGATAATAGCATCATATCCCTTTAAATGCTAATGAGATAAGAGCACCCTTGCCTTTAAATGCTAATGAGATAATAGCATCACATCCTTTTTAATGCTAATGAGATAAGAGCACCCCTTGCCTTTAAATGCTAATAAGATAAGAGCACCCTTTCTTTTAAATGCTCATGAGATAAGAGCACCCCTTGTATTTAAATACTAATGAGAGAATAGCATCACATCCCTTTAAATGCTAATGAGATAATAGCTTCACATCCTTTTAAATGCTAATGAGATAAGAGCATCCCTTGCCTTTAAATGCTAATAAGATAAGAGCACTATTTCTTTTAAATGTTAATGAGACAAGAGCACCCCTTGCCTTTAAATGCTAATGTGATAATAGCATCACATCCCTTTAAATGCTAATCAGATAAGAGCACCCCTTGCCTTTAAATGCTAATCAGATAACAGCATCACATCCCTTTAAATGCTAATGAGATAACAGCATCACATCCCTTTAAATGCTAATGAGATAAGAGGATTACTGCCTATAAAACACCACAATACGCCCCCTTTTCATTTCATAGCTTTGGACAATTATTTTAGTTCCATTTCATCTAAAAAAGAAAACCTATCAAATTACAGGTGCAGTCAAAACAAGGAGGATAGGAGTGGTTGTATTGAAAGAAGAATGGACTAGGGATATGGGGGGGGGGGGGGGGGTAATAATTCAAACAGAGGGATGACTCCAAGCAGAGGCTTTGACTGTTTATATTTTCCCTACACGTCTGTGTGCAGCTGTTATGTGATGTACTGCGTGTTTAAATAATAAAAGAATAAAAGAATACATGACCCCATCACTTCAGTATGAAAAGGTCCCACCACACTGTGTTTTAGAGGACACGTGATACACAACTGTACTCCAAAACACAACCTCACGCAGACACACAACTCTACTCTAAAACACAACCTCACGCAGACACACAACTCTACTCTAAAACACAACCTTACGCAGATACACAACTCTACTCTAAAACACAACCTCACGCAGATACACAACTCTACTCTAAAACACAACCTCACGCAGACACACAACTCTACTCTAAAACACAACCTCACGCAGATACACAACTCTACTCTAAAACACAACCTCACGCAGACACACAACTCTACTCTAAAACACAACCTCACACAGATACACAACTCTATACCAGTGAAAACCTTCATATATGTACACAGCTAATACACAACATGGGAACATACAACCTCACATGGGAACATAACTAATGCACAGCCTTTTATCAAGTCAACATCACTTTAGGGAAAGATGCCCTAAGTCTAAATGCCCAGTGGGTAGTTAACAAATGCCCTATTCAAGTGTGTCATACATTCTTTCAGTAACTCCACACGTCCCTGTTGCTCCGGCAGGAGAGATGGCTAAAAACAAAATCTTTCTTTTTTTTAAAAATTAGCAATGCAAACTATTTTAAACGTAGCGCGTGTGTAACTGTCAGCACGAGCAGAAAAATGACAGCAGCTGGAGATGTTCTGGGCCGGGATCAGTCGAGCTGGCCGATCTGTCTGGATCTACTGCAGGGACCTGGCGACTATTCTCGGGCCAACGCCATTACTGTGTGGGCATCATTAAGGGCCGCTCACATCGGCATCTACTGACATCCTCAGGACAGACAGGCTTTCTCTCCAAGGACTGTTCTGCACGAAAAAAGCGCCACGTTTGCTGAAATGCGTAAAGGTGTAAAATCCAGGTTCGGAACGCCGCCTGGAAATCGCCTGGATTTGCTAATTAGCAGAATTCAGCAGCCAGGAGGTTGAACTAATTTGTATAATCGGCTGGTTGTGTTGGGTCCATGGGTGGAAGAAACACACAGCCTGGACTTTTTTTTTTCTTTCCACCTCTGCTGAGATGGTGGAGTAACTGAAGGAGACCTGCTCGCCTTCACGTTACAGGCGTTTAGCAGATGCTCTTACGACTTACACAACTTTTACACACAGCGTTCACACTGCATCCATTTACAGTATAATGCTGTATGTGTACTGAGGCAATGCAGGTTAAGTGCCTTGCTCAGGGGTACAACGGCAGTGTCCTACCTGGGAGTCTAAACTGTGGCCTTTAGATTACAAGACCAGCTCCTTACACATTATACTACACTGCAGCCCTATTATACTCACACTGGACCTGGAGAAGTGGCACAAAATGTCTGCCAGGAAACTGTAAAAAAAAAAAGAGCAGTCTGGTGTGGCCTCTCATTGCCAAACGCACCTCCAGCCTGGTTCTCCATCCCCCTTGCAGCAAAGAAGCACAAACTAGATGAAGCCACTGGACGTTTGCCCCGAAAAAAGATCTACTCTCGTTATGAGAAGCTGCTGGAGGTTGGCTTTCATACAGATAAGCAGTGTATCTGTCTCCTGTGTACTGTGAATGAAGACAAGGGCCACGATGGCCTCAGCTGGAGCAAAAAGAGCAGAGAAACCAGTAAGAGCTGCATATATATGCACAGGCTATATAAATGAAGCTATTATTGTAAATAAAGTTAAAATAAAAAATATATAAACAACAATATTTAGTATTATTAACTATTATTATTATTAACTATTATTATTATTATTATAATTATTATTATTATTGTTGTTGTTGTTGTTGTTATTATTATAATTAATAATAATAATAATGATGATGATGATGATGATGATGATGATTATTATTATTATTATTATTATTATTATTATTATTATTATTATTTATTATTATTATATGCAATAAGAATTTCCTGCTCTTTGAAATTTTTGTGTTAGGAAAGTCAAATCCTGATCTAAATATTTCTTGCAAGAACAGTAAATTTGTTTATTATTTGTACCATTTTTTCCCCATTGATATAGAATAAACACTTTCAAAAAGAGCCAGGGCCATTAATCGAATAACTTTTTAAAATATTTTTTTCCGGAAAAAAGGGAAAATTTCTCTGAAAATGTGTTTCCTTTAATCCATGCATTATTACGGGCGGTATAGCATGTGCTCTTCCAATGACAAGCTTGCATTAATGCCTGTGCCGTGCTGCGCTGTATGTTTTTCAGAATATACACGTATACACAAGGACAGCGTAAAAGGTCATTTCTGATTATCTGTTTTCTGTCTTCAAGTGCGATTTTTAACACTTTCCTGATAGTGCCCGTCTCACTTAATGTGGTTTTAACTAATGCTTTGTTTATGGATCGTGAAGATACGTATACTCACTATGCGGTATAATAACGATTCTACAAGTACTACAGCCTTTTAAAAAATTTGAAGTGTTTCCTGCTTTCATAGTTTCTATTGCTATTCCCTGGGCAAACTGTGACCGAATATTAAACGCATATGATTTTCCATACTCAATAAAATATGCAGTGTTAAATCAACTCAGTACAGAGCACATATGGTCCCCATTGGACTCACATGCACTCTGTTAAGACTTGCGTCAACTGCCGGACATTTTACCGAGCATGAATACAACATTTCATACGAGCGCATACGGTAAAACTGCGTTCCATAAAGTGTGCGCGCGACATTTTTTCCGTGTATAAAAGAGTATTTTTTCCACCGCACGCACCTGGGGGAGGGGACGCGGAGGAAATTCCAGAACGGAAAAAAAAAATCCAGGAGAAAGGAGGAGCCGAATTATCCGAGGCAGACAACAGCTGACTGCTGGAAGAGCCATTTCGGGGCTCGCGGTCTGGGCTCTTCCTCCAGGCGGCCCACCGGGAGGAAGCCAGAGTTTGGCCGCTTTCCAAACCCCCGATCCCTCGAACCGCACTGCGGGGATAAAACGCCGTCTGGGGACCCCGTAAGAGCCAAGTCACAGGCCTCGTTCCGGGGTACTCAAATCTGGCCCGGGGAGGCCAGTAGTACTGCTGGCTTTCTCTTCTGCTGTCTGACAGTCAATTGATCGATTAGCTCCATTGATTCATGCCAGAGATTCAACACACCCGGGGCCCTTATCCTATTTTGTAAATTGTAAGAAGCAACTCCATTTTTCTTGGTTGCTGTTGCTTACTGATAACTTGAGGTTGATTAATGATGCAAGATAACTTGTAAACGTAGCCGTTTGCTATTTCCCTCCCAAATCGCAATGGCAATCAAGTCTTCTTCCACTTGTTTCTGAAGGAGTCTTTTGCGAAATATGGCTATTTATAAGCTTCTCTCTTTAGAGCGATGCATTAGCATGAACTTCCTGGATATTCACACCTGTCTTTTAACTCTGTGGCTCCTCCTCCATGGTGTGGGTTGGTGAGCGAAGTGGTCTCTGATCTAAGAGCACGATTGGAGGAAGCCATGAAGTCTCACGGTTTGTGGGGAAACTCTCCTCATTGTGACACAATGTCTCCTCCATCTCGTGATCCAGTGCTCGCTGTGTCACCCGGTCCTCACTGTGTCTTTATGTTCTCTATACACACACACACAGACCCAGACAAATGCATGCACACACACTTACATACACACACACGCACACGTATACACATGCGTGTCCACACACGCTTACACACACAGACACAGACAATTATACACACACACACATACACACATGTGCGCACACACACACGCTTACACACATGCGCACACGCATGCACGCACACGCATGAACGGACACACACAAACACACAGATACACACACATGGAAACACACACAATAGACACATACTGAAACACACACTCTCACAAACACCTATACACACAGACACACACACATACTCAAAAGCACTTTACTTGCATAGTTTATTTAAACAGATGAAAAACTTTGTTTGTTTAGTAAAATATATAGGACTGGATATCTATACATAGACTGACAATGGGAGGCCCACTCAGAAATGAGACTCCGCCTACCGCAGTCTCCCAATATCAAATGCTCATACCGTGCAATATAACATAATAAGACATGAGCAATGGAAAGCCGATGTGGAATTACTCAAAAAAGCGGGCCGGGAACCACAGCATCTGTGCTCGTCACGGCCTGCTGTGTCCCCGTGGGAACGAGCCAAAGTCTTCTCCGATGAACTCGCTCACTGTGGAGACACAAGACGGAGCAGCATTACGATCAATCAATCAATCAATCAATCAACTAATCATCCAGTCAGACAGTAAATCAGTCAGTCAGTCAGTCAATCAATAAATCAAACAAACAAACAATTAATCAATCAATCAACAAATCACCTAGTCTGTCAGTCAATTAGTCAGTCAGTCAATCAATCAATCAGTCAATCAAGCAATCAACCACTTAGTCAATCAGTCAGTTAATCAATCAGTTACCCAGTCAGGCAATTAATAAATCAATCAGCCAACCAAAAGGACCTCCAAATAATCAATATTTGTAAACTGGTTCATTTTTGTCTGAAAGGTGTTATATAAATTAACATTATTATGAAATAAAAAATTAATTAATTAATTAACTTGAGCACTGATCTCCGCTGTAAGAACTCCTCACCTTCCTCCAGAGTGATCTGCTGAATGGCCGACGGGCCTCCATAATCCAGGGCACTTTCCTGCATCTTCACCCCAGTCGGAGCTCCCGATCCTGGGGTAGTCCTCCCAGCAGGCCCCCCGCCCTGGGGCTCCCAACCTTCAAACTGAGTGCACGGCTGGGTGTAAAAGTCCTGGTAGGGGGAAGGGTGGCGGGGCGGGGAGGGGCATATTTCTGGGGGGTAGGGGCAGCTGGAGTACAGGGAGTGCGTGGAGGTGTGGGGGCTACTGGCTGGAAAGGGAGAGAGAGAGGAGGAGCAGGAAGGAGAGGGGGAGGAGGAGAGGTACGGGGAGTCGAGCCAGGGGCAGGGCGAGGGTGTTTGGGGGTTTCGGGGGTACAGGGGGGGCAGCAGCTCGGTGAACCCCAGCTCCAGGTTCTCCAGGCTGGGGTTCCTCTCTGACAGGGCCCCCCCACGATCAGGCCCCTCCTCCAGCCCCTCCGCCTCACGGTACCCCTGCAAGGAGTGGGGTGGATATGCCCTCACCAACCCCAGTTCTCCGTCCTCACAGTCCCCGCCCACCAGTATCCCATCAGCCTCTGCTTCCCTCAGACCCCCTACGGGACACAGGGTCACACCGTCCAGAGGCACAATGCTGCGGTGGGACACTGAGATAGGGCCCTCCTGTTTAAACATGACTGCAGAGGAGAGGGAGAGAGAGAGAGAGAGAGAGAGAGAGGGAGGGAGAGAGGGAGGGAGGGAGGGAGGGAGAGGGAGGGACGGAGGGAGGGAGGGGGAGGGAGAGGAAAAGAGTGGGAGAGCGAGAGGGAGAGAGAGGGAGGGGGAGAATGAGAGAGAGGGAGAAGGAGGGAGGGAAACAGAGAGAGAGGGGGAGAGAGAAAGATAGATTGAAAGAGGAGAGAGAGAGGGAGGAAGAGGGAAATTGTTATTAAAAAAGGAAGGGAGACAAGATGAGAGGAAATTAAAAAATTATTATTGCCTTTATTATATTTCCTTCAAGTGTTCAGTTGTTCCAATGCTACACAAGTATTTAAGCTTTGAAATATCATGCCTAAACAGCACTTACATTTCCACTGAATTGACAATATGTGTGTGTGTACAGAGACAGAGAGAGAGAGAGAGAGAGAGAGGGACATAGGGACACACTTAAAATGCTCAATCACAGCACAATATTTGCTTGTAAGCAAAGGCAATGCCTTGTCATATTCAACACGATACTCTTTGCAGACAAATGCGAGATAGGATAGACTGACAGAGACACATCAGAGACGGACCCGAGGTTCGTCTAAGTCAGACTGACAGACAGACTGACAGGTACGGCCAGACACACACACACACACACACACACACACACACACACCTGGCAGGTACTTGAAGCAGTGTGTGCTGCTCCTTTTCCTCTTCCCGTTGGACACGTACAGACTGACGGACACTGGCCGAATCGCAGACAGGTCACTGTAGGCTGGGACTCGCACGGACAGTAAGCACTGAGAGAGGAGGGACACGCACACACACTGCAGTTACTTACACACACACGCACACACACTGCAGTTACTTACACACACACACACACGCACACACACTGCAGTTACTTACACACACACACACACACACACACACACTGCAGTTACTTACACACACACGCACACACACTGCAGTTACTTACACACACACACACACACACACACACACACACACTGCAGTTACTTACACACACACACACACACACTGCAGTTACTTACACACACGCACACACACACACTCACACGCACACACACTGCAGTTACTTACACAAACACACACACACACTGCAGTTACTTACACACACACACACACACACACTGCAGTTACTTACATACACACACACACACACACACGCACACACACTGCAGTTACTTACATACTTACACACACACACACACACACACACATACATCCGCATCATATTAATTTTTGTTTCCCCCCCCCCCCCCCCCCCCCCTTTACCCCCAGTTTGGAATACTCATCGTATATCGCTTATAACTACATAGCGTTTATAACAACATCAAATGAACTGCTAAAGAAATATCTCCAGCACAGATTGTCAAAATAAAGGATTATGCTACTCAGCAACCGTGCTACCCCGGAATGGTGCTAGTCTGAAACTGTGCTACCCCCTATTGGTGCTAACCTGTAACTGTGCTACCCAGTGGTTGTGCTAATCTGTAACTGTGCTACCCAGTGGTTGTGCTAACCTGTAATTGTGCTACCCAGTGGTTGTGCTAATCTGTAACTGTGCTACCCAGTGGTCGTGCTAATCTGTAACTGTGCTACCCCCTATTGGTGCTAACCTGTAACTGTGCTACCCAGTGGTTGTGCTAATCTGTAACTGTGCTACCCCCTAACCTGTAACTGTGCTACCCAGTGGTTGTGCTAATCTGTAACTGTGCTACCCCCTATTGGTTCTCTGTAACTGTGCTACCCAGTGGTTGTGCTAATCTGTAACTGTGTTAACTGGTTGTGCTAACCTGTATTGTGCTACCCAGTGGTTGTGCTAATCTGTAACTGTGCTACCCAGTGGTCGTGCTAATCTGTAACTGTGCTACCCCCTATTGGTGCTAACCTGTAACTGTGCTACCCAGTGGTTGTGCTAATCTGTAACTGTGCTACCCCCTACTGGTGCTAACCTGTAACTGTGCTACCCAGTGGTTGTGCTAACCTGTAACTGTGCTACCCAGTGGTTGTGCTAACCTGTAACTGTGCTGCTCTGTGAATGTGCTAATATGTAGCTGTGCTACTTGAGGTTATACATACTTCACTGCTTTTGTCCCGGTTCACACAAGCTTCCTCTTCCCATTGGAGCTTGCCATCTGCCAATCAACATAAATATTCATTGGTCTTTACATTTTCAGGTTAATTCTCAAGTCTGAAATAAAATCAGAAATGATCAGGCACTCCCTTATTTTGAAGTCATTTAGCATACACACCCTCTCTCAACAATTACATTCGCACATGTATGTGTCTCTCGCACACACGTGTGCACAGACACACACACACACATACACACACTTTCACTCAGTTACACACACACACACCCTACCAGTCCCTCTCTCCATGAATATGACTCTAGAGGTGGTCAGATAGTTAGCTCCACTCAGGAGAAGCTCCTCCCCTCCCTCCACAGAGCAGGACGATAGGCTAATGGACTCCACCACTGGCAGCTCCTGAGCCGAGCGCTGAGCTGGAAAAAAAAAAAGAGTCGGACGTCCGTGATTGGCTGCAGTAAGGCCAAGGTGGTACGTGATTGGCTGCAGTAAGGCCAAGGTGGTACGCGGTTGGCTGAAAGAAGATGGAGACGAGGGACTGGGCCGCACACTCACAGCACTCGATGGGCAGGGAGGCCACCTGCAGGGCGAGCACTCGGCCGGGCGGGGCGGTGGGCGTGGCGGTGGGCGGGGCAAGGGGCAGGTGCGTACGGAACACCAGGCGCACGCGCGTGTTCTTCCTCCCTACGTCCGTCTCCCCCTTGCGCAGCTCGATGTCCGAGTTCCGCAGCTTCAGGATCCCTGCGCAGTCAATACTGATACACACACACACACACACTGTTACACACACACACACACAGTTACACAAACACACACACACACACACACATGCAGCACACACACACACACATACACAGCTACACAAACACACACATGCAGACACTCACACACACTGTTACACACACACACACACACATACATACAGTTACACAAACACACACATGCAGACACACAGGTACACTACACACCAACGCAGCTATACTCACACTCACATACACACACTGGAACACACTGACACACACAATTACACAGACATACTGTTACACACACTCACACACACACTGGAACACATTGACACACACAGTTACACACACATTCTATTACACACACTCACACACACTGAAACACACTGATACACACAGTGGTAAACACTGACACACACAGTTACACACACACACTCTCTCCCCTCACAGAGCGGTCATGTTGGTTTCAGGGTTGAGGGGGATGTCCAGCAGCTTGGTCCCAGCCTGGATGCTCTCCTGACTGGCAGTGCCGACCATTTTACCTGTAACCCTGTGGGAGATGGATCAAAACACACACACGCACACATACACACACACACACACACACACATGTACACACAAACATGCACACATGTGCACACACACACACAGACACACACACACACACGCACACACATGCACCCACGTACACACACACATGCACACATACACACGTACGCACACACACACACACATGCACACACAAACATGCACACATGCGCACACACACACACACACATATGCACACACACACAGACACACACACACACGCACACACATGCACACATGCGCACACACACACACACACACAGACGCACACACACACACACGCACACACATGCACCCACGTACACACACACACGTACGCACGCACAGGCACACACAAACACACACACGCACATGCATGATTAAAAACTCTACTTGATATCATGCTACAGAGCATCTGTGTATCTGACAGAAAGGGCCTGAGTACCTAAGTATCTGGAGTAAGATTTCATTACCTAAGTATCTGGAGTAAGATTTGATTACTTAAGTATCTGGAGTAAGATTTGATTACTTAAGGATCTGGAGTAAGATTTCATTACCTAAGTATCTGGAATAAGATTAGATTAACTAAGTATCTGAAGTACGATTGTATTACCTAAGAATTGGGAGTAAGATTTGATTACCTGTCTGTGTATCTGGTAGAATTTACCTGTGTATTTGGTAGAAAGGGTGTGGGCGAATGGATCGATCATCAGCTGTTCCAACGAACACCTGCAGGGAGAGGGGCTGTCTCTCTGTATACCCCAAGAGCTGAGCAAGAGAGAGAAAGAGAGTGAGAGAGAGAGGAGAGAGGGAGAGGAGAGAGAGAATGAGAGAGAGAGAGGAGAGAGGAGAGATGGATGAGAGGGAGAGAAAGTGGAATAGAGAAAAGAATTAAACAAAACTTCTTGAATATTTATATGGATGAGTTAGCTGTGTTACTGGAACAATCTTTTGCTCCTGGCCATTGCTCTAAATGACACGTAAGCTAAATTCTTACATCATGCACGTGACTGATTCTGATGTTGCACACAGTGCAGTGGTTACAGGGACACCTGTATCTGTTGGAGGAATTCTGTCAGAACTGGGCCCTGGTGTTTCATTATACAAAGCCAAATATTATTCTGTCCCAAAAAAACGCTCAGATTTCAAATACCGCTTTACTTCAGTCAACACCGCCTTAGCATACATGCTTATGGCTTATCATCATATGTGTATGAGTCATGCTCATAACTGCGTGAGTTAGAACTACAATAAGCTGCTTCAAATACAAATAAATAAATTCACCTCATTTCACCCCATCTTGGCTTATTAT
Source organism: Anguilla japonica (assembly GCA_025169545.1). Lineage (NCBI taxonomy): Eukaryota > Metazoa > Chordata > Actinopteri > Anguilliformes > Anguillidae > Anguilla > Anguilla japonica. The sequence goes on along the minus strand of CM045890.1, from coordinate 5,123,045 downwards.
GTACAGAAAAAGCTTAATTGAGCAGAATGACTGAGATGAACTACAATATTTCAGTTATATGGGCTCAGCAGCATGTAGAACAATTAATTATTGTGCAAACGTGCGTTACCTTGACAACTGGATGACCACTTGGCGTGGCCTTGACCGCACCGCGACTTCCCTCCGTTTCATAATGGGCGCGGTGATGTGGGCGGGGCTGCACCTCGATACGCAACTCGTATTGGTCAAACTGGGACGGCAGTGGCCAATCAAGTGGCGGAAGAGCAGTGGACCTATCAGGAGAGTGGACCAATGAGATACAGCTGTGGTGTCAGGGAAGAGAAGGAGGTGGACTCCAACTGTAATAACATTTCCACTTAACAAGAGTACGCAGATAACTGGGGTGCTGAGTGTATGAGGCCCTGTTCATACTTTCATTTTGGGACTCGACAACCAAAGTCATTGGAGTTCCTCATGTTCTGTGTCCCTACACATGTGCGTATTCACAAGACCAACAACATTCACACAAACGCACGAGCAACAGTCACTCTGTCCCGTGTTTACGGTGGCCTCACTAAGTGCGTAATAGCACGACATTTGACTCTGATTGAAAATCTCGCATTTCAAACGTGACGCGGGTGTAAAAACGCGATCGCCAACGTCAACAAAAAACGGACGCGGCCGTTCGATTTTTCTCGACTGCAGCAGGGAGAGGCTGGAGAAGACCCGTGGTTCCATGTCTGAACCATCGGTGAATAAACGCTGAATAAACATTAACGTCAAATAATACTTCTTATAGCTGAACTCAATGCTGCCTTCAGCATGCTCAGAGGAAGTCAGGGAGCGTTGCACAATGGATGACCTGAAGGTCCTTTCCCGTCTGTAGTCGCACAAGAAAGCTCAACCGAAGAACAAAGAGTCAACTTCAGCAGTCGCTACCTGTTTCGAGCAGGCCCGTTACTAATAGTCGTCGCTCTCTTTGATAACCATACAAAGTGTGAGCTTCACCGTATTAAGCACTAAAATGAGGAGCAACAACCGTATTTAGCTGTAATGTGAACAGAGCCTTAGTGTAGTAGTATTCATTCATGCAATGTTACAATAGTTAATAGCACACTTAACAGAAACAAGTGTAGTGACAGGGTAAATCTGATCCTCCAGCTTTCACTCTTTCTTAATTTATATCCAACAGCATCCTGTGCCACAGTACAATGATCTCTCTCTCTACTCCTCCATTCCCTCCTTCTTTTCTTTCTTTCTGGATCTTCTTCTTCTTTCTCTTCTCCTGAAAAGTAAATATTTGATTTGCATATTTGCACCTTTCGGCGCTATACTGACATGCATTTAGAACAGGGGTTTTTAAACCTTTCTGATCCAAAGACCCCCATCCAGGCTCAAACGCACCCAACCGAGCCCCATCATAAGTTAAAAGTTCTTTGTTTAAAAAGAAAAAAAAAGTTTCTATATTTAAAAATATTTTCCCAAGACTTCATATGCAGTCATTGCATATCAAGTCAGGACAGTACCTTTAAGGACCCCTGGGGCCCACAAACCTCTGTTGAAAACCCAGGATTTAGACAGCAAAGCTGACAAAGAACAAAAAACAGACATCACATAGTTACCACTAAACTGTGAAAGACGAAACAACTTTTTAATATAAGCATAAAAGGTAATTAAAGGAATTTTAAAAAGGCAAAAGTTGTCATGACAACAAAGATGCACATGTCATGTGGCCCCTGTGGATACTGCCTCTCTCTCTCTGTCCAATGTAAATAAATGCAGAGCTGTAATTATCCCTCCTCACCTGAAGATGGGGCTGTGGGCGCTTGCCCTGGCTCTGCCCCAGCCCAGGGCTGGAGGCACACACAGGTAGTCCATGCCCAGGGAGGAGGGGTCTCGCCTGGACTGCAGCGAGTCCGGTGGAGGGCAGGTGGACCCAGGGGGCGGGGCCTGGTCTGACTCCACCTCCCTGGGCGAGACCTTGGAGACGGATTCAGACAAATAAAAAAAATGTTACTCATCTGCTCTAACGGCGCCAATCTCAATTTGGCTTCGCTTCCCGCCACTAATCCTGCCATTCATGACCCAGCATTACTCACCCGGATGTCCCCACCTTCATAACTTAGCGCTAGCTTTGGGGATTTTCAAGACTAGGCTTGATATGGTGTTCGATACCATCTCGACTGTAGGTAATAAGAGCACTAATTCAGTCGGGAAAATGGCCGATCCAGTTGTAATGCAGTTATGTGGTCTAGGGGTTTAAACGTGAGGTCTAAACTCTTGCTAAGCATGCTACTACTGACGTTACAGGTTTAATGCGGCATTACTATTCTTAATGCTACAAAACTCAGGCCTGCTGGGTGGCTCATCCAGTTAAGGCACTATTTTAGTGCGTGGATGGGACCCACAGTATGGGATTGCATCCAACAACATTTAATTCAACATGACTGAACCACATTTAACTCAACATTACTAAACACAAAGTGTTTAATCATACGTGACTAAACCCACAATGTTTAACTCAACATGGCTAAACCCCCAACGTTTAACTCAACAGTACTAAACCCAAAGTGTTTAATCATACATGACTAAACCCACAATGACTTACACCACAACGTTTAACTCAACTGACTAAACCCACAGCGCTTAACCCAACCCCATTCACAGTAACACTGGTAGGGAGAGAGAGAGACAGGAGGTCAGTCACCTGACCCAAGGATGTCTTCCTGGTCTTCTGCGGAATGTTCAGTTCAAGGCAGCCGGGAGAAGCCTGGTTCTGGCAGACAGAGTCAGAACTCTGTGGGGAGCAGGGGTACTCCTCAGAGTAACTGCCCCTGCGGGAGGTGCAGGGGGAGGCCAGGGGCGAGTTCCTGCGTTTCTTGCCCCAGGGGAAGTTGGCCGGGAGGACGGAGAAAGGCCGAACTGGGCGGTGGCTTCGTTGAGCTCCTCCTCCTCCACCAGCAGCGAATCACAGCTGGAGGCTGGGCTGAGCCACCCCCGAGAGGAGGGGCTGGAGGCGGGGCTGGGGCTGAGAGACCCGCCCCCTGTCATGCCCTCCCGGTAACAGAAGGGATCCTGGAGGGGCAGATAGAGCCGTTCCCTGTCCCACCCGCCCCCTCCGTCCCAACAACTACCCCCTCCAAACTCCTCCTCCGGGGAGATGGTGGTGATCTGAATACTGGGGCATTCCAGGATCCTGGACTCTGACACCTACAGGGAGAGAGAGGGAGCGAGAGATGGTGAGGGAGCGAGAGAGAGCGAGAGAGAGAGGGAACAACACAGAAAAAAAGAGAGAGAGAGAGGGAGGCAGAGAGAGAGAGAGAGAGAGAGAGATGGTATTTGACAGTAGTGTTATAAACTAAAATCAGATGCAAAATCAGCTTATTGGCACAAAAAGCACCAAGTGTTATATTGCCAAAGCACACACAAACAGCACAATCCCTGTAAGGGTGGAGAAGTAATCTACAAACTAAACAAAAACAGTAAGAACAACACGACTGTAACCTCAAAAAGAATAACAACATAAAAAGACCTGGGTTAGGGACAGCGCAGTACAATGGATGTATGCTCACTGCCCCACTGGGACAGCATTCTGTAGTTTAATGGGCCCGGCAGGCAGTAACACCATAGTTTAATGTGTCCGGAAGGCAGTAACATTGTAGTTTAATGTGTCTGGGAGGCAGTAACACTGTAGTTTAATGTGTCTGGGAGGCAGTAACACTGTAGTTTAACGGGCCTGGCGCTGCCGTGAACACTGCCCCTTGCTGGACACTGACCTGTATGGAGCGTGCTGGCAAGCTCTCGTACGTCCCACTGTACTCCCTCACCAATGCCCGTCTGGGGGGCGGAGAGTGCATCCCTGCCCTGAGATTGGTTGACGGCTGACCAGCAGGGATGCCGATTGGCTGGCCGGTGTGAGAGGCACTCTGAAAGCCATCTGCAGTAGAATTAGAGAGGTGGAAGGATTTACAACATCTGAACCAACAGTATTTCACTGGGACAGTGTGCAATGCGAGGATTGAGAGGATTCTTTGAATAGTGTGGCCATCCTAAAATGCATCTGTAGGCATGAGCAGCAGTGTGGAGCAGTGGTCAGAGCAGTAGTCAGAGCAGCATTGTGGAGCAGTGGTCAGAGCAGCAGTGTGGAGCAGTAGTTACAGCAGCAGTGTAGAACAGTGGTCAGAACAGCAGTGTGGAGCAGTGATCAGAGCAGCAGTGTGGAGAAGTGTGGAGCAGTGGTCAGAGCAGCAGTGTGTAGTAGTCGTTACAGCAGCAGTGTGGAGCAGCAGTTAGAGCAACAGTGCAGAGCAGTGGTCAGAGCAACAGTGTGGAGCAGTAGTTAGAGCAGCAGTGTAGAGCAGTGGTCAGAGCAGCAGTTAGAGCAGCAGTGTAGAGCACTGGTCAGAGCAGCAGTTAGAGCAGCAGTGTAGAGCAATGGTCAGAGCAGCAGTGTGGAGCAGTAGTTAGAGCAGCAGTGTAGAGAACTGGTCAGAGCAGCAGTTAGAGCAGCAGTTTGCAGCAGTAGTTAGAGCAGCAGTGTGGAGCAGTGGTCAGAGCAGAAGTGTGGAGCAGTAGTTAGAACAGCAGTGTAGAGCAGAGGTCAGAGCAGCAGTGTGGAGCAGTAGTTGGAGCAGCAGTGTAGAGCACTGGTCAGAGCAGCAGTTAGAGCACCAGTGTAGAGCAGTGGTCAGAGCAGCAGTGTGGAGCAGTAGCTAGAGCAGTAGTGTGGAGCAGTGGTCAGAGCAGCAGTGTGGAGCAGTAGTTAGAACAGCAGTGTGGAGCAGTAGTTAGAGCAGCAGTGTAGAGCACTGGTCAGAGCAGCAGTTAGAGCAGCAGTGTAGAGCAGTAGTTAGAGAAGCAGTGTAGAGCAGTGGTCAGAGCAGAAGTGTGGAGCAGTAGTTAGAGCAGTAGTGTGGAGCAGTGGTCAGAGCAGCAGTGTGAAGCAGTAGTTAGAGCAGCAGTGTAGAGCAGAGGTCAGAGCAGCTGTACGGAGCAGTGGTCAGAGCAGCAGTGTGGAGCAGTGATCAGAGCAGCAGTGTGGAGCAGTGTGGAGCAGTGGTCATAGCAGCAGAGTGGAGCAGTGGTCAGAGCAGCAGTGTGGAGCAGTAGTTAGAGCAACAGTGTAGAGCAGTGGTCAGAGCAGCTGTAGGGAGCAGTGGTCAGAGCAGCAGAATGGAGCAGTGGGCAGCATAATTTTATTTTATTTATTATCTTCGAAAGTAAGAACCAATAGAGTGAAAAGAAGTGAGAGTTTTGTCCAAAGGAAGAAAAGTGAAAAGAAACAACAGAAAAAGAATTATGGGACAAGAAGTGTATATGTGTACATGTATATGTTCAGAAAACAGACAGCTGGAAGTGGAGTCCACACGCACACATCATACAAACAGACACACATGCACCCACACACACATCACACAAACAGACACACACAGGCATGCACACACACACACACACACACACACACACATATCATACAAACCCACACACACACACGTCACACAAACACACACAAATCATACAACCCCTCCCCCCCAACACACACGCATACATACACACATATACACACACACACTGTACACACACGCACAAACACACACACATAAACACACAGGCACGGCTGATTAAAACCATATGGAGCTCCGCACGCGCACGCATACAGACACGCACAAAGAGTTACAAAATGGCACAAACACATAAACGCGCAAGCACGCATTACTAACGTCTACACGCACGAATTCAAATACGACAAAAGCAATCTTTATTATAATTATCTTTTTTTTTTTTTTTTTTAAATCAAGCGCACAGAACAAGGTCACTACAAACTGAACTGAAACATGGGCCAAAGCGTCCCATGTCTCCCCCTCCCTCTCTCACCTCTAAGTTAATTTCTCGCGGTATTGGAGAATGATACTGACCGGTGCTGCTGTCCGGCCTTTCTCCTAAGCGGCACGGCGATGGGCCTCGCGGCGGATCTTCCTCGAACACTAATTTAAACTCCAGTTCACCCTCTTCCCAATCCGGCGCGGTCCCCATCCCGCCGGAGAGATGGGGATATGTTGGAAGAGACAGAGGGAAAAAGGAAAACGTCTCTTTTTGTAGAATACGTTTATTAACTAAGCCTCGCTCCAAATGCGCCTCTCTGTCGCTCGTGACTGCATTCGAATTAATTCAAGTTTTAATTATCAAGCATATAAATTATAGCACTGCGCATAATTTTCCTTCAAGGATCGATCTGCGACCATAGTTCATTTTCGTGGATAGTTCCCAGCAGCTCCGAACAACATTACATAACTTTAGCAACATTTAAGTAACAGTTCGGAACAGGATTGTGACGCTAGTTCAACTAACCACTGACGCGATACTTTAGAGATAAGCTCTGCGTTTATCAACTTCTGATTTTTTTTTTCTTCAGTTCCAGGTCGTTCTAAATTTGTTGGCTTTCCGTCGAATCTTCCTGTCACTTATTCCACTTCTCTATTGTTTTCTTCACTACGAAACCCTTGTCCCACCTCTCTCCATCTCTTTTTCCGTAAAAAAAAAAAAAAAAAAAAAGTTTCCCCCAAATTTTTTCGTCCTTTACCCTTAATTGCCTTTGGGCGGGTTCTTTAACCCCGTTACTCAGAGTTGATTGGACCGGTTGCTTGTCAGACCCGAAGAATCCTCTTTCCCCTCTGTCTTGGAGTCGCGCACGCTTCCTGGGTGCTGATTGGCCAAGGCCAGTGTCCCTGCGCTTAATTTAAGAGCTCCAGCTTGCCTAATGTTGAACGGTCCTCTAGCAACGAGCTGCGAAAGTGCGGCTTTGGCGATAAATGTGTGGAGCTGCTGCTGTTCTTTCGTCATTTAACTGACTTTTTCTTCAAAAAAAAAAACAAAAAAAACTTTTTCAGTCGTTCCGAAGAGACATGGAAATGTCCGTTTTTCTGCATCCCCCTGGATTAGATTTCGCTTCTGTTCTTTCTCTCTTATCCCCTCCCCTCTCCTCTCCTCTCCCCTCTCCCTTCTCCCTTCTCCCCTCCTCTCCTTCCACACCCTCACTCCTGAATATATCTGTTTCTCATTATCCAATATCTGCGTTGCCTGAGACAGAGGAAAAACACTTTTGCATTCTCTCTCGCATTCTCCACAGTTTTCAGCAGCCCCCCCCCCCCCCCCTTTTCTCTCACGCATACACTCACACAAACCCACGAACACATACAAACTCATACACGTCCACACTCTCTCACAATCACACACACACACACAAATATTTTAATGCATCTCTTTAATGAAAAATGAGTGGACACAGTTAGGTTGTAGTCACATCATGACGTTCCCGGGAACAACCAGTCACGGCCTAATGGTGTTTACAGTGTGTTTCTATTTATTTCACATTTTCCCGAACACACGTCCCAGTGGACAGCCACCGCGAAACTAGTGAAGCATCCATCCTGTTCACAGAACCCGTACCTGTACCTGGGGGGGGGGGGGGGTACAGGGTGTGGCCACGGGACAAATCTTCATTGAGAATTGATCTGATTGGCCTCAGATTACCTTCGGAATGAGGAGCCACTGCCAGGACACTCTGTTTAGACTTGAATATCATCGTACGAAATATACATGTCTTACGGACTGAATTACAGACAAGGCTCCGTGTTCGATTTATTTGACTTATTACTCTAAGCTTGCTGCAGTTGAAATGCAATAAAAATGTACTTTTCTGTTTTTTGCTTTTTGTTTCTCTCCTTCCTACTCTCCCGGAAGTAATTAACATTCCAGAAAGAATGAGAGGGAGAGAGAGAGAGAAAGACCTGCTGTGAGAATTCTGTTGAACAGTACGCACATGCTTTTCCTGTTTGGGTCTGCATACGTGTGTGTGCGTGTATGAATGTGTGTTTTAGGCTGAAGAGGTCATTCAAACCAGAAATTCACACACACACACACACACACACACACACACACACACACACCTAATAAATATCAGTTTATTGGACTGACCAGGGGGGGAGAGAGAGAGAGAGAGAGAGAGAGAGGGAGGGAGATGAAGAGAGAGATGGAGAGAGAGAGAGGAGGAGGAGAAGAGGCAGGAAAGACACTCCCCTGCGTCATCACAGCATGTTTCAGCATGTGTGAGAGTTACTGGAGTTTATGATCCGCATAAGAGTGGAGAGGTTCAGAAGCAGAAACTCACAGACAGACTAACGGACGCGGATTCTCAAACGGAGCAGACACAGAACCGGGCCAGACTCACAGACGGTGCCGGGACTCAGAACCAGACAGGACTCACAGACAGAGAAGGGGCACACAGACAGACTAACGTACACGGACTCTCAAACGGAGTGGACCCAGGAACCAGACGAGACTCACAGAGCAGATACTCACAGACAGACTAACGGACACGGACTCTCAAACGGAGTGGACCCAGAACCGGACAATCTTCACAGACAGAGCTGAGACTCACAGTCAGGCTAACGGACACAGATTCACAAACGGTGTGGACTCAGAACCAGACCAGTTTCACAGACAGACTTACAGACGGAGCAGGCTGAAAGCTAGACAGAGGCAACCAGGGCCCCAAATACCCCTTTTTTCCCCCTGACTCTGTCCTCTCCCCACAGACTGAGCACCCCATCACACTGGTGAGTACCACTGAACTCCCATTCTCTCGCTCTCTTCTTCCTCCTCCTCCTCTGCTTTTTTCCTTCCTGTTCCTCCCGCTCCCCTTCCTGTCTCCATGGAGACGGGCAGCCCCGGGAAAAAATTCTGAACAAGTTGGGACATTCTGTATCATTATGGGGCTGCATGGTCCCAGAACTGACCTTGGATCAGCCGTGGGAGTTAGCGGCTAGGCTACGCAGTGACCGCGGTGCACTGATCTGCACTGGCACAGAGCCTCTACTGGCACAGCAGTCAGCCCGCAAGGGAGACTGCCATCACAGTGGCCTTGGAGGCAGGACCATTCATCATCTATCTTGCCCTGTCTTGGCCCTTTGAAGAGTAGGTTTTTTGGAATGTTTTCTTGTTTTTTCTTTTCAAAATTCCAAGTCGGTGTTCTAGAACTCCATTGCTCTCAGTCACCAGCAGTGATTGTGACATCAGCATTAGAATGTTCAGTCAAGAGCATTCTAAGCACACATTTGTGGTCTTACACCTGAGCTGGTCTACCTCTACGTATGTATGCACCAGGATGGCCGAGTGGTTAAGGCGTTGGACTTAAGATCCAATGGACACATGTCCTCGTGGGTTCAAACCCCACTCCTGGTATAAAGTGAGTTTTTAACCAATTACTTAACAAACATCGTCACTGATTTGCAGCAAATATTTGGTAAATACCCCACCAGAAATTGATTTATAAGTTTGATTTATGAGTTACAGTGCACCATTGAGCAGCAGTGGGCCAAACTGGCGAAGGAACCAGTCTTAATACCCAAAGGTTTGATTCCGGGTAGGACACTGCCATTGCACCCATGAGCAAAGTACCTAACCTGCATTGCTTCAGCCTGTATCCAGCTGTATACATGGACACCAGGCGGCCCGAGTCTCTCTGGACGGGAGCATCTGCTAAATGCCTGTAGTGCAGTGTGTGGAGAGCTTCTCTGAAGGGGCATGTTTTTGCATGCTGTGCCTGAACACGCCCACCGCCTGCCAGGGTGCTGAATATTTGCCCCGATACGTAAGACAGGCGGGTGGGCCGGCGCGTGCACGCACGTGTCTGTAACCAGGGCAGGACTGTGTGTGTGTGTGTGTGGGGGGGGGGGGGGAGGTTTGGGTGTGTGTGTGTGCTTGTGTGTGTGTGCATGGGTTTGGGTGTGTGTGTGTGTGTAGTGTGCGCATTTGTGTGTGTGTGTGCTTTTGCGTTTGTGTGTGTGTGTGCATGTGTGTGTGCATGCGTTTGTGTGTGTGTGCGTGTGTGAGTGTGTGTCTGGCAGTGGAAGAAAGAGCAAGTTTAGTTTGAGAATCACAAATATTACACCAGTATGAGGCAGTGATCCGAGCTCTGGGTTCTGGACCTGATTGTTGCTAATAAGGTTTTTGATGAATTTTTTCCCAGACATATTTTATGCCATCATTTGACTAATAAAGTCAAAAATATTTTTAAAAATTAAAAACATATTTATATTTCATGTTTTTAGACTAAAATTAAAAGTCTGTACTCAGATTCCTTGTTTCACCTGCTGCTTCATTTATCTGTTTATACATTCATCTCTGAGGACATTCTGATTAGTCTTTCGGTTTTTGAATTTTGATCTTGGTTTTCTTGGAGCTAACTTGGGAGGACAACCTGTTTGGTGGTCAACCTTGTCTTTAGATTAGACCTTGCGTACTTGTTGTAACCTAATAAATATCTTAATTTTAATCTGGTTGTGAGTTGTACATTTTGATATAGGTTGCTCTAACAGGTTGCTCTGCCTATCAACAAATTTGGCCATTTAATTTATTTCTAGTAACAAATTAAACCAAATACATTTTTTTTAGCATATTGGATAAGTGAGTTTTTTTTTTTTTTTTTTTTTTTTTTTTTTTTACTGTTGATGCAAGTGTGTATGGTATTCAGAGTGCCGGACATTAAACAAGGGCGTTAGCTGTTAAAACTGCTGGATTCAGATAATTAAACACACTTTACTTAATCCTCACTTCCTCGACAATGAGGAGCCAAAAAGTATAGAAAGCAGCTCAACACAAATGAAGAAATGGCTTATAGGAAGCAAAAATGTACTACTGGAAAAAAAAAAAAAAATATTATTATTAACATTGTTGATGTTGTTGTTGTCTCTCTCAGATTGATGGCCCCAAACGATGCTGCCTACAACTCCACAGCTCGTCCCGTCCCCCTCTCCACACTCGCCTCTAACCCTCTGATTTGGGACTTCACCAATTCCACCGCAACGGTGGAGCCCGAGGACCCCAGCACGGTGAGCAACGACACATCCACGGCCGTGGGGGCCTTCATCCTCAGCCTGGTCTTCCTCCTGGGCGTGCCGGGCAACCTCTTCATCATCTGGAGCATCCTGGCACGCGCGCGCAAAAAGCGCTCCGTCACCACCCTCCTCATCCTCAACCTGGCCTGCGCGGACGGCTGCCTGATGGCGCTAACCATCTTCTTCGTGGTCTACCTGGTCAAGCAGACCTGGGTGTTCGGCAACGGCATGTGCAAGGCGCTCTTCTACCTGTGCAACGCCAACATGTACGCCTCCATCCTGCTGATAACGCTGATGAGCGTGCAGAGGCTGGTGGCGGTGGTGTGGCCGCGGCGCATGAGCGCCCTCTCTGGCCGGAGGACCATACTGCGCCTGCTGGCGGCCCTGTGGCTGCTGGTGCTGCTCATTTCCGTGCCGGCGGTGGTGTTCCGGGAGGAGAGGGAGGACACCGGCGAGAACGGGAAGCACCGCATGGTGTGCGCGGCCAATCACACGCATCCCAAAGAAGTGAGTGACGGGGAGAGGGGGGGTTACGTCCTGCTCCGTCCTCCTCTTTTTCATCCTCCACTCTTCTGTCCATTTCATTCCCTTTGTGGGCCCTGCTAGCCAGAGGGACATGTAAAAGGGAAGAATGTAATGTTAGTAGTGTACCATCACATTACACTACGTTACATTATATTAGGTCACATTACACCACGTTGCATTTATTTGGCAGACGCTTTTATCCGAAGTAATGAGGCATGACAAGCTACAACATCAAGATAATGATACAAAGTACAATATAAAGTACAATATACTTTGTGTAATACGAAAGTGTAATATTACCAAGAAGAAACAGGAGGCCAACCCTGTGCCGGCAGATATACCAACCTGTGGGTTTTCATTTCAACCCTAATTTGGTACACCTGATTCTACTAATTAGCAGCTTGATAAGATCTCTAGCTTCTCAATGAAGTGCACTTTGTTAGGGTTGGAGTGAAAACCTACAGAACGGTAAATCTCCAGAAACAGGGTTGGGCAGCCCTGCACTAGCTGCTCAATGAGGTGTGCTTTGTTAGGGTTGGAGTGAAAACCTACAGGATGGTAAATCTCCAGGACAAGGGTTGGGCAGCCCTGCCCTAGCTGTTGAGTGAGGTGTGCTTTGTTAGGGTTGGAATGAAAGCCTACAGGCGGGGGATCTCCAAGAACAGGGTTGGACAGCCCTGCTGTAGGCCCATGTATAATCAATTGGCCTCATCCACAAAACGTGTACAATTGCATTTGATGTGTATGTGTGTGTAAGAACTTTTTCACTTTTTTTTCTTACCTGTACTTGCTCATGGCTGTTTCCTTACGTTAATCACATGAACAGGATTATGTATAAAATTTACAGACAGTCAGCATTCATCATCTTGTACACCTGGAATATGCACAAAAACAAAGGTCTGCACATGCGTCACAAATCCCATGTTGGTTTTTTGTAGGACCGTTTTTAAGAACAAAAGTAAGAATAATTTGAGAAAAGGTTTATGAATGAGGCCCAACAAGTGTAGTCAGCTCAGCAAACCTGCAGCTTTTACTGTTTTCCCTTTCACCTTTACTGATATGATGCTGATATTACCTGTCTGCAGGTGGGGTCACAGTAAGTACTATTGCTTTACCTGTACCTGTGTGCAGGTTGTGTTTCAGTAAGGCTGTATTGCCTTACCTGTACCTGCGTGCAGGTTGTGTTGAAGTAAGGTTGTATTGTGTTTTGCTGCACTAGTCGTGGTAAAGCTTTAATGTGTTATCTGTACCTGTGTGCAGGCTGAGTTGCATTAAGGCTGTATTGTTGTACCTGTGTGCAGGCTGAGTTGCATTAAGGTTGTATTGTTGTACCTGTGTGCAGGCTGAGTTGCATTAAGGCTGTATTGTTGTACCTGTGTGCAGGCTGAGTTGCATTAAGGCTGTATTGTTGTACCTGTGTGCAAGCTGAGTTGCATTAAGGCTGTATTGTTGTACCTGTGTGCAGGCTGAGTTGCATTAAGGTTGTATTGTTGTACCTGTGTGCAGGCTGAGTTGCAGTAAGGCTGTATTGTGTTTAACTGTACCAGTTGTAGTAAAGCTGTATTGTGTTACCTGTACCTGTGTGCAGGTTGTATTGCAGTACATGTACCTGTATGCAGGTTGTATTGCAGTACATGTACCTGTATGCAGGTTGTATTGCAGTACATGTACCTGTGTGCAGGCTGTATTGCAGTACATGTGCCTGTGAGCAGGTAATACTGCATTAATGCTGTATTGTGTTCAGCTGTACCAGTCGCAGTGAGGGCTTTATCGTGTTCCCCCCCGTGCGCAGCTGATCTTCCAGTACGCGTTCGAGACGGTGATCGGCTTCGTGCTGCCGTACGGCGTGATCGTGTTCAGCTACGTGCGCATCCTGCACCGCCTTCGCCAGACCCGCTTCCGTCGCAGGATCCGCAGTGAGAAGCTCATCCTCGCCATCGTCACCATCTTCGGCCTGTTCTGGCTGCCGTACCACGTCAACAACATGGTGCAGGTGTGTGCGTGTGTGTGCGTGTGTGTGTACGTGTGTGAAGCTCATCCTCGCCATCGTCACCATCTTCGGCCTTCGTACTTGGAAGCGAGTGTATCTGTATGTGCGTGTGTGTGTGTGTGTGTGTACTTGGAAGCGTGTGTATCTGTACGTGTGTGCGTATCTGTATGTGTGCACAGGTTTGTGTATTTGTGAGTGTGTGTCAGTGTGCATCCAGGTGTGTTATCGGATGTGTGTGTGCTTGGAAGCGTGTGTATCTGTACGTGTGTGTGTGTGTGTGTGTTGGGGTTTGCGTTCCCATGTTTGTGTATTTGTGTGTATCTGTATAAGTATGCAAACAGGTGTGTATATCTGATGTGTGTGTGTGTGCACGTGCATGTCCATGTTTGTGTATCTGTGAATGTGTGTATAAGTGTGCGCACAGGCGTGTGCATCTGATCTGTGTGTTGGGGTGTGTGTGTGTGTGTGTGTGTTTGAACAGTTCTATGTCTCCAGAGTGAAAGTTGTCATGGAAGCATAGCAGAATTTGTGGGCGTTATTCAAGGTGCTGAGATCAGTGGTACGGGTCTGTGCAGGCAGCAGTAGCTTGGCACTATGAATGAACGATGAATGAAGAAGAAAGTCACATCTGAGCATCATACCGCCACCTAGTGGTGAGAAAGAATGATCAATGCAATTACACTGCCACCTGGTGGCGAGTTGGGTGACAGAACAGCAAGAATGAGTAGTTCATCTCCCGCCATGCTCGAAACACAGATTAGCAAGTTAGCAAAATTACATTACATTACATTTATTTAGCAGACGCTTTTATCCAAAGCGGCGCACAAAAGTGCATACCATGGTCATTGGACAACTACAAAACACAGGTTCAATAAGGTACAATACTCATTTTATACAGCTATTTCTAGCCAAGAACACAGTTCATTTCACGCAGTGAGCACTATTCTGACCAAACTTATGCCAAGCCAAATCATTCTAAACTGCTAAGAATTAAGATGGACATCACTGCTAACTATCTTAAGTCATTTATTTCGTAACCCAATGAACTGCACTCCCTTTATATATTACAATTATGTGGGACAGTTTGCTTGCTTTTTTAAAATTTTATGCCAGAGTATGCCAGAATGTATTGTTGATTAATGTGCTGAAGTTGCTAAGCTAACGCTAACACTAAACACCATCGGTTTTTTTCTAGGTGGTTGCTGAACTTCTCCCAAGCAATTCACCCACGAGAGAAAGGCATGTAAAGATTAACTTATTTTACCTTAACACGGCGCTGCACCTGAACACAGCACAACACAGATACTGTGCTCCCCAGCATTTGGACTTACTTGGTTAAACTTTATCTGACCCACAAACACACACTACATTAATGGGACAAACGTACATCTGGATACGTTTGTAAGATTCAATAGTTAATAAGTCTACATATTTGTCATTTTTATCTGTATTTATTTATTCACCCCCCCCCCCCCTTTCTCTAATGTAAATGATTGTATGTTTCATGGTATAAATGTCTGTTCATAAATGAGAATGTTATATGCAGCTAGAAAAAGTTCCTTGGAGATTACAAGGTGTTTCGTTTATCTATCCACAGTATTTCTTTTACAATCAATTCATATTAATTAAAATTACTCATATACAAGAAGTTGTACATTTTGTAAAATTAACTTGACAATCAAGTACAAACATTCTGGAGTTCTTTAAAACATTCATTTAAACTAAGTCTTCTTCCATGAGGCAATTTTTATTATTTGCCACTTTGATGAAACATGAAAAGTTTGAACGACCACATTCTCTTCAGATAGTAAGATGGAAAAACCATGGGGCCAAGTTACAAGAAATAATTTAGAAAACATTGGGCAGCACTGCTTTGAAATAGAGCTTGTTTAATTTGTGTGAGCAAAGACAGCCAATATGGTTCATTCTAACTTGGCCTCATTTTCATATCAATACTTTTAACAGCAGTCCTAGGATTTTCCTAGTTTTAATTTATGACCGATTTGTAACTTAAGGAATTTTTGTAGGTCGAAAATGTGCTTTCTGTTTAAATGACACTGACGCTGTACCGGATGGTCCAGGCTCGACTTGTTACCTGAACACAATACACAGCTCAATTGAGGGTTTTAAACAAACGTGTTTAAGTTATTTCACAAGTCTTTCCTTCAACTGTTAATGCAATGCCGGTTTGGCACATTATCGTTTGTTTTCTTTGTCTTTGAATCCTGAAGCGTGTGTGTCATTATCTACCAAATAGTTAGTTTTAGTGGCCATATGTCCACATGAATCGCCTGAGTCTTTTGTACCTCAGTAATTTGATAAATTAACAAAAATCACCTCTCTTCAGGTAATCATTTGTAATATTGTAATATTGCACAATAAGCACAAAATGAACATCGCCTTTTATTCTTGGTGGCATGTACAGCTATTTCTGATGTAATGTGGCTTAAGAGGGTAAATAGTGCCTCAAAACACGAACAGTGTAATTAAGAAAAATTAACAATTAAAATTCTGGGATCGTAATTGTACTGACCCTCTGTCCCCCTTTTCCCAGGCTGAAAATCGTCTGCCAGTCCAGTCGCGCCGTGACGTCATCGCTGGCGTTCATGAGCAGCTGCGCGAACCCGGTGCTCTACACCTTCGCGGGGAAGGCCTACATCCGGCGGGAGGGCCTGGGCTTCATGGCGCGCCTGTTCGAGGCCACGGCGCTCACCTCCGCCACCAGGAGGACGGCCCACGCCAGCCGGGACAAGGAGGCGCTGGGCCTGCAGAGCCAGGACAAGGACAAGGAGTCCGACTCCCGCACCAGCACCCCGCCCGTCACCAGAGTGTCCACAGCGAATGTCCTGAGCAGGGAGAGATAGAGGAAACACGCACGCACACACACGCACACGCGCGCACACACACACGCACACGCGCACATGCACACGTGCACACGCACACGCGCACACGCACACACACACGCGCATGAGCATACACACGCACGCAAACACACACGCACACGCGCACACACACACACACACACACGCGCATGAGCGTACACACGCACGCAAACACACACGCGCGCACACGCAGGCACACATACACACACACGCACGCATGCACATGCACACGCAAACACACACGCAAACACACACGCACACACGCGCATGAGCATACACACGCACGCAAACACACGCGCGCACACGCAGGCACACATACACACACACGCACACGTGCACGCGCACATGCACACACACGCAAACACACACGCGCATGAGCATACACACGCACACACACACACACGCGTGCGCACACCCTCTGGCGATGGAGATGATGCTCACTTAGCGTGCTTAAATGTGCCGTGTTTCCGATAAGCACAGATACGCAGGGGCGGTGTGCAACACGTAACGGCTCTCTGTGGCACACAGAAGTGCGGGGGGGGGGGGGGGGGGGGGGGGGGGGGGGCGCTTTCGGCACTGAATCCAATTAGACCCGGCTCGTGACCATATGCCCGCCCTGTCCAATCTAAGAAGTTCGGGGATCGGGGTACGCAAGCGGTGGAATGTTCCAGACTGCACTTTCGTCGTCAGGATGTTTGAATAGCATTACCCACATACAGAACTCAGATCTTATTTCAATATTGCAGGGGGACACTACCCACAAAATACAATTAGACACTATCGGGGGATCGGGGGGGGGGGGGGGGGGGGGGGGTGGGTATTCAATGTTTTCCCGAAGTGTGTGGGTTGGGCGTGCCCCTCCTGTACCCCCCCCCCCAAAACACTCTCACAGAAAAGCACTCACTGTTATGGGCCATTGTGTGATCAGTCTCAGTTCTGCGGCATTAAGAGGTAGTACAAATGCACTGTACAGTATATATAGTACTTTAAAAGACAAATTCTAAAGTAATTTTCTACTGTTAATTTTTTAAGTCAGATTGTGATACAACTGTTTATGTTTTCTTTTGGGAACAATGTACAGACCTGTTTTAATATTTTTTTTAATTGCCACATTGTATAAAACCGATCAATAAAACAGTTATCGAACACTGAGCTATTTCCTAAGTTGTTGAAATTCACAATTCAATGAAAAGCAAAACTTTCCTTAGCCCAAAAACACAACTGTTTAACAGACTATTATAAAAATGATCAATATAAATGTAAGAAGTGCCTGCACAATGAGAACTTTCTGAAGAATACGTCACTTGTGCTTCGTACAAAACAGCACTCTGTTGCCATGGTGACGACCCAGCAAGTTGACCTGGAAGTGCTTTCTTGGGGAGCCATGAATCAAGTGGACGTTTTTCAACAACTAACCAGCCAATGAACAATAGATTAACAAGCGTGAGAACACAGGGTATTTATTAATGAAACAGTAGTACAAGTGTTTCAGCAGGAAGAAAACGTGTGCGGAGGGTTAGATAACTGAAAGAGTATCTACAGTAGTAACTAAAAAGGATACACACCTTTAAAAAACCTTAAACATCTACAGATCTGTATTAAAACACTTGTAAAAAAAAAAAAGATACATAACAAGCACTTAATTTGCCAGTTTTGACAGTAAACATTTGAAGTTGACAGCTGATCGTAAATATTTAATACTGAACTGTGGGCTTAGTGTGAGCAAAGGGCTTAATCTTTGCAGACCCCCACCTCCCCCTCCCCCTCCCCCTCCCCCCCCCAACCCGCTCATTTTACCATAATGCTATTGAAAAAGATTAGTCTCTGGGTTCAACCAATCAAGGCACGAAGGAGGCGGGGTTTGCACACATAGAGTAACATCAGAGCAGATAGCTGCAAATCACGGTCAGTCTGGTGAATTTGGGAGCGGTCACTCCTGAAGAAAGTCTCCATTTCACTTTTTTTGTTTGTTTGTTTGTTTGTTTGTTTTGTTTATTAGCTGCCACTGAGAACAGTAGTTTTTCCACCGTTCCTGACTCTGAACTCTGCGTGAATCTGGATTGGCTGAATGTGGCTGCGTAAAATGTCAAACGGTCTTTAACACGTGGGTGGCACAGCAAGGGCAGTTCCAACCTCTGCTTTTTAACATTAGCGCAATCACATATTGACCTGACGTCCGTATGAGCACCGACTCCAACGCGCACCCAAAACACTTCCCCGTGCTCACGCACAGGAGTGAAGCAGCGCGGTTTACAGAGCTGTCAGAAAACCGAAACTAAGGAACGCGGCTGTAACAAAAACCCGCGCGTAGACCAAAACCCTCCAGGACCGGAGTTGCGCACCCCCTTGGCTTTGCCGCCTCCACAGACCGTTAAAATTCACAATAAAACGCACGTCGTCTTCAGACAGGCAGCGGGAGCTTCAGCAGTCTCAGGTGAACGAGGTTTTCTCCTTTTGTACACGGCCTCGCTGCGGGCTCCAGTCAAACCAGTGATCCGCCTCTTGAAAAACCAGGCAGGGCAGGACGACCCCGCTCCGGACCGGACAAGATTTTAGTGGTTTCGGCTCGGAGGTAGTGTTCTCGTCCGAGAGCGGGAGTGTTCGCCCGCCCGTCACTGGGAGAGAGAGGAGGAGGAAGTCTCTCTCTCTCTCTCTCTCTCTCTCTCTCTCTCTATGGTGTCTCCGCCCATTGGTCCGCCCTCGGCGCTGCCGCCGCTGCGCTCCTCCACCGCTGCCTCCGCCGCCGCCACCCCTGCCGCCGCCACTGCCGCCGGCGGCCCGGCGCCCTCGTGCGCGGCCTGGTGCCTCCGCAGGTTGCGGAGCACACGGAAGCGCCGGGCGCAGAGCGGGCAGCCGTAGGGCCGCTCGCCGGTGTGGAAGCGCAGGTGGCTCTTGAGGTTGGCGCGGAGCCGGAAGCTCTTGCCGCAGCGGGCGCAGCGGTGCGGCCGCTCGCCGGTGTGGAACCGCTCGTGCCGCCGCAGGTTCTTGCGCAGGGCGAAGGCCTTGCGGCAGTGCGGGCAGCTGTAGGGCCGCTCGCCCGTGTGGAAGCGCTGGTGCCGCTTCAGCACCTTGCGCCGCTTGAACTTCTTGCCGCAGAGCTGGCAGGCGTGGGCGCGGGACTGCAGCCGCCACACGCCGTTGCCGCAGGCGGTGAAGCAGCAGGGCCGCTTGCCCGTGTGCAGGCGCTGGTGCGGCCGCAGGTCCTTGGGCAGGGGCGACGCGCCCTTCCTGCCCCGGCCCGCCTGGCCCCGCCCCCCCCCGCCGCCGCCACCGAAGATCAGCAGGACGTTCACCAGGCGCACGGAGCAGGGCCTCAGCGTCCGCTCCCCCCCGCACGCGCCCGCCCGCTCCACGGCCGCGCCCCGAGGGGGAGGGGCCAGCGCGGGGCCCGGGTCGCGCGGGGCCTTACAGGGCCGGGAGCCCCGCTGCACGGGGCCCGGCCCCGCCTTGCGTTTCCTCCCGCCCTTCACAGGAGAGGGCTGCTTTACCCCGCCCCTTTCTGCAGGTGTGGGCTCTGTAACCCCACCCCCTTTTACAGGTGTGGGTTCTATAACCCCTCCCTCTTTTACAGGTGTGAGTTCAGTAACTCCTCCCTCTTTTACAAGTGTGAATTCTGTAACCCCACCCTCTTCAACAGGTGTGGGTTCTGAAACCCCACCCTCTTTCACAGGTGTGGGTTCTGTAACCCCACCCTCTTTTACAGGTGTGGGTTCTATAACCCCACCCTCTTTTACAGGTGTGAGTTCGGTAACCACGCCCTCTTTTACAGGTGTGGGTTCTATAACCACGCCCTCTTCTACAGGTGTGGGTTCTGAAACCGCACCCTCTTTTACAGGTGTGGGTTCGGTAACCACGCCCTCTTCTACAGGTGTGGGTTCTGAAACCGCACCCTCTTTTACAGGTGTGGGTTCGGTAACCACGCCCTCTTCTACAGGTGTGGGTTCGATAACCACGCCCTCTTTTACAGGTGTGCGTTCGGTAACTCCTCCCTCTTTTTTTACAGGTGTGATTCAGTAACTCCGCCCTCTTTTACAGGTGTGCGTTCGGTAACTCCGCCCTCTTTTACAGGTGTGAGTTCAGTAAACCCCCTCTTTTACAGGTATGGGCAGTGTCACAGGTTCTTCTTTCACAGGTGTGACCCGTGCGTCCTGTTCTGACCCCTCAGGTGTGGGCTGCGGGCGAGAGTCTTCTTCAGAGCACTTCTGTTGCAGGAAAGAATTCTCTACCTCCAGAGCTCCTGCAGGGAAGATCAGAAAACAGAACACTTGAACCCGAGTTACGTGTTAACAACATCAGCAATAATTTGTTGAGTACTAAGTAAATATGAATAGCAAAAAATGTGAGTAATTCAATATGCCAAATTATTAACATCAACTTATCAATACAAGTTATTACATAATATTAACATAAAATGTTCATTACATGAATATTTAGTAACTGTGCACAACAATATTAGCCAGCACCTGACATCACCCAGACTTTTTTTTTTTTTTTACATTTTCCTAATCTATTGAAAAATCTGCTTTTAACCCTTTAAGGTGTAAGATGCAAATACGTGATTTGAATGTTCTTAACTGAACATTCTAATGCTGATGTCACAATCACTACTGGTGACTGAAAGCAATGGAGTTCTAGGGTCTAGAACACCGATTGAGAATTTTGGGGGTGGGGAAAAAATCCTACCATTCAGTTAATAAACGCTGCATATAAATTATAAGGACTGTGTTAATTTTTAGGAGACTCCTTCATCAGACTACTCTCGGAGTGTTGCGCACAGCTCTGGGCAGCAGGTGAGGCACAGGACGCAGGAATGAAAGGTAAGGGTGTCGCGAGGACAGGTGGGCGGACCAGTAACGCGCTCGATCGGACACGTACCCTGGGCTCCGGACTCCGCCGGGCCCGTTGCCGTGACAACGCCGCCCGTATCGCTCTGGCCTGCGGGGGGCGCCGCTGAGCAGGGTGACTTCCACTGCTGCGCGCCAGCCAGCTGCAACAGAACAGCCAGGTCGGTTGCTAATCACCAGCTTTGGCCCTGAGCGCTGATTGGCCCAGACAGCGTTTGGTGTACGGTGAAGGACAAACCGAAAATACTATCGACGGACCGCAGAAAGCGGACAATCCTTTTATGGAAGTGGTTCCCGAAGTGGGGAAGTTGGCGGGAGGAGGGGAAGGTGTTTGAAGGGAAACGGCACAAGCGCAGGATGTGTGTGTGTGTGTGTGTGTGTGCAGAAGGGGGAGGGGGGCATTTCCTGTTACCTTCCCATTACAAAAGGGGGATTTTTGGGAACCATGACAAAAGTTTGATATGATACTTCAAAAAAAAAAAAAGGTGCACTGCTGTGAAATCAACTTATGTATACTTATCATTAAGTTCTCCCCAGGTAAAATAGTAATTCTATTCTGGTATCATCACATTTTCTAAAAAGGCCACACATTCATAATACATTTCAGTATGCTACTTTTGTGGAAGGTTGACCAGAAGCAAGCCACAAAATGCACTCAGCCCTGATGTGATCATTATCAAGTATGTTTGTCCTTTTCTGCGGGCACAATCCAGCCTTACTGGGTTTACCACTCTTCAATAGACTCGAAAAATACAGGCAGTTAAACCAAAGAACGGGTTCAATACGGCGCGCGCCCTAACCTGGCATTCCACGGCAATGGACGGCGGTCCTTCTACCTTCACGACCCCAGTTCGGGAGGCGTTCGTGTGTTCCCCACCCTCCTCCCAAAACACAGCCCCGCCCTCGGCTGAAGGGAAGGCCTGCTCCCCATCAGAAGCTGGGGGGGAGAAAAAAAGGGGGATGGGTCACATATGCGCGCGTGTTCACGCTGCTCTCTCCACGCGCCTTCAATCACTTAAAAACAACCGTCTGCTTCAGATGAGCAACAGTTACTGGCGAAAAGTCGATAACATAGACCAAAACTAGAATAGAAAAAAAAACACATACATATAAGATGAACCGTCCTTTTTAAAGTATTATAACAGATTTCAAAGATGCGTTGCTGTGAAATGCGTTTATCATTAGCATTTATTCACGAGTATAATTCACTGCCCACAATTAAAAAAATAAACACGCCGATCTGTTTACTTAAGTCACGTGGCAAATATCAACATTTTCCTGGACCGCCTAACTCAGACGAACAGATACATAAACAATATATCATAGAGAAACAAACTAGCATTTTCCGTGACAAATCCTGGCACAGAACGTTCCAGTCGAAATACAAAGCAAATATACCTTTTCTTACACTGGATTAGATAATTCATCACATGTGCAATTCAACGGAAGCACGAAATGAAGACATGCCCGTTGTGAAATTCCAGTAACGTACGATAGTGCATTTCAATTGCACCCTCCTCCACCCCTATCTGGAATTCATGCACACTAAATCAGCTAGCAATTAACTTAGGACATATCGTTTAAATAGCAGGCAAAGTTCTCAGCCCCCATCTTCGTTTTCTCTGTTGCGAACGACTAGCTAGTTCGTCAGCAATTGACTAAGGTTAGTTTATTTTTAACTTTCAATGGCGACAGCTCGGTATCGTCGACGTTGAAAACACTTGAAATTTGCTACACATTCATTCAAACGTTAAATCCCCAAGCGCTGTTTACATGCACAGTGGAGCTAGTCAGGTAGCTTTATTTCCGTAGCTTGCAAGCTACTCCCGTGGGTAATGCAACATAAAGTAACAACATGCGCCATTTCTCACCGTCTCTGACTCGTATTCCAGCGCTGTGTATATGTTTTCTTAAATTTCCCAGCACAGATTCTGCTCTTGTTCTTAGTTCGTCCTGCACAGACAGTGGCGTCTTGGGGGTTGTCCTCGCACCCGAAACACCACTGCCCTCAGACGCAACACAGCCGCTCTCGAAAAGTTTGGTTATTTCCACCACTGCAACGTTAAGCAAGACCTCCAAAACAGAAGCAACTTGGGTTTGGAAAACGGACACGGAATCAGACATGCTTCCAGACATCTTTCCTCTCGGTTCGAGAGATTAAGTTTACCATTTGAAAACAAGCTAATCCACACCAGCGTTTTCCTCCAACGTACAACGTGGTCTTTGAAATTTGATCGAACACCACATTCCTCGACTGCGTGACCGTGCAGAGACTCCAATAGGACTGCGTATTACGTCAGGACGTTACGCAGCTCACCTATCCCGCGCTGCGCACTCGTGTTTATTATGGCTGGAGTGAGAAGGAGCGTGCGCACAATCCTTGAGTTTTCTTGCTTCCTCCATTATGAATATCAAAGCGAATATGGAGAACCAGGCTTTCTTTTTAATCATTTCTCAGTTTTTGTCTCGTTCGTGTTTTGTAACAAAACAGTTATTGAAAAAGGTTCCTATTTTTTCATTTTCTGATTTTCATTCGTCTTACGGTTAGGATAGGATATGCAAATATATAGCAATATGTCGTTTCCTTACCTTGCTTCCTTTCCCTATTTTTGTATGGACACATCGCACAGTTTGTGTGTGTGTGTGTGTGTGTGTGTGCTGATTCTGAAGCTCAGGTCAGTAACTGACATCATACAGCCTCTAAACTGCACAATTCCAACAAAACAAATTATAATCAAGCCAATAGCAAAAAACAAACAAAAGTTTATGAACCACTGGGGAAAATAAACAAATAAATCAAACCAGATTGGCTTGCAATATGGGCCCAAAATGAGAAAACTCTGTGGCAGACTAGCTGATGTCATGCTGGTGGATTCTATTTGTATTATTCTTTCATGTTGTTTATGTTTCTTTAAGAACATATCTAGAATCAAAAAGAAAGTAAAAAGCTATTTATTTATTAAGTGCTTATGTGTGTCAAATGTCTTGGTGAAATATTAATTCCAATGTGGAATTCCAAACATACACTTCATAAGCAGCCATGTTATGTCTAAAGTTGTTAGTGGGTGTTCTCAGAACCTTGGAATGATCTATATGTCTTCAGCAGGTAAGAGAGAGGTCCCATTTCCTGCCCTGCAGCTGTATCCTGTCTAAACATATAATGACATCATAGTAGGCTACATGACAGGGACGTACAGAGGGGGTGGCAACAGTGGCTCGAGCCACTGCCCATTTGTCCTCCTTGGCTGAAATGCCCCTCTGGATCAAATAGATTATTATTATTATTATTATTATTATTATTATTATTATTATTATTATTATTATTGTTGTTGTTGTTGTTGTTGTTGTCGTTGCTACTGCTATTATTGTTATAATTATGATTACTGTTATTAAACCTAATTAAATCGTTAGTCATTTAGTCGATTAGTCATTATAAAACTAAAATAAATGCCAGATGACAGGGCAACGGGGGCATGATGCAGTGTGCTGATCTGGGGGGGGGGGGGGGGGGGGGGGGCTGTGGCCTTTTTCTTGGCTTGAGCCCCTGCCCCTCAAAATTTCTGTGCACGCCCCTGCTACATTAACATGTGCGAAAAAGGAACACACCTTAGACAATAAAATGAAGTGTGGATAAATAGGAAAGAGGAATAGCCCCTCCTGTGCACAGAGCCTTAAAAAAATATCTAAATGAAGAAGAGTCTTTTTATATCGCCTGTGTGCAGAACTGAACTTTGTCTCCATGGCAACCAGGCAATTGCCTGGGGCCCCCCGAGACTTGGGGTCCCCCCTGCTGGCTACAAGCGGAAGTGTCCCTATTAAACTTGAATATTGGTAAATATATAATTGAAAAATAACTCTATATACTGAGCATTTGGGCAATATGGCGGAATTTTGCTTCATGCACTATAGCTTTCAAAGCGAACAGTTTTGTCAGCACACTCTGAGGAACAGTTTTTGGGGCCTCAAAATGAATAAATCTGCCACTGCCTGTGCCACAACGCTGTGACTCCTTTGGGGACTCGGTACTAACCCTTGGCTGTTGCCATGCATTAAAGTTCATCAGTTCTGCGCTCAGTCTGACTCCGGAGTTTTGACCGCTCTGTCAAGAAGGCTGTGGAACGTTCACTAAGTACAGATTTGGCGAGCGCTGCCCGGTCATAGAGACCAGCGGACACGGCAAACATGGTGGCCCAGAAAAGAGAAGCTGTGATCACGCTGCAACCATCAGCATATTGAGAGAACCGTCCCCCCTCCTCCTCAATAAATGCCCAAAATATGAAAAAATCTAAAATACAAATACCCCGGAGACTACTATGCAATGTTTGAGTGTATTTTGTGTGTCTGACATGACATGTAAACACACATGCACAAACACGCACACTCAGACACGCACACACACACATGCAGCACACACAAACACAGCAATAAAAGAATAACACCAAAAGACAGTTTGTTTTTGAATTTTTTCTTTCTTTTTTTCCCCAACATAGAACCCTTTAAATATTCATTTTCATCTCTTTCCAAGCTGTGCTTTTTTTTAAGACTTTACAGTGAGATCAAGTTTCCTTAAAAAAAAATAGAATAAAGTTGTTGTTTTATTTCTTCACCAGTAGAAAACATTGTCGATTTACAGCACTTTTATTTCACAAAAAAGTAAAGGCTCAGCGCCAGACGTATGAGCAAAAAGCTCGCAGGATGTTTCATCAGAGGCAGAGCTTTCCCACAGAGGAGGGACGCGGATATTAAACAGAACAAAAAACACATTCAACCCATTTTTACAGCTGGCTTGCTGTCTGCCGAAAAGGGCAGAAAACCTATCACACCTACAGCTGGGCTCCGATTTTGTTAAAATGGGAAATTAAAAAAAAAAAAAAGGAACATATTTCTTCATGTAAAAATAACCCACCTGTGTGTCAATTACCAGCACTTGTGTACTTGTAACTGTGTGCACACACGTCGTAGCACAAACAGGCTACATCATTCACGAATAAAATGATGGCGTTCGTTTGGCTTTGAAGACACCACATTCCGCATTCTGCTTCGACTCAGATCAAAATCGACCTTTTCCCTCTTGCTTTGACTCCGATCCTCATGGCCTCCTGGCCCTCGCTGCGGAGGACAGGGTGAGACACAAGCTGCTTATTAGTTGTTGTTCGCTTGCTTGTTAGTGTTTGTTTCTTGTGGCCAGTTCTAAATAGAGGATCAGGAGTGAAGAGGTTTGTGAGGTCACTTGAGTTTTTTTTTTTTTTTTGTTTGTTTTGTTTTGTTTTTTTTCCCCCCGATGAATCTGAGTTAGGAAGCAGGATTTCTTACAGACAGGCTGAAGCTGTTGAGGTGCCAGGACAGGGGGATGGGGGCTGGGGCAGATGGCAAGTTAGGCAGGGGGGTGGGTGGCGCAGGCAGTAGGGCAGGGGGGTGAATGGCGGGGGCAGTATGGCAGGGGGGGTGAGTGATTCGGGCAGTAGGGCAGGGGTGTGAGTGATTGGGGCAGCTGGGCAAGAGGGTGGGTGCCTGGTGCAGATGGGCAGTTGGGCAGGGGGGTTGGTGGCAAGGGCAGATGGGCAGTTGGGTGGGTGGCAGGGGCAGTTGGGCAGGAGGGAGGGGGGCAGAAGAGCAGGAGGGCATTGGTGTAGGAGGGGCAGGCTGGGGAATGCTGCCAGGGTGGGTGGATGAGTTGGGAGATGTTTGATTTAGGCTGATAGCAGAAGAAGGCAGCTTGAACGAGGCAAACACTTGCAGCAGGAAAACAGGAAGCTTTGAAGACAGTGACGACAAAGAGCTTGAAGACTGTGATGGTTCTGGGCAGTTTTGACCAGTGCTAAGCAATGTGAAAGGTGGCAGGAAAAATTTAATCGTCATCGTCATCATCGTCATCATCGTCATCGTCATCATCATCGTCGTCATCGTCATCATCATCATCATCATCATCATCGTCATCATCATCGTCGTCGTCATCGTCATCATCGTCGTCATCATCATCGTCATCGTCGTCATCATCGTCGTCGTCATCATCGTCATCGTCATCGTCGTCATCGTCATCATCGTCGTCATCATCGTCATCGTCATCATCATCGTCGTCATCATGATCAGGATCAATTTTGCCGCTGAGCACATCCTCTAGCCAGTCCTCCAGCTCTTCAGTAGTTGGCATGTCATCCTCATCATCCATATCCAGCCAAACACTATCCGCCTGCAGGAGGGAAAGGTAATTCACACATTTACACAGAAAACTACCCTGCAGTCACACACATTTACACAGAAAACTACCCTGCAGTCACACACATTTACACAGAAAACTACCCTGCAGTCACACACATTTACACAGAAAACTACCCTGCAGTCACACACATTTACACAGAAAACTACCCTACAGTCACACACATTTACACAGAAAACTACCCTACAGTCACACACATTTACACTGAAAACTACCCTACAGTCACACACATTTACACTGAAAACTACCCTACAGTCACACACATTTACACTGAAAACACCCTACATTTCACACACATTTACACTGAAAACTACCCTACAGTCACACACACACTGAAAACTACCCTACATTTACACACTGAAAACTACCCTACACCCTACACTGAAAACTACCCTACAGTCACACACATTTACACAGAAAACTACCCTACAGTCACACACATTTACACTGAAAAACTACCCTACAGTCACCCACACATTTACACTGAAAACTACCCTACAGTCACACACAACTACCCTACAGTCACACACACATTTACACTGAAAACTACCCTACAGTCACACACACACATTTACACAGAAAACTACCCTACAGTCACAAAACACTGAAAAACTACCCTACAGTACCCTACAGTCACACACATTTACACAGAAAACTACCCTACAGTCACACACATTTACACAGAAAACTACCCTACAGTCACACACATTTACACTGAAAACTACCCTACAGTCAATTCAAACCCATGACCTACTTGCTGTGAGGCAGCAGTGCACTGCGCTACCATGCCCCTTTATTAATGCAATATCAGAAATACTACCAGACAGTTCATCACTCCAGGGGGACTGTGTCAGTTGGAATGAAAGTTTTGCATTTTTACTCACATCTTTAACATGTACAACTCCAATCTGCGGGGAGGACAGGTCAATGCCAAAGATCTTCTCCCAGTATGGGACAAGCTGCAGGAAACAAAAAAAAAACAGAAAGTTCCAGAAGATATTAGTAAGCTTAGAGCTATGGGAAACAAAATTTTTACAGAGAGTATATTATACCTATCTTCTGTTAAGCTTAGAATAAAGTTACTGGTGATCAAACCTATGTTCACTGTGAGATCTTATTGGTAATCATATTGTGTTCAGAATGAGCTCTTGTTAGTAATCAGGGTTGTGTTTGCTGTAAGATCTATAAGGTGATCACAGCTGTGTTCAATATAAGGCCTTGTAGACTGTAACGGTTGGTTCTCACCAGGGGGAAGTCATCTGGGTCAATCCAGAGAATGCTGAGGTCTGGATTGTCTGTGTTGTCCTCAGCCACCTCCTTCAGGATGTCCAGGAACTCAAAACCATCTGGGATGGGTCAAAGGTCAAACACAGAGCTGGAGAAGCAAGTCTGCAGATCTATAAAATGACCATGCATAAACTCCTGCATTCCAAACATGAACTCTATACATCTGGGAGGGGTCAAAGGTCAAACGCAGAGCTGGAGAAGCAAATCCACAGCTGTATAAAATGACCATGCATAAACTCCTGCATTCCAAACATGAACTCTATACATCTGGGAGGGGTCAGAGGTCAAACGCAGAGCTGGAGAAGCAAATCCACAGCTGTATAAAATGGCCGTGCATAAACTCTTGCATCACAAACATAGACTCTACGCAGTCTTTCCTTCCTATAGGACAGGCCATCCCAAACTTGACCCATCCCTACTTCCCCTGTGATGCTTGATTTTCAACACAGGGTTTCCCAACCCTGTTCCTGGAGGTCTGCCGCCCAGCTGGCTTTCAATTCAGCCCTAAATTGGCACACCTGACTTTACTGATTAGCGGTTCAGAGACGTCTCTAGCTGTTGAATGAAGGCAGGCTGGGTTCTTTATCATTTGCTTGTTGTTTAAACACAAACTTAGTTTCAGTAACCAGTTGTTTACATTTCCAGCATTTAGGACTGCACTGATTGCGTCTGTCAGGTTGTGATTTCAAAAAGTGAGAAACACTTTCTAGAGGAATCATTTGCCGTTTTGCACAGTTAAGAAAATCAAAGAATTAGATGACTGATAATTGTCACGCTCAAACATCGTGATAAAACTTGGCTGCCCAGAAAATGAATTTAAATTATTTTTAAATCCATGCGTTGTGTCTATGATAGTTAGCGGCCAGCCCCGGTCTGTAATCCCAAACCCTCCATACCTGGGTCGGACTCCTCAGCAAAAGCGATGATGTGTTCGCCGTCAATATCGTCCTCCTGAACAAAAGGAAAGAGAGAGAGAGAGAGATGGGGGTGATTTTGGGTGAAGGGCTTGGCCTCCTGCAACCTGTACAGAGTGACAGCTATGCTCAGGAAAAGGTAGATATCTAGGCAGGGGAAAGCATATCTATGATAAATATGCTGATAAAGATATCTATGGTGGGGACAGTGGTGGATCTGTTATGCTGTGGGGGGCATTTTCCTAGCATGGTTTGAGTCCACTTCTCCCCTTAGAGGGAAAGGTCACTGCAAAGTTATTCTTTGTATTCAAGGATGTGAATCATACGCTATGGCCTTTGCAGTCACAAGATCTCAACCCACTTGAACACCTATGGGAGATTTTGGACCGACATTTTATATAGCCCTCTCCACCACCATCATCAAACACCAAATGAGGGAATATCTTTTGGAAGAATGGTGTGTCATCTCTCCAAGAAGGGTTCCAGAGATTTGTAGAATCTATGCCAAGGAGCATTGAAGCTGTTCTGGCAGCTCATGGTGGCCCAACACCTTACTAAGACACTTTATCTTGGCTCTTCCTTTAATTTGTCACCTGTCTGTACCTACAGCAGCTGACGGTGGTGGTGAAATTGTAGAATCTATGTTAAGAAGTTCTTACCCAGGTTTCATACATGTTGTGGGGTTCCAGTTTCCTCAAAGTTGGCCTACAATGAAAAATAGAAATATTCAGCAATTTCTACATAAAGGGAAACTTACTGCAAAGGTTTTCATTTTACCATTGTTATGTTTACGTGTGTGTGTGTGTGTGTGCATGTGTGAGAGAAGAAGAGATAGAGAGAGAGAGAGCATGTATGAGACAGGAGATGTGTGTAACAGAAACAGAGGCTCTGTTGGTGTGTGCATTTGTGTGACAGAGAATTGCAGAGAGGCCTTCAGGTGAGCTCACCTGTCGTGATCCTCGATGAATTCGACGAGCTCTGCCTCAGTGTAGGGTTTCCCAGGAATGGTAACGGGTTCATCCAAGAAGGGCTCATAGAAGTCCACCTCATTCAACTTCAGGTCCAGCTTCTTGGCAACCTGCAGGACCAAGGAACTAACAGTTTAATTTAATTTAAATTTAAATTTTATAACAACAACAACAACACCAATAACAGAGTCCAGCATCTCTCCCGATTGGAGAATGCAGAGGCCAGACTCTCCACTGATTTGAGGATGCAGAGGCCAGATTTTCCTCTGATTGGAGAATGTAGAGGCCAGACTCTCCCCTGATTGGAGGATGCAGAATCCAGACTCTCTCCTGATTGGGGGATGCGGAGACCAGACTCTCCTCTGATTGGAGGATGCAGAGGCCAGACTCTCCTCTGATTCGATGATTCGGTTTCATACCTTTGCATCAAAGGTGGCAAAGAACTTGATGGCTGGATGGAATTCCTCGGCTGCGTCCTCATACTCTATAAAATCTGAAAGAGAAACACGTCCGACACACTGTAATCAACACACTTATTCTTTACACACTGTAACCAACGCACTTATCCTTTACACACTGTAACTAATGCACTTATTCTTTACACACTGTAGCCAATGCACTTATCCTTTACACACTGTAACCAATGCACTTATCCTTTACACACTGTCACCAACGCACTCATCCTTTACACACTGTGACCAACGCACTAATCTTTACACACTGTAACCAATGCACTCCAATTGTGTTTCTCTTTTTTTTTAAAAATAGTTTTGAGATTGTTTCCAGTTTCCTAGTTCTAGATCCACGTGGTGCTGGTACATACGTTCAGATTTCTCATTCTTGAAGTAGCCAATCAGTTTGATGTCCTCTTCGATGTCTTCAAAAGCTCTGAGCTCGCGTTCATTCTCTATAAACTCCACTGGGTCTTCCAGAACCTGCGGAGAGGAGAACCAATGGAGGAGAAGATAGGAGTCACATGACAATGTATCGGGCGATTTGATTGGTCAGGTCTCCCTGCCTCCCTCACTCACGTCGTAGATGTACTCCACTAGTGTGTCCGCCGCCAGCTCGCCGTCGTACTCGATGACCTCGTCCTCGGTGAAGATGTAGACATTGTCCACCTCGTCCAGACCTGTCGCACATGGAGACGGTATGTGGAGGTCAATGGGGGTAACATATACAAAAGACACAGGCAGGGAGACTATGTGTGCGATCGTGTGTGTGTGTGTGTGTGTGTTTATGATATTTATAGTCTGGATTTAGATCATTTCACAGCACTGAAACAGAGCTAGCTGATGTCACTAATGACCTGGTGGTGGCATCTGACCAGAGGTACATGTCCATTTTACAGTAATCCTCCTTGACCTCCTTGACCTGCCTTTCATACGGTGGATCATCACATTCTCTTAGAATTAGAATGAAATTCATTCTACGGAACGGCGCTAAAATGGTTCTGCACACACATTAACAACAGATGCATTACATCAATAAGTTTCACCTCACAAGAGTTTTTTTTTCCCCACACATTGTTTGCAAGTGAATGTAATTAGCTGCAGTTCTGTTAGCCACGTCAGTCATTGTGCAAACACAACAGCACAAAAGTCTTAACTGATCAGTCAGTCCAGTTTGTCAAGGCAAAATCACGGAGCCTTGTGAGAGGAACCGGTGGATCGGAGGATCTGCAGTATGTTGTTTCTGCAGCAAGGGGGCAGTAGAGGGTTACCCAGTTTCTTGGCCACAATGTGGTCCTTCTTTTCGTCAACAAGACCAATGCCAATGTCTTCTTCATCAAAGTCTTCCAGGACTTGAGCGGCAAACTGCAGAACAAAAGACAGATTAAAACAGGTTTAGAGGTTAAATGACCCCTTTTACCTCCCTGTGTCTTTCTTAACTGTCTAAATATCTCATACCTGTCTGCGTCTTTCTGACCTGCCTGTATATCTTATACCTGTCTGTGTCTTTCTTACCTGTCTATATATCTCATACCTGTGTCTTTCTTATCTGCCTGTGTCTTTCTTATCTGTCTGTATATCTCACACCTGCCTGTGTCTTTCTTACCTGTCTGTATATCTCTCACCTGCCTGTGTCTTTCTTACCTGTCTGCATATCTTGTACCTGTCTGTTTCTTCCTTACCTATCTGTATAGCCATTATCTATCCCAGTTTCTCTTTTGCCCAGGTCTATCTCAGTGTTCCAGAGGATCATATTTCTACATGGCCAGACTAGGCTCAGCAGTAAGACTAACACTAAGTCAGACTAACACTATGTAGCCAGAGGTGGTCAGAATTCAGTGAGAATTCTCATCTCAATGGGCTGAGCCCAGGGAGACCTCACACAGCACTGCAGGTCCCTGCAACATCACACCATCCAAACAAAAACTTTCATTATCAGTGTTTGCATGCACGCATGTGTGTGTGTAAGTGCATGTGTGTGCGTGCACAAGTGTGTGTGTGTGTGCGCGTGTTTGCATATGTACGTGTGCATGTGTGCGTGAGTGCGCATGTGTGTGTGCACACGTTTTCATATGTACATGTGCTTGTGTGTGTGTGTGCTCGCGTGTGCATATGTGTGTGTGTGTGTGTGTGCGTGTTTGCATATGTGCGTGTGCATGTGCTTGAGCACGTGCATGTGTGTGGCACATGGGCACAGAGCTGCGATCCCTCTGGCTGCAGGGTGTTCAGCTCCTTAAATGTGTGGGTGGAGAAAGCTGCTCCTGCACTTTCTAAATCTGTATGAAACCAGAGCCTGTGACTGACAGCTGCACTGGCCAATGGCATGATGGCATCCAGGCTGGCACAGAGGGTGTGCCAACTGGGCCGAGATAATGCAGAGACAGCTGCGAGAAAGTAGAGCATGCAGTAACACACACACACACGCACACACACACACTAATATACATACACACACACACACACACACACACTAATATACACACACACACACACACACACACACACACTAATATACATACACACACACACACACGCATGCACACACACACAAACACACACACACTAATATACACACACACACACGCACACGCACACATACATACACACACTAATATACACATGCACACATGCACACCCACATAGACACACACACACATACACACGTGTGCACACATACACACACGCACACACACAAGGGCATACACACACTATCTACACACACACATGCATGCACGTGCAC
Source organism: Anguilla japonica (assembly GCA_025169545.1). NCBI lineage: Eukaryota > Metazoa > Chordata > Actinopteri > Anguilliformes > Anguillidae > Anguilla > Anguilla japonica. Next base: position 5,089,352 of record CM045890.1, on the reverse strand, counting down.
ACACACACACACACACACAAGGGCATACACACACTATCTACACACACACATGCATGCACGCACACTCTCACACATGCACACACTAATATACACACACATACACGCACAAATGCACACATGCACACATGGACACACATGCACATATACACACACACAGACACATGCAAACACACACACAAAGACACTAACATACAAACACACATACACGCTCACACACACACATATGCGTGCACACACATGCTGTACACACACACACGGCAATACACACACACACTAATAATACACACACACACACATGCACGCCCACACATGCACACACAAACACACACACACATGCACGCCCACACTCACACACACACATGCAGACACACACACGCACACACACACACATACACGCCCACACGCACACACAAAAACGCACACACACACACACACACTCTCACACACACACATGCACACATAAACACACACACACACACATGCACGCCCACACATGCACACACAAACACACACACACACACACATGCAGACACACACACGCACACACACACACATACACACCCACACGCACACACAAAAACGCACACACACACACACACTCTCACACACACACATGCACACATAAACACACACACACACACATGCACGCCCACACATGCACACACACACACTCTCACACACACACACACACACCCACACGCACGCCCACACACACACACAGGGGTTAAATTTGGCCGGAAAGGCCTTCTGACATTCAGTAATTAAAAAACGGTGAAGTCATACTTGAACTTGACCAGCAGTTCCACAAAGCCAATGACAATCCAATCCAATTTACAACATGTTCCAGTCCGTTTATTCCTCTAGCCTCTAGTTCACTGTATTGACAATCTGAAAACAGGATGGATTAACTATTAATAAGTTTGTTCGTTTGCTGAGACAGGAGTGGCAGTTGGCACTTCTGTTCCTTCCATTAATCTGAACCGTTCCCCTCAATCTGTTCTCACCTGTCGTCTACTTTCAATGACCTTTCATCATAGGCTACTGATGACGGACGTGTTATTGTGTCAGCAGGTTACGCACAACAAATGTAACCCATTAATAAATATTCCCACAGTTAAAAAAGCATGGGCTACTGTTAAATTAACACATGTATATAAATTATACAGCAAGAGTGCAAAAATCCCATCTGAAACCACAACACTGTCAGAAAAAAACCTCACAAACTCAGTGGAATGATATGTTTTGAGGGTTAATTAGATATTTTATGTTAGCACTCAGATTGGTCCTTGGTTGAAAGTTTCCCTGTTTGAAATGATACTTTATCATGTTTTTACCTGCCAGTATAAGAAAAGAAATGGATAAAGTACAAAAAATAAGGACAAATGAGTAAGCTAAACGGGGGCGACATAGCTCAGGAGGTAAGAGTGGTTGTCTGGCGGGCGGGGGGTTGCCGGTTCGATCCCCCGCCCTGGGCATGTCGAAGTGTCCTTGAGCAAGACACCTAACCCCCAACTGCTCTGGCGAATGAGAGGCATCAATTGTAAAGCGCTATATAAATGCAGTCCAATAATGGATTATTTTCAATGGTAAAAGAAAGGATTTCTCAGCACTGATGTCATTTAATGAACCTGGAATACTGTAGGTCATATGTATACTCAAATCCGGCCCTCAAATTCAATTTGTTTTTCTTCTCCCAGGTAATCAACTGAACAGTTAGAGCTACTGATTGGTCTTCACACCTGACTCCCAGGTAAAGGGAGGGTGGAAGACCAGCAGTTCTTGGCCCTTGAGGACTGTGATTTTGGTAACAATGGCTGTATGTATTGCAGAAGATGATATATTGCAGGGTTCATCATACCAACCAGCTGGCCACCTATTTTGAGCCAGAGACCCAAGAGCTAATATAAGATGCAATTCCACAGAACATCTGTCTGAGTCAAAGCTCTGTGAACATCTGTGTACATGTCTCACTGAGTACAGACAGTGTATGCCTACACCTATTGCTCTCACTGAGTATGGACAGTGTAGGCCTACACCTAGAGCTGTCACTAAGTACAGACAGTGTTGGCCTGCACCTATAGCTATCACTGAGTCCAGGCTGTGTAGATCTACACCTAGAGCTGTCCTTAAGTACAGACAATGTAGACCTACACGTAGAGCTGTCACTAGGTACAGACAGTGTAGACCTACACCTAGATCTGTCACTAAGTACAGATAGCGTAGGCCTACACCTATAGTTCTCACTGAGAATAGACAAGATTGGCCTACACCTTGCACTGTTGCTAAGTACAGATAGTGTAGGCCTACACTTAGAGCGGTCACTGAGTACAGGCAATGCTGGGCTAAGGCTACTCAGCCTCACTTTTCCTAAAGCAGTTCCATTAATTCATTTTTTTTCAGGATAATGTCAGAGTCATTACTTCTTGTTATGAAGAAACTTGCCTTTGGGCTAACAGGTTGTTGGATGGTGACTTTTAGGCTTAGTGTTTATAATTAATTTGGTTGATTGAGGCACCACCCAAGGCTCTGAAGGAAAAAATAGGCCGGTGCAGATGGGGACACTGCACTGGATATAGATTTCGGCCCTCTGCCTCACACTTTAAATATTTAATTCCCAAGACACTCCCATTTCCCATGAGTACCATGTAAGTACCATGTTTAAGCATTATATAAGCACGTTTGAAAATGGGCATGCGAATGTAATTGGATCTGAAAAGCTGGTTGCAGTTTCCAACGCTGCTTGTATTCTTTAAAAGAAATTGCCCACTCAAGTCTTTTCCCCGAACTGACTGATAAAATCTGACACATGAACATAACATCTTCAACACCTAGCAAGGTCTAATTATACACACAGCACTTGGGAAACACAAGGCAAACCAGAACTGCAAATACAAGATGGACCAATAATGATTTCAGAACCGCCTTGTGTGCCATCTATGGAAGAATCAAGATAAACTATGATGATAAAAGAGGACTGTTAAATATATTCTCCAGCCTGTTACATCATGCAACATTCTCCATTACTGAGCCTGTTACACTGTACAGCATTCTCCATTACTGAGTCTGTTACATCACACAATATTCACCATTACAGAGCTTGTTACACTGCACAGTATTCTCCATTAGTGAGCCTATTACACTGTACAGTATTCTCCATTACTGAGCCTACTACACTGCACAGTATTCTCCATTACTGAGCCTATTACACTGCACAGTATTCTCCATTACTGAGTCTGTTACCCATTAGTGAGCCTATTACACTGCACAGTATTCTCAATTACTGAGTCTGTTACACTGTACAACATTCTCCATTACTGAGCCTATTACACTGCACAGTATTCTCCATTACTGAGTCTGTTACACTGTACAACATTCTCCATTACTGAGCCTATTACACTGCACAGTATTCTCCATTACTGAGTCTGTTACACTGTACAACATTCTCCATTACTGAGCCTATTACACTGCACAGTATTCTCCATTACTGAGCCTATTACACTGCACAGTATTCTCCATTACTGAGTCTGTTACACTGTACAACATTCTCCATTACTGAGCCCATTACACTCTACAGCCTTCTCCATTATACAGCCTGTTACATCACACAGTATTCACCATTACAGAGCTTGTTACACTGCACAGTATTCTCCATTACTGAGTCTGTTACACTGCACAGCATTCTCCATTACTGAGTCTGTTACACTGTACAACATTCTCCATTTCTGAGCCTATTACACTGTACAGCATTCTCCATTATACAGCCTGTTACATCACGCAATATTCTCCATTACTGAGCCTGTTACATCACACAGTATTCACCATTACAGAGCTTGTTACACAGACAGGACAGATGTATTTTCCACCTGTAATTTTACACTCATACCCTACTTCCCAATACCTGTGTCTGCCGGTAAATCTGTGCCAGTTATGTCTGTATGTGACTGTAATTTGTCACCGACTATGTTTACACGCATAATGCAGTGTTGAGACGAATGCATTGATTAATTGACAAATCATGGTTGCACATTATTGCACTGTAATACTTATTATTGTATTACCTTATTGTAATACTTTAAAAAACTACATAACAGCTGGAAATTTAGTACAGTATTTGGGATAATACTATTTGGAAATTTGGGACACTCTTAATACAGTATATACCGGGATAGCAATGGCCATCATATTTCATAGTGCTCATAAACAATCTACTGACTGTTGTCACGACCATGGCCATTGTATAGAACCCTGCGTGCATGTAAACCTCATCATTGTTCCATGTGTCAGTAATCTGTGTTACTGTTCTCATCTTGTCAGTAGACTGTCTGTGTCTGTATTCCGTCCGTTCGTAATCTCTTGCCATCATTGTTCTGGGCGGCAGTGTAGTATAATGGGTAATGTGTCTTGTAACCAAAAGGTCATAGGTTCGATTCCCAGGATGGACACTGCCGTTGTACCCTCGAGCAAGGTACTTAACCTGCATTGCTTCAGTATAAATCCAGCTGTATAAATGGATGCAATGTAAATGCTACGTAAGAAGTTGTGTAAGTCGCTCTGGACAAGAGTGTCTGCTGAATGCCAGTAATGTAATGTAATTGTTCTGGGTGTGTTCATAATCCTTTTCCCATCTCTGTTATACATCTAATAATTTGTTGCTTACTCTTCTGTGTCAGTAATTTATCTCCTTGTTCAAAATGCATCAGTAATCTGAGTAGTCAGTCGTCAGAAATTGCCCTGTAGCAAACAGTCTGTCGTTGTGCTCAAAGTGTCAGTAATCCGTGTGTCACACTCCTGTATGTGTCAGTAGTCCGTGTGTCACACTTCTGCATGTGTCAGCAGTCCATGTGTCACACTTCTGTATGTGTCAGTAGTCTGTGTGTCACACTCCTGTATGTGTCAGTCGTCCATGTGTCACACTCCTGTATGTGTCAGTAATCCGTGTCTCACACTCCTGTACGTGTCAGTAATCCGCGTGTCACACTCCTGTGTGTGTCAGTAGTCCTGTGTCTGCGTTTCGCGTTTAGTCAGTTCACACCGCTATGTCAGTGCCCTGTCGGTCTCGCTGGGTGTTCTGCCTGTCCCAGCAGTTTCTGCGCTCCCGCCTCAGCGTCGATATCCCACGTTCCCCTAGTTCCCGCGCCCCGATCGGTGCCCATATTTGTCAGTGAGGGGTATTAATACGAGCGGGACCCTGGGGGTCCAGAGCGCTCCCCTTCCGTAAATGCAGGACCGTCTGCTAAACAGATCTGCGGCTGACTCTGCCGCAGGCCCGGCGGCTGCCTGCGCGGGACACCGCTATATAAGGAATATTCCAGAAGCCAAGAAGCCATGAGTCAACAGCGGAGGCGAGTTCCACTGGCAGGCCGTGGGGGACATGGCTGGAGGGAGCGGGGACACTCGATCCAAGAGCTGACATAAGCGCTCTCTCTCTCCCTCAGTTTCTCTCTCTCTCTCTCTCTCTCTCAGTCTCTCTCACATACTCTCCAAGCTCTCTCTCTCTCTCTCTCTCCTCTCCCAGTTTCTCCCTCCCCAGTCTCTCTCTCACTCTCTCTCTCTCCCAGTCTCTGTCACACACTCTCCAAGTATCTCTCTCTCTCTCCCAGTCTCTCTCTCTCTCTCCCAGTCTCATTCTCCCTCTCTTTCTCTCTCCCCTCTCTCTCTCCTCTCCCAGTCTCTCTCTCCCCTTTATCTCTCCTCTTCCAGTCTCTCCCTCCCCAGTCTCTCTCTCACTCTCCCTCCCAGTCTCTCTCTCTCTTTCTCTCTCCTCGGCTGTCCCCCCCCCACCCCCAGTTAATTCAATTCAATTCAATTCAATGATGCCTTTTTAGTTGTTAGAATGGGGAGCATATATAGAACAAATGTCAAATCTGATATATAGCACCATATGTCGGAAATAATAATAATACATTTACAGATAACTGGAACAGATATCATTTACGTGAAGAGTCTCGACTATAACATTATGTATTATTATTGTTATTATTATTAATATGAATTTGGACTATGAATAACCATTCAGGGTTAGATAGGCCTCTCTCTGTCAGCCTCTCTGCTTCTTGTTCTCAATCTCTTTCTGCATCATTTTCAGCCTCTCAATCTTTCAATTTTAATAGATCACGATTCATTGGCATGAAATACATAATGCTAATAGCGATACACAGAAGTACAACTTCAAATTAGCATTATTATTGTTTTGGCTACATCACCCTAGTATTCGAGAGGTTATGGTTTGTTTGATAATTTGGCTTACTCTTGTATTGTGTTTTTGTAGGGAGTGCTGGTTTGAAAATGTTTGCAGCTCAAACACAGCTCAGACACAGCTCTGACAGGTCAGACACAGCTCAAACACAGCTCAAACACAGATCAGACAGGTCAGACACAACTCTGGCGCAGCTCAAACACAGCTTACACACAGCTCTGCTCTAACACATCTCTAACACAGCTCAGACACAACTCAAACAGCTCTAACACAGCTCTGACACAGCTCAGACAGCTCTAACACAGCTCAAAGCACAGCGCAAAAGCAGCCTGAACAAATCTCAAACAGCTCTGAAACACTCAAACACAGCCCAGATGCAGCTCACACAGCTCAAACACACCTCTGACACAGCCAAAACAGCTCAAACACAGCTTACACACAGCTCTGACACAACTCAAACACAGCTCTGGCACAACTCAAACACAACTCAAACAGCTCAACACAGCTCAAAAGTAGCTCAAACAGCTCAAAAGCAACTTAATAGAGTTCAAACACAGGTTAAATACAGTTCTGACACAGCTCTAACATAGAGCTTTAACACATAGCTCTAACACGGCTGAAATGCAGCTCTAACACACAGTTCAGACACAGCTTTAACACAGAGCTCTAACACAGCTCAAATGCAGCTCTAACACACAGCTCTAACACACAGTTCAGACACAGCTTAACACAGAGCGCTAACACAGCTCAAATGCAGCTCTAACACACAGCTCTGACACAGCTTGTAGGCATGTGTGACTGTGGTCCTACAGTAGTAAATCCTGCTCAGTATTATGGCAGTGAGTGGTTTTATTTCGGTTACTAACTTGTCGTACAGCTGCATGTACCTGTTGACAGGAGGGCCAGTGCCAGTGGCTATTTTACACCATACAGTCCATTGAATGTGCTATATACCGCATTCAAAAAGTAGTTAGTTTCCTTAAATATCAACTTAATATAAATCAAAGAATATCAACAAAAAATCTAGGGGAAGGAAATAGAGTGGATAAACACACAAAAAAACCTATTCACTCTCTCTCTTTCTTATAAACGCATCGCCCCACACACATACACCCCCCCCCCCTTTACACACACGCGTGCACAAACACACGCACACACATACATGCATACCCGCACACAGAGGGGAGGAAGGAGACCCAATCAGAGCGGGCATGGTCAAGGGTCGGAGTTCAGACCAGCCTGATTCAGTACTGATCAGTGCTCGTACTGCTGGTTCTCAGACTGCTATTACCAGGGCTGGTGGGAAACACAGCCAGAGAGGAGGATTTGCATTTGAGCTCATTCTGTGCGGTCCACAAGTGCCACACCTCAACAGGAAGTGCTCAATCCCACACACCTCAGCAGGAAGTGCTCAATCCCACACACCTCAACAGGAAGTGTTCTATCCCACACACCTCATCAGGAAGCGCTCAATCCCACACACCTCAGCAGGAAGTGCTCAATCCCACACACCTCAACAGGAAGTGTTCTATCCCACACACCTCATCAGGAAGCGCTCAATCCCACACACCTCAACAGGAAGTGCTCAATCCCACACACCTCAGCAGGAAGTGCTCAATCCCACACACCTCAACAGGAAGTGCTCAATCCCACACACCTCAGCAGGAAGTGCTCTATCCCACACTCTTCAGCAGGGCATGCTCTAGTCCACATACTTCAGCAGGAAGTGCTCTATCCCACACGCCTCGACAGAAAGTGCTCTAACCCATACACCTCAATGGGAAGTGCTCTATCTCATACACTTTAGCAGGAAGTGCCCTATCCCACAACTCACACTCCATAGGTCTTTGCTGAGTCTAACTCTGCACTCCTTATGAACTTGGCAGCACCCCCACCTTCCCCCGCACCTGTTTCAGCTGTGAGACAGGACTGCAATGACAGGCTGTCTCCAGCAGAGGGCCCTGTGTGGGAAGTGGCGTTAGATTTACGGGCGTAATGACAGTGCGTTGGCAGAAAGCAGCTCTTTGCTGAATGAGCTCAGCAGAGCAGGGTCTGGTGGCAGGCAGAGGGTAAATTTAGTGCCCTGCAGCATATATCCTGACCCGCGACTATTTTGGCGAGTTGGCGGTATTGCCGAGAGGGACAGGGATCTGCTGACGGACGTCATACCGCACCTCCATAACTTCACACCCCAAAACCCACACCTCAGATACAGTGTGCCCACAGAAACTGCACCCCTACACCTCAATACTTACACCCCCCCACCACCCACAAACCATAATGCACACTCCTACATCACATCTGTGTGTGTGTGTGTGTGTGTGTGTGTGCGTGTGTGCGCATGTACGCATGTATCTGCTTACATTATAACCAGACATTCACAAAGACAGTCACACATTTGAAAGATTACATAGGCAAACAAACACAGAGAATGACACTGACATTAAAATGGTCATTTTTGTCTAAACCTAGGAACTCAAGACAAGCAACTAGTTAAATGTGATTATAATCTTGGCAAAAAATTTCAAGTCAAATCTGTGAGAGACTTTGAGAAAATTACCAATTGACAGGAAAAAAACACAGATCTTGATATAGGACAGAAAGAGGGAGAAAGAGAGATAGTTTAATCAATTCAATACCTATCAGACCCAGATAAAATAAGAATGTTTACCCCGTTGAAGTGTAGGTTTTTTGGAATGTTTTTATTTTTCTTCTAAATTTTAAGTCTAGAATTCCATTGCTTTTTTACTAGTAGTGATTACATCAGCACTAGAATGCTCCATTAAGATCTTTTGTGATCCTACACTTAAAGGGTTAAGGCCTTGCAATGGCGATGGGTCAATGTGACACGTGCGTATATGTGTGAGACGCTAGATCGCTGGGGGTCATACTCATGCTACATGCTAAACTGACACTTCACCCCATAGCCTATAAAGTAGTCTGCTTCAGCACCCTGAGTCTTCGAGCATGCTACTGTCTGTGGTGATGTCACTGTCACTGTGAGGTATCTATGGTGACATCATTTTTGAATGCCTGTGACATCACCCTGCATGTCTGACACAGTACTTCTCTTGGTTGGCTTCCGATTGGAAAAGGAGGGAGCTAACATGAACACTCCTTAAGAGGTCCCTGTACCGGAATAGCTTGGATAGAACAAAGGCCGTAGGTTTGAAAACTTGAAAACAAAAAAATCCAGTTCACTGTCCTAAATTAATTACGAATATCACCGTGGAAACCTGGATATCCCAGCTATTTAAACTAAAAGAAGAATCAAGGCTCTCTCTAGCATCCAGTCAGCTATGATTCCTGCGAACTGAATTTACACTCTTGCCACTTCAAAGCGCTCCTTGAACTCTGGGTTAAATGCAAAAGCATTTACAGTAGAAACTCGCTTACAGACTGGGCAATCAAACAGCAGGACGAAGCTCAAGCACTTAGGCATTTTCAAGCTCCCTACTGCATAATATATTGATTCTAAGGCTGTCAACCGATTAAAAAGAACAACTGGTTATTTATTTTCCATGAGATTAATTAGTTAGCCGAACTAATTAGCCGAACATTATTATTTGAACACACATTATTTGAAACCTTTGAACTTGCTGTTCGTTAAATATTCATTGACATATTCCTTTAAATTCAGTGCTAAACCGACTGCGTCTATAACCCCTGTCGATAAGTAGGCAGCCATTTGATGAAATCCATTAATCCAAGTTTGTAAGTGCTTCGCTTTCCAATGCACTTGAAACCTAAAGATGTTTGCTTAACATGACATGCAGCCAGACTAGCTGAGTCAGGTTGGCCGTTGGAAGTTTGCCCAGGCATAATCGTTCTCGTTTAGCTGGCTAACGGTAGCTAGGAAGGAATGCTTTGCTTGCACTGTGCAGGTGATACTGTAACGTAGTCATACAACCCTGGTACGAGAAGCTATTTATCATACAATGCAGACAGCGCACTTCGTTTTTATGGGCACATTTCATACTGCGCTTACTAACTTATAACGAAACTTTCCCAATGTTAGTAGATTTAATGGGACTATCGATTTGGAGAAAACAATTGAACTGTACAGCAGAATTACGATGATGTTCGTATTATGTAATAACACCCTGTACCCACTTTGTCGAAAACACAATTTAAAATCATTTTAACCATCTTAGAATCCCAACTGATCTTAACTGGAATTTCAATTTTCACCACGGTTGTTGTACTTCACTGCAGACAGTATCATTATACATACACTATAGTATTATTGCTACACTAAAGGTAGAGTAGTTAGCATGCGAGCTAACCAGCAAACTAAACAGATTATCAAATAGTGTGAGTAAATTGCCAAGAATAAAAATGATTTTTATTATGATACAACTGTTAGCTGGTATATTTGTATTGGTTGACTTCCCAATAATTTCATAGCTAATAAATAGGCCTAGACTGCTAGCGGACAATCAAATGTGACATATTATGAGTTACATCACACTTGTGTAGCATGTTATGTAGCCTATGTTCAGTGATGTATATCTGAACTTTTCAATTTTAAAAAAAAATCTGGCTAATTTTATAAGATAAAAATTGCATCCCTTGTGGAAATTCCAGCGACCGGCCTGAGATTGAATATAGCTGGAACCAGCTTCTGCTCCATCTTGATGCCATCTACAACTTGGTGATGGTCTGTTGTCCATACCAAACTTGTCCACCAGCTGGACATGGTCTTGACAGCTTGGTGGCTATGTCAGCCATCTTTCTGCCAGCTTGGTCATCTCCAAACCAGCTTCAAACCAGCAGACTAGCTGAAAAACCAGCAGGACCAGCTTAAAACCAGACTGGACCCAAGCTGGAATTTCCACCAGGGATGCTTATCTGGTTTTTGACAGTGATTTGAGAGTGTGGAATTCTGCACAGCTACACAGCACAGGATGGAACAGCAGAGATACAGAAAAGCACAGCACCGCAACTCACTCCATTGGTGGATATGGAGAGGCATGGGGTATGTGGTGTACAGTAAGTCATGGGGGCTGAGGGTGTTTTGGGTTTGGGAGTGTGGGGGCAGCGGTGATGTTTCGTGATTTCGTGTGTGTGTGTGTGTGGGGGGGGGGGGGGGGGTGCAGGGTAAGAGGGTGCAGGTGGTGTGAGGTAAGGGGGGAGTAGGGTATAGGGGGCATGGAATAAGTGTGTGTACTGTTCAGATGGTGTGGGGGGTGTACAGGTGTGTGTGTGTGTAGGGGTGGTGACAGCGACATTCAGTTGCTTCCGGAATGCACACTTGGGGTGTTCACACAAGTGTTGGGTGAACCCCCTAATTTCTTCTCCAGGCTCCCAGTGTACAAGCCTCTGAGATGGTGCGATACGTGCCCCCCCCCCCCACCCCCCCCAACAGCCCCCCCCCCCCCCCCCCCCCCTCGACTCTATTTCCAGCCCCCCTGTTAAAAAAAGAATTCCCGTCTTCTCAGCTTAAAATGCAGACGGAGAAAGAGTCCATGTATGCTGATGGGCCCTGGGTGGTGCGGCGGTCCTGAAATAGACGGGTTTCACTTACAGGGCTGCGGGGGCTCCGCTCGCCATCCGACGACGACGCCGCCGCCGCCGCCGCCGCCGCTGCTGCTGCTGCATAAATGTCGCTACGATTGATTCCGCCCGACCTGCGGTTTCCCCGCGTTGCGCGCCTGCCCGCCGGTGCACGGGGGGCCGCGGAGGAGCGTGTCTCGTGAGTGTGCGTGTGCGCATGTGTTTGATTGTGTGTGTGTGTGTGTGTGAGTGGGTGTGTGTGTGTGTGCGTGTGTGTTTGATTGTGTGTGTGTGTGATGGGTGCGTGTGGGTGCTTGTGCATGTGTGTGTGTGTGTGTGTGCGCGCATGTGCGCGTTTGTGCGTGTGTGTGCATTTGCGTGTGCGCGTTTGTGTGTGTGTGTGAGTGTGTATATGTGTATGGGTGTGTATGTGAGTGGGTGCATGTGTGTGCGTGTGTGTGTGTGTACGTGCATCTGTGAGTGTGTGTGTGTGTTCCTGTGAGTGTGCGTGTGTGTATGTGTGTGTGTGGGCGGGTGCGTGCGTTCATGCGTGTGTGTGTGTATGATAGTGATGGGTCATCACACCTCATCAAGGAATAAGCTCAAAAACACAGTTACCCAACACAGCTACCCCACCACAACTACCTATAGGATGTTATAACACAGCGACCCTAGCATGGCTACTCAATACGATTCCCCCTACATTGCTGAACTGCTACCCCAAAACATCTATCACAGCTACCTAACACAGCTACCCAGCACGTCTAGCCCAACACATCTACCATCTAGTGCATCTACCTAACAAAGCTACCCAGCGCAGCTACACAGCATCACTGGACCAGCACGGGTAGCGATCAAGTGATTCCCAGACCTGTTAGTGGAGAGCTAGGTTTTCATTTCAACCCTAATCTGGCACACCCGATTCCTCTAATTAACAGCTCAACAAGATCTCTAGCCGTTGAGTGATTTGCACTTTTCTAGGGTTGGAGTGTAAACCTACAGGACAGTAGACCTCCAGGAACTGGGTTGGGAGCCCACGAGAGTATAATGATGAGGTTGCACAACTCCAACGTTTTTAGGTTTGATTCCCTTGGAAGGGCAGCGGTATTGTACCCTTGATCACGGTGCTCAGCATGAATTTCTTGAGTAAATGTCTGTGAAAAGGGATTGTGTGTAAAAGGGTTAGTCCCAACACAGCTGTCCAAGTGTAAAAATCCCATCAGAGCACCAACTATAATTTTAAAAAATAATATATTTTAAAAAAATTTAAAAAAAAAAGAAAATGTTCAGAACGCACACCAGTTTCACACACAGGTCACACACACAATCTCAGCTCAGTCAAAGAAAGTTCACGGATCACAGGCCACAGACCAGTGAAGGTGCACCCCCCCGTTAATTCCCCCTACCCCTCACTACTTTCTATCAGGTCTCTCTATCTCCTTCTCTCTCCCCCTCTCTCCTCCTCTCCTCATCTCTCTCTCTATGCCTCCCCCCCTTTCTCTCCCTCTCTCTCCTTCCCCACCCACTCTATCCCTCTCTCTCTCTCTTACATGCTTTCTCAGCTATTCTAAAAGCAGGTGCCTGTAGCCTTGAGCTGCTCAGTGCTCTTAGACCTGTAGCTCTAGAGCACCTGCATATCCCCCCCCCCACCTCCCCCTGTACAGTGTGCCCAGCTTTCCACCCACCTCCCCTGCGCAGCGCCCCCACCTCCTTCAGCACAGTGTCCTCACCTCCCCACCTCCTCCTGCACAGTGTCCCTATCCTCCCACCACCTCCTCCTGCCCAGCATCCTCACCTCCCCACCTCCTCCTGCACAGTGTCCCTGTCTTCCCACCAACCTCCTCCCACACAGTGTCCCTAATCCCCCCATCACCTCCTGCACAGCGTCCCCATCTTCCCACCCACCTCCAGGGCGAGCTCCTCCATCTCGAACTGCCTTTGGGCGGCCTTGCTGTCTCCCACGTGCTCGTGATAGTAGATGATCATAACGTCGTACTGCTTCATCACTGTCTTATAATTCTTGGCGTGGAGGTCGTGCACCCGGTCCTTTCCATCGTATTCGGGAAAATCGAGTCCCTTCTCCCCCCAGGCCAGCCCCCCGAAGGAGAGCAGGACCCCCAAAAGCAGCCAGCCCCACTTCATGTCTCCTCACTAGTGAAAATGCAGAGTAGAGTAAGGTCCCAGCAGCCAGGGAAGAGCCAGACTTAGTGCTGAGTCCCCCTTTATTTAACAAAACCGCACACAGGGGGAGAGAGAGGGGGTGGGTCTGGGGTGCCCGGTGTGGTCAGGGGTGCAGGCCAACCCTAAAAGTGAGAGAGAACTGACAGGGAGGGGGGTACAGAGGGGGGGGGGGGGGGTGTTGGGGGCGTGGTCTGGGGAGAGAGGGATAAGGTGGGAGACAGCGAGAGTGAACGAGAGAAGGTGTATGAGAGTGAGAGATATCCAGGATACCTTTCCCATATTAAGTTTTGCAGGGCTCTGATCCTGGCTAAAAATAGCCCCAGGGGGTGGGTGAGGCCTGGGTGGGATGGGGGCGGGGGGGGGCGCTGGGTGCGATGTGGGTGGGGGTAACTGGGGGTGGTGAGGGGGCAGTGGAGGGACTGGGGGTGGTAAGGGGGAGGTGCGGGGCAGTGGGGGCGAAACGGGGTGGTGGTGGTGGTGGTGGTGGGGGGGGGGAGGCTGGGACTGCTATCCGGTTAGCGTAGCTTGGCACTGCTGTTAAGGGCTGTGGGTGGAATGTGCTGCCGGTTCATATGGGGACATGCTGCAGGATCTGCCTGTGGCCCCACCCTCACATGCCCCCCCCCCCAAAAAAAAAACGTAAAAGATTAGCCATAAATCATTCACAATTTAATCAGACCAAGAAATTCTTTGTAAATCCCTTCACAAAATATCCCGTGAATCTCACAAAATCTCTGTCAAACCCCGACAAAATCGCTGCAAAATCACTGTCAGTTAGATGCACTTATGCTGTCTTGCTTTGAAAGTCTCTCTAGATAAGAGCATCCACTAAAATATGTTCAGTAATGATTTGAAGTCATGGTTGAGTGGTTGAGTCATGTTTTTTTAATGACCACTTCTTCTTTTCCCAATTTTTCCAGAAAGGTCAAATGGCCTGCATCACTGCAACATCAACACAGGACAGTGCAAATGAGCTTGGTGCTGTCTGCAAATTTCTCATATCACAGTGTCACGTCATTCTATATTCTATCGCAGCATTCTATCTCATATCGCAGCATTCTGTCTTATATCACAGCATTCTATCTCATATCACAGCATTCTACCTTCGATCTCACAGCGTTCTATCTCAGCATTCTATCTCATAAGAGAGCTTCCTAGCTCGTATTGCAGAATTCTGTCTTCCATCCTCCAATCACAGAGGAACTATAGCCTGGAAATATAGACTGAACGCAGTCTGGTTCTGTAAACGAGGCCTGTGAATGTAGCCTGGCCCGGTAACCACGGCCTAGTCCTGTTAATGTAGCTCTCGCACTGCTGATGGGACTGTGTGTACTTGTATGCATGTACCTGTGTGTGTGTGTATGCGGTGTGTGTGCGTCTGTGTGTGTGTGAATGTGTGTGTGTGTGTGTGTGTGTGTGTGTGAGAGAGAGAGAGAGAGAGAGAGAGAGAGAAGAAGAGTTGCTGTTTGAGGGGGTATGTGTGAGCATGCATGTTAATTTACAGATTGAAAGAGGAGAGGTGAGTTATTAATAAAGCTCAGAAATAGGATCTACTGTATTATTTGCTGGTTTGCAGGGTTGAAACCTATTTAGTCAGTAGAGGGGATTGGGAGGGGGAAGTTAGTGGATTATGAGCAGGGCAGAATGCCTTGACACCCAAAGCGTAAATGCTTGCATGACCAAATCGAATAAGACTACCAAAACTGTAACTTGTCATCTCAAAAAGTTATTTCTATCTATCATTACACATGGCCCGATGATTAGTATAGTATTTCTCAAACATTTGATAGGATTCTTGGAAAATATGGGAAAATATGGTGCCACCTTTAAAATACTCAACAGTATTAGAGAGACAAAAATCTGTGGCAGGTTGCAAAGCAATGTGAAATAGCACCCTCTACACTTGTTCCATGCCTACCACATTTCTCTGCAGTACTTTGTCCACTGTGAAAATGCTGACATTGTAAATGTTGCTAAATGAGCTATTGTCAGCGATAATTCTGTCTGTGATTTCCCTAAGCCTTGAAACGGCTGCTTCCACCATATTCAAAATGGTGGTTTTCCTGCTGTTCTGCAAGCATACATCCTCTTGCAAATCAGCTGAAACAAAGAACCCTCCTGGAGTTTATCATCTTCAATTTTATAACATTAGGCTATTTTAGACTATTATGTTGGCACAAGTTTCACAAGTGAATCTTGTATTCCCAGATGCGATTTCAGGCTAAAACCAACCCAGAGGTGATCTCTTTTACACATATACATAGGGACTCGTTTTTGATTGAATAAATGTGCGAAGACATCTTTTCACCCATGCAGAAGAGTTTCACAATTATGGGAGTAATTTCCATCGGCTAAGACCAAAGGCTTTTTTTTGATGTGATTTATTCGATTTATTGTGGTGTCTTTTGCATGGATGTGTGCTTACTATTTTACAAAATGTGCCTAAATGCTTTTGTATTTTGTGTGAAAACAATGGAAATGACTGTTTGGGGGGGGGGGGGGGGTCATATGGTGGGTCATGTGTGTGGGGGTGTGCTTGTGTAGCTGTTTGGTGATATGGTTGTGTGGATTACTGAGTTTTGTGGTCATGTGATCATGAGGCGTTGTTACTTGGTTGCGTGAGCCTCGTGCTACTCGTCGAGACATGTGTCTGACTAGCTTCACTCGATCAACTTGAACTTTTCCCCCCTCCAGTGGTGGTATCTTGCTACTGCAGCCTCACGTCACTGGACTAACTCCTCTCTGCCTTCAAGTTCATTTCCGCGACTTTCCTTCAAGATCCATTCTGGATGGCTGTAACAAAGCAATTATAACCATTCTACAAAACTTGAGGAAGGAAATCCAGCATGGAAGAGAAAGTGGGGAAAATTTTTTCTTAAAAAACATGATTCACATCCAGTTCGAGTGCAGAAATTAATTATTTGTTTCGCACTCTGAAAGTACATACGTTATGATTTTATTGTTTGGTTGTCATTTACGTCTTAATTCTATAGAAATATATTTGTGAGAGGATAGCCTGAAACTGTTTTGTGTCATTTTACTGCGATGTTTCAAAGTAATTTATGCTAGAAGTTAATGTCCTGGATAGATGTGACCGAGTGTACATCTGTGTCCTAATGGCACGTGACAATTAACACAGTTATGTACTGAATGCAGTTGACCACGTGTGCAGTGATATATCCCTAAG
Source organism: Anguilla japonica (assembly GCA_025169545.1). Lineage (NCBI taxonomy): Eukaryota > Metazoa > Chordata > Actinopteri > Anguilliformes > Anguillidae > Anguilla > Anguilla japonica. Next base: position 5,072,292 of record CM045890.1, on the reverse strand, counting down.
GGAACCATACAGACGTTCATATTACATTAGATTCACTTAGCAGATTTTTTTATATGCAGAGCGACTTACAAAAGCGGAGAGCGTCAGTCTCGACGCCTCATCGTTCATGATACAAGTGTGACATGATCATAAGAAGGCACAAACGGACCATTTATTATCAATAGCTGTATAGTTCGCGAAGTAAACCAACAGATAGCGTTGTAACCACAACTAAACAGCCTGCCAATATGAATAAACGTGAAATAGTGTGAAAATGTTATGTCACCACGGTGAATCAGAGAAAAACACCACTATCATAAACACTAATTTCAGGGGATCGTGATTTTTTTTTTTTTTTGTTGAGTAGGCTGGGTTCCGCTGACACTGCGTTTTCTCGGGTCTTTTGAACCATTCTATGAGAATTCCCGTGGTTCCCCTAAATCACAGTGCAACTGCGAGAGCTGAGTTAAGAGCGATCGCGCAGAAACGAGATCGCGTCCCTTCGGCATCTCCGGCTTGCATCCGGAACAGATTTCCAGAATGTGACGTTATCGAACGTGTCTCCGGCGATTTGGAATGCTCCTTGCATCCGATGCGTTCGTTCTGTAGTCTGTGCACACTTCAGCTCAAAAAAAAAAAAAAACACGACGCAGACCTCTGGAGACAGACAGGGGTCAGAGAGAGACACAGGGACCGGGAACAAAAGAGGAGGGATTTGCGGACCGGATAACGCGGTGACATCAGCTGTGAAAAATGTGTGTGTGCGCCTGCGAATGCACAGAATCCGGCGTGTGAGACCGTAGGGGAGGAGTGGGGAAAAAGGCGTTTCCGTGCTCAAACCGGCCAGAGCTCGGACAAACCGACGTACTGTGAGATCTGGCTGAAATATATACACACTTTTTTTTTCCTTTCCATGTGCAGGCCTAATGCTAAAACGAAAACACAAATATTAGAGAAATTATAAGCAAACCATTGTAATATTTCCAATACCAATCGACGAGTGAAAGGGACTGCAGACTGTCCAAAAGGGTTCGCCTACATCTCACGCGCGTTGATCTGAGAGAGACACGAACGGATCCGACTGGGATTAAACGACACTTCCTCATTCCAGTTAGCTAGTCGGTCACAGCATCTCTCCGCCACCGAGTCACGCCTCGGAGTACCCGGAGTAAGTATATATCTGAACGCATCTGCGAGTCGCCTTGTTAGCCACGAGTTGACCATGGTTATTTTGAGCATTTCCCCCGTTGTTGCTGTTGCTGTGGTCGTTGTCAGCCTTTAATTTCCACCGTTGATAGCCGACATAGCCAACCTGATCAGATTGGGTCGTCAATGACAGACGTGTGACATTCCATTATTACATCATTTAGGTACGTTAGCAGTAGCCTACGACCATTTCGGCCGGCATTAGTCGTCGAAGTTTTGGCGATGTTCCTTCTGTGTGGACTTTGGTGCCACGCCGGTTTGGGCTTGAGGCGTGAAACTCGATAAAAGTTAGCAAAACAGAAGCGTTAGGCTGCAAAATTTCCCGATAAATGCAGATCTCAGAAAATAGTCTCAAGACGATTACCTTAACGTTTAACAAAATGTATACCGTTACCCTATTCATTAAAGATCTCCAGTAGGCTACGACCTAACGTGGTTTTGACTGCTGTCCTACAGGCCTACCAGTAATTAAGTTTCACCATTAACATGTTTGCCACCATAAGCAATACGATTTTCATTATTTGTTTTATTTTCCTTTGAATGATGACTGTGCAAGTGAGTGGCGAATGCTATTCATACATCCTGACCACAAAAGTGCAGTCTGGAACATTCCACCGCTTGCGTACCCCAATCCCCGAACATTTTAGATTGGACAGGGCGGGCATATGGTCACGAGCCGGGTCTAATTGGATTCAGTGCCGAAAGCACCCCCCCCCCCCCCCCCCCCAGCGCACTTCTGTGTGCCACAGAGAGCCGTTACGTGTTGCACACCGCCCCCTGCGTATCTGTGCTTATCGGAAACACGGCGCATTTAAGCACGCTAAGTGAGCATCATCTCCATCGCCAGAGGGTGTGTGCAGTGTGTGTGTGTGTGCGCGCGCGCGGGCGCGCGTCAGAGAGAGATTCGTCCAAAATAGATGACACGTACCTGGAAGGCTGTAAATTGGATTTCACTGCACATATAATTTTCTAAGATAATTTCCTTCTTTTTGGTTCTTGAATTGTACGTCTCTCTTTCATGCACAGCTGCAGTATATTGTCCCTGTCAGTAGGTGGGGCTGAAGCAAACTGAGCAAATTGTAATTTGTGATTTAAAAAATGCTTATAGGTTCTGGAATGTCTACACCACAAAATTCCATTCTGTTGAGGATTCGTCCGAAGCTCAGAACAGAGTACAGGGCTCCAGAATTACCTCCCTCCACCCTACACCCTTCCCCATCTTCCCTTTCAGCCTGTGGGTGTGTGTGCACATGTCTGTGTGTGTGTGCACGTAAGTGCGTGTGTCTGTCTGTGCATGTGGGAGAGTGTGTGTGCATGTGCTCGTTTGTGTGTGTACGTGTCGTGTGTGGATGTGTGTATGCACGTGCATGCATGTGTGTGTGTGTGTGTGTGTGCGTTTGTGTGCTCGTTTGTGTGTGTAAATGTCGTGTGTGAGTGTGTGTGTGCGTGTGCATATGTGTATTTGTGTGCTAGCATGTGTGTGTGCGTGAGTGTGTAAGTGTGTGCATGTGAGAGAGTGTGTGAGGCTAAGCGTTCACATTGACCTCTTTCTTGTTTCCATTTTTAATCTAAAATGCAATTGGTTGAGGAATCCAGCAGAGGGTGGGAGTACAGCTGGGAGTGAGGGAGAGAGAGAGCGAGAAAGGGAGAGACATGAGAAAAAAGAGAGAGTGAGCTGGAAGACTGGGAAATAAGGATATGGAGGAAGAGAAAAAAAGAGAGAGAGCAAGGGTGTGGGAAACAGCAGTCTTGTTCTTTCATTTTATGTGTATAAGTGTGTGTGCTTGTGTACACAGGCATTACAGGACTGTGGTTGTAGGGCGGCAGTGTATAATGAGCACGGAACTGGACTTGTAACCTAAAGGTTGCAGGATCGATTCCTGGATAGGACACTGCCATTGTACCCTTGAGCAAGGTGCTTAACATGCATTGCTTCAGTATATATCCAGCTGTATAAATTGATGCAATGTAAATCCTATGTGAAAAATTGTCACTCTGCATAAGAGTATCGGCTAAATGCCTGTAATGTAATATAATGTAATGTAATGTAATGGTGCTGCTTGTGCTTTTGACATTGGGAGACGGTTGCTTCTTGTTTCTGTAGCAGCGGTTGGAGCTGAACACCATATGCTAATGTGGCTAATGTGGACCGTTGAAGCTTTGACCATCACACTGAGCGGCTTGTTTCTTCCCTGTTGAATGCGAAAACTTTTCTTTTTTTCACCAGCGTTTCGACTTGCGTCTGGAGGGACTGCTCGCTCACGGCTGTGATTGGCTGAGGACCCAAAGGATCCCTCTGTACAAGCCATTGATCCGTCTCATTGGCCGGATGGCGCTCAGCATTTAGCGAGCTCTGAATGTGCTGATTCTCCATTGTTGCTAAAGTTAGCTCGCCGCCATCGTGCTGTGTCATCGCGCACATAAGCTAAAGACGGCGTTAGCATGAACTAGCATGAGCCTCCGTACTGTGGCAAATTATGAAACAAAAATATTCTACGGCATTAATCAGTAGCCGGATTGTTCAAAGTATATAAACAGTTCTAAAATGGCAGCTGTGATAAAAGTTGTTCACCAGTGTGTTCACAAGAATTTATTGTCCCCTTCAAACAGAGACTACATAGTACAATATCCAGAGTTAATTCAACTCTAACAGAGTACGTGTGAGTCCAGTAGGGACCATGTAAGAGTTGATTTAACATTGAAAATTTGAACTGGAACAATCGCCTGTGATCCCAGTGGTCCAGGTGATACACTACATGTCCAAAAGTATCTGGACACCTGACATCCAACATCTCATCCAAAATTATGTGCATTAATATGAAGTTGGTCTGCTCTTTGCTGCTGTAACAACCTCCACTCCCCTGGGAAGGCTTTATACTAGATGTTGGAGCACTGCTGCAGGGATCTGGTTCCATTCAGCCAGAGGAGCATTAGTGAGGTCGGGCACTGATTGGGCAATTAGACCTGGCTCGCTGTTGGCTTTCCAATTGATCCTGAAGACGTTGGATGAGGTTGAGGTCAGGGCTGAGTTCAGGCCAGTCAAGTTCTTCCACACCGTTCTCAACAAAACCATTTATAATTGGATCTCGCTGTGTGCCTGGGGGCATTGTCCTGCTGAAAGAGGAAGGGACTATTGGGGAAGCACAGAATCATCTAAAGTGTGACTCTATGCTGTAGCACTAAGATTAGCCTTCACTGGAACTAAGGGGCCTAGCCCAAACCACAAAAAACCAGCCCCAGACCAAGGAGAGTCCTGATACAGTTGGTCATACCGTGTATTTGAGGTGTGTTTGACCATTTGGTTTGACTGTAATCAGAACTGATGTCCTTCAGGCCGATGAGGGCTTTTTTTTTTTTGACTGAGCGACCTGTCTGAGACTCTCTCTCTTTCTCTCTCTCGCTCGCCCCGCAGGCCATGTCGGAGTACAGCTCTCTCACTCTCTCTCTCTCTCTCTCTCTCTGTCTCTCCCTCGCCACTGCAGGCCATGTCGGAGTACAGCTCTCTCACTCTCTCTCTCTCTCTCTGTCTCTCCCTCGCCCCTGCAGGCCATGTCGGAGTACAGCTCTCTCACTCTCTCTCTCTCTCTCTCGCCCCCTGCAGGCCATGTCGGAGTACAGCTCTATGCTGAGCGACCTGTCTGAGATCATCACCGCGGAGGACCTGGAGATGCTGAAGAGCGCCTGCAAGGAGGACATCCCCGAGGACCAGAGCACCGCCATCACCTGCTCCAACGACTGGTTCACCTACCTGGAGAAGAACCACAAACTGGCACAGGGTGAGGGGGGGGGGAGGGAGGGAGGGAGGGAGGGAGGGGGAATGACTGGTTCACCTACCTGGAGAAGAACCACAAACTGGCGCAGGGTGAGGGGAGAGAGAGAGGGAGGGAGGGAGGGAGGGAGGGAGAGAGAGAGGGAGGGAGGGGGAATGACTGGTTCACCTACCTGGAGAAGAACCACAAACTGGCGCAGGGTGAGGGGGGGAGGGAGGTAGAGATGAAGGGAGGGAGGAAGACAGTAGAAGTGAGAGAGTAAAAGAGAGAGGGTGAGGGAGGTATGGAGAGGGAAAGTGAGGTTGGGAGGTAGCGAAGGGCAAGGAAAGGATGTTTGGAGAGCAGGAGAGAGACAGAATGGAGAGAGAGAGAGGGGAAGAGAGGATGGAAGGATCGGAGGCCATGTTTTAAAAGTGCGCTCGCCCCCCTCTCCCGCCTCTGCACAGACAAGCTGTCCTACATCGAGCACATCTTCGAGATCTCGCGCCGGCCGGACCTGCTGACGCGGGTCATCGAGTACCGCACCACCGTGCTGAAGATCTCGGAGGACGACGAGATCGACACCAAACTCACGCGCATCCCGTCCGCAAAGAAGTACAAAGGTTCCCTTTTCTTTTCGCCCTTTTTCTTGCTCCTACTTTTCTTCCCTCTCTGTCTCGTTCTCCCCTTTCTCTTTCATCTCTCTACCCCTCTCCTTTTCTCTCTCCCACTCCTCTCTCTCCGCCTCTCTCTTATTCTCTCTCTCTCCCTTTCTCCCTTTCCTAAACCTTTCTCTCTCCCTTTCTACCTCATCTCTTTCTCTTCCTCTTTCCTTTTCTCTCTCCCCACCTTTCTTTCTCTTTCTCTCTCATCCATTTTTCTTCCTCTCTCCTATTCTCTCTCTTCCTCATCTCTGTTCCTCTCTCTCCCTCTCCCTTTCTACCTCATCTCTTCCTCTTTCCTATTCTCTCTCTCCTTCATCTCTCTTCCTCTCTCGCTCTCTCTCCCTTTCTACAGCATCTCTTCCTCTTTCATATTCTCTCTCTCCCTCATCTCTCTTCCTCTCTCTCCATATTTATTTCTTTCTCACCCTCACTCACAGCAGTCTCTGTCCTTTCCCTCCCCAGATATAATTCGTCAGCCCTCAGAAGAGGACATCATCAAACTGGCCCCGCCCCCCAAGAAAGCTTGAGGTTAACGTTGGTGACCTCTGCACTGCTCCCCCCTGTTCCTCAGCACCCCCCTCTTTCCCTGTTATTTACACCGCACACTGACCGACCCAACAGCCAATCGCAGCCAGCTATGCATAACTCCTCCCAACACTGTGGGTGGGAAGGAGGGAGAGGCCTATGTTGCTATGGTGATGTCCAATCAGAAAAGAGGACGGGATTCGTTTGTTGCTTGACGTTGCTGATCAGATGCAGGACTGGGTTGCTGGATTCGTCCTGCGGTTCCCTGTATTCAGGCAGATTATGTAGACTCTTAGGTTTTTAGACCCACAGACCTACTGGAGCAATCGGCACAGTTGAAATTATTAGAATTTGGTTTAAATTCAATTAAATTCAGTTAAATTCAATTTATTGTCATTATACCATTCCAGTATAACAAAAAGTCTTGTTCGCCAGTCTCTCTGGTGCAACATAAAAGCAAAGTGCAGACACACTTTCAAGACAGTTTTAGACAGTTTTAGACATAAAAAACACAAAAACAAAACTAAATAAGTAAATAAAAATAAGAATAGAAAAGTGTTAAAAAATTAAAAGTTATGTATAAAAAGTGCAAGTGGTCATGGGTAAAAAGTATTGCAGTGCCATTAAAAATTCCCGTTATTGCACAACCCGTGTCCATAGTCAGGCGTAGTAATCAAAGGAAAGGAATTTGTCATCTGAACTCTACCGCCCCCTGATGGCACCAGCCCGACACTTTAACAAATATTGGCCTGCCAGAGAAGGATAGCAGAGGTGTTTTTTAAGCGAGAGCAAAACAATAGAAGAAGATAGAGATATGGAGAAAGACAGAGATCATTTGACTTACTTTCTCCTTGCTTTTCACTAGTCCTTGTTTGACAATTTGTGCACATGGGGGAAGTGGGAGTCATTTCAACACCAGCCACCAGTCTGGCATTGAGGATGGTGGTTAAAGTGGTGGATTAAAGTCCTTCCTGTTTGTGATGAGTGCTTCCTGTCCGTAGCAGGTGCCTCTTTCTGTCTGTGACAAGTGCTTTGTGTCTGTAGTGAGTTCTTCCCTGTCTGTGGTGAGTGCACTCTTTGTCCTGTTTAACGAAGCCCATTTTTCTCTGCCGTTTAGGGCTTGCATTCCCAGCATGCATTTGGACTGTGCTTCCTGCCTCTTGGGGTGCTCTCTGCTTATGGTCAGTGTAACAGCGAGGGGGGGGGCACGAGAGGCAGAAGCGACACCTCACTCATGGGGGGGGGGATAAATCGGCTGGAGCAGTGCTCGGTTTAGACTCAGGGCCGCTCGGTTCTCCATTCACTGTGGGTCCTGGGGGGTGGGGGGGGGGGGGCTGGTTTTGTGTGCCCCTCTCCTTCTCAAACTCGTTCTTGTCTTGAGGGTGCTTGGGACCATACAGCAGGGAAACTGTGTGATGTGCATGGAGCTGTGCTGGATGTTTTCTGCCAGTTAATGGAGTCATCTGTGCTAATCACCTTTTGCTCAGACACACACACACACACGCACACATACACATTTACGCCATGCTATAAATTAACTGAGGTCCCAACTAAAACGTTATTCTCTGACTCCACCCGCAGCAATTGCTCCTCCCCTTTTCACAAGCTCTGTTTTTTTTCAGTCCAATCAGAGACATATGACATCACACAGAAACAGATGACATCACTGAGAAGCATACTAATTTACATACAATAGTGCTTCATCCGTGAACGAGAAGCCAGTTAGTACAGTGGAACGTCAAAATGGAGACTTAAATGAAGAGAAGTCTATGTTTTAAGATCCTCTTGGGTAAAAACACCTAGTGGGAGGACCCAAGAACAGCCCAGTGCACTGGGTGATGAATGCCTCTTACACCCACCAAACTCCGCTCATGGGTTTGAGTTTTACATCATAGTGCATCCCCCCCAAAGCTCAGGGTTCGAGTAACAACAGCGCACCTATCTACAGCATTTCCTCATACATTCCCCTTCCAAACAGAAGATTCTAGCATTTCCATCAACTGCTTCACACTTACTTAATAGAAAAGAAAACGAAAACAAACTAGAAGACTCCCATTAAACTGCAAACAATTTTGTTTTGAGACAAGTATAGTTACTATATATAGATTTTCTTCTGTCTATATGTGTTTTTGTTTTTTTCTCTCTTAGTGAAATTTACATATCGTGACCTTATTTTTTTGTATTGTGTTGTGGCTATTTATTAAGTGCAAATGTTGTTTTTGTGTCTTGAGGATAAGGCATGTTTAGTAACCGTGGTGACTGAAGGAGTGTGCCATGTGAAAGGGTTTACTTTTTTTTTTTTTTTAAATGAGACCTGGTACAGTTTCCCACTAATTCTCATAGCCAGTGTTTTGTTGGTGTCACTGAAATGTTCTATGTTACTTTTTCCATGTGGTAAGCCCTTTCTTCTCTAGGTAATGTTTTTTTGTATTTAGCTGATGTTGATTCAGATGCTCAGTGTGACTGGTGTGAATCATCGTCACTGACTGGAAGTATCATTACTGACCGAGACTGACTGGAGTCATCATCACTGACCGAGACTGACTGACTGGAGGAATTATTAGTGAAGGACTGATTAACCATGTCTCCACTAAGGTGTCAAATGGTTGTCGTTGGACCGTGGCGTATTTTTGTATTACATGCATGGTGTATGACCCTGTTTTTGGGTGGGGGTGGAGGGGGGGGGTGGGGGGTAGAAATGAGGCACAAGGGCACAGTGCTTCTCAGACAGACGATGTGAGTTTCCATGGCGACGGGTGAGCGCTAAGGGAAGCAGCACAAACGTGGGCCCAGAGGGTCATCTAGAGGTCAACAGCAGGTGTTCAGCCCGCTGTGACATCATCAAGCTGCAGACGAATGAAACTGTTAGGTTTGGGAAGACGCTGTGGCCCTTGGGTGGCGGCTGCAGGTAGTGGTAACGCAGGTGTGGTGTAAGAGCTGCTGTAGGACATGTAAGATACTGGCAGATACAGGAAGTGGGCTGTGTGGGTTCCAGTGTTCTGTTTGTGCTCTGGAGAAGCCGGGAGTGCTGGGAGTTGTAGTCAGGGGTGGGAGTTTGATGTTTTCGGCACGGAGGGGTGCTTCCCTCCTAGTGCCTCCTAGTTTGACTTACCATAACTTTCTGACCTAGCCTATGCTTACTGTGTGAACTGGACTTAATGTGTTCATGGCTATGGGTTAACTGTTACGTAATGAGTATTGTACCTTATCGGACCTGTGTTTCGTTGTTGTTCCAATGACCTTCGGTATGCACTTATTGTACGTCGCTTTGGATAAAAAGCGTCTGCCAAATCAATGTAATGTAATGTGATGTTTCAGATTGCTATCACGGTCTGGGAGGGTTAAATCATGGACTGGGTTGGGGGGTGCCCCCCAGTCCCCTTTTAATCTCCAGCTATGGTTGTAGTGAAGTTGGGGTGGATACAGCCTTGCTTCGGCCTGTTCCCCCGAGCCTCCATTTTGCTGTAGTGTTGTAAGGGTGTTCTGACATTTGGTGCAGTGAAGTTATTGAGAGTGAAATAGCGAAGACTTCTCTGTGTGTTCAGTACTAGTGGGGAATAAGACAGGAGACATTGCCCTTTGGCTGCCAGATACAGTCACTGCCAGGAGTCACAGTAAAACAGAGAATGCCACGAACAGAGACTGCAGACTGGTCTGTGATTGGTCGATACGTATACACTAAAGAGGAAGCGAGGGACAAGCTGGGTTACGGCTATTTTTCAGGGTCCAGTGGGAGAGCAGATTGACTTAACTCCAGCAGGACAGTCACATGGTAAAGAGGCAGACTTATAACCCTTTGAAGAGCAGGCTTTCTGGAATGCTATTTTATCAAAATTCTTAAGCCAGTGTCCCACAGAACTCCATTGCTTTCAGTTACCAGTAGTGATTGTGACATCAGCGTTAGAACGTTCGGTTAAGAACATCGCAAACACACATATGTGGATCTCAATTACAACCTTGACTGGGTTAATGCATATGCCGTGGAAACTCCGCCCACAAACGTGCCTAATCCAGACTGAAATCAGGGCGTTCTCAAGCACAGGTGAGCTGTGCTGAGAGGGGCGGTGCCAGGTGCAGTACAGGTACACCTGTAGGAAACATGACTGACGGTGGGAATGATGCCGCTGAGAGAAATGGATGAGAGTTTTTCTCCAGAGTTGGCGGGTGAATATTTCAACTCTGTTCTAACGCTGTGACTGTTTTTAAAAAAAAAAAAAAGAAAAAAGCCTGACTAAAACACTGTTTATCAATTCTGTCCCTGCTGGTTGCCATGGAGATTTTATGCTGTTTTTCTGTAGAGATTTAAAATACATATATATATATATATATTTTGCAAAGACATTAAAGAAAAAAAAAACAATAATAACACATAGTATATTTAAAGAAAAAATAAGGTGTGGCTTTTACCATGAAACGAAAATGTGCTACAGTGAACATAAATATTAAAATATATTTGCTTATCAACTCTTGCGTTTTGTGTGGTTATTTTCTGAGCTTCATGTTTAAAAAAAAAAAAATTATTTAAAGTAATGGAACCCTGTTCAGAGTTTGGAGAAAAAAATCTATACTTGACTCACAATATGAAAAATGTATATAAAACTTTTAAAAACGTGTTCTATGCAATAGACAAAAAAATCAATAACTTTAATTTTTTATTGTTTACATTTTTTCATTGGCAATATGTAGGCTTTTTGGGCAGGAAAGTACTGCTTGAAAATTTCAGGTGAAAATTAAGGAATGAAGACATTAATTTAGTGCAGATGTAAATTATGCCGTAAAATGAGTTGTAATGCTCCTGTTGTCTGAATTACATTAGAACCACGTTTACAGTAGTTATGTATGCATTTATGATGTAAAATAATCTCCCATCGTGTCTGTGGAGATCCTCAGGAGAATATTGTATAAATATTACACTGTATGCATATAAAGCATACATAATGCTTATTCCATGTGAAATAATATTGATACTTATCAAGTCATCTGAGCCGATTATGAATGCGAGTTTTATGGAGTCTCTGTCCCTGACGGAATCACCCATATGTCTGTTATCTTATCTCCTGATGGTTTTACAGCTGTAGTAGCTCAGTAATGAGTGTACTTAAACTACTGCTTCACTTAATTATTAACATTTCTTCAGGCCATTCTGGTTTTACGTTTGCTCTTGTAAGCACTTCCCATCACTACAGCTGAACAGCGCAGTCACTCTGCAGTCCCCCAGCTGAGCTGCGCAGTCACCCTGCAGTCCCCAAACCGAGCTGCGCAGTCACCCTGCAGTCCCCAGCTGAGCTGCGCAGTCACCCTGCAGTCCCCCAACTGAGCAGCGCAGTCACCCTGCAGTCCCCCAACTGAGCTGTGCAGTCACTCTGCAGTCCCCCAGCCGAGCTGTGCAGTCACTCTGCAGTCCCCCAGCTGAGCTGCGCAGTCACCCTGCAGTCCCCCAGCTGAGCTGCGCAGTCACTCTGCAGTCCCCCAACTGAGCTGCGCAGTCACCCTGTAATCCACTGGCTGAGCTGCGCAGTCACTCTGCAGTCTCCCAGCTGAACTGCACAGTCTCTGCACCAGAGATATGTAATTCTGATGCAGGCAGACTGCAGATCCTGGTCAACCAGAGGAGGGTGCTGTTTCATAATGAAATGAGCACAAACCCACCACAACACCCCTTTCCCTGGATGACAATGCAACCAATCATGCACGACCCTGAAGGCTCCCCCAGTGAGCACAGCCAATCACATGCCACCTTGTCTGGCTCACACAGTGAACACAGCCAATCACACCCAGGGGCGTCGTAGTGGGGGGAAAAGTGGGACTGACTACCCTGGGCCCAAATGGGGGGAGGGCCCTCGAAAAGCCTGGAATGATGCATGAGAGACATGATCAAGAGAGGAAGGAGGCCCACAGAGACTGCTTATGTATAGGGCCCAGAATTTTGTGCTACACCCCTGATCACACCCAACCCTTGGGGGCTGCCACAGTGAGCAGTGACATAGTCAGGATTCAGTTACAAACCCTTGGGGCCCATCCACTATTTTTGTCAGTTTGAAACATTTTCAGGTCATATTGCCATGCATGCAAGTGAAATATACCACTAATTTTCTGTAGAATTAGCTTCAAATAGCCCATGATATGATCCTGATAGATAATAATAGAACAGTATAGTATTGAACTATATAGTATGCTATAATTTAGTATGGCTTTATGAGCTTCAACTAAACTTTCATGAAGCATCATTCCAATAATGCTAAATAAGTCAACGTAATTACAGTCGCTAATAAAATGACAACACAATGTAACAAAGTTTAGCGCAATCTATGCCACTCACTCTCACTACCAGTGCCACTGCAGTTAATTGCTATGAATGACAGTGGACTGCCGCGCTTAGGTCGCTGGCTGCTATAACGGGATTGTGTTTTTACTTTTCAGTATTTGACTCCTGGCATACGCGAAAACACGTTGGGCGAAAACACTGCTGATCAGCGCCGGCGGTGGCTGGGGACTGAGAGAGAGAGAGAGGGACCACGCCCCGCGCGAGACACCTCTAGAAAAAAAAGAAAAAGAAAAAAAAAAAGCCCACCTGGCCAGTCTGACGCGTGCGCGTGAAGAAGGAGGCAGAGAAAACAAAGACAAGGAGGTAAAAAAGGACGAACTTTTCTCAGCAAGAGCGACAAAAAGGGAAGAACACCTAAAAAAGAGAAGAGAAACAAAACAGACCACCACTGTAAGACTTTCCGAGAAAAAAGGGCGAAAGGAAACGACTGACTGTTAACCTATGGTAAATCAAGTGTTTTTCATATGAAGTTTCTGTTTGACAGTGTAGGCTACTGTGAAGCGAATGTCGGAAGTGTTGTTACTCAGAGTTTACCACAGCTCGTTTTTGCGGCTAGGACTATGTATAGCAGTTTTGTAATTTCAGAGCGCCGGGTTAACACGCAAGCATTGCCTAGGGGTTGTTTGTTTTTTCCCCCGCCGTTCTGGAAAATCATCTGCGATTCTATGTCAAGACACTTGGCAAAACCTTTCGGGACTGGTGCCCCGAGTTGTCACATGCGTGAAATGGTGGTTTTGAAGTCGGGCGATCGCTGGAGCTTTGCCGAGTTTTGACCGTGATTAGTTTTGTGTTGAACAGGAGAAGAAGGGACGCTACCTGGATCTGGAGGAGCAGGAGCCGGAGGAACACCGGAAGCAGGTGAGCGTAAGGGGGGATCCGGGAAGGAGACTGCGGGGAGGATAACCTTGGGCAGAAGCATTGTAGGATAGTGTGTGTGTGTGTGTGTGTGTGTGTGTGTGTGTGTGTGTGTGTGTGTATGTATGTATGTGTGTGTATGTGCACGTGTGTTTTTGTGGGTGTGTGTGTGAGCTGCATTTGTGTGATTATCTCCGCGAAAATTTGATTATGTCAGTGTGCGTCACAGCACGTGAAGCAGTATAACACAATGTTCTACCGAGCTAGGACTAGAAAGTACAGAGAAGAAAAGAATTCTGTCCTGGCTCAGGAGTTTGCTTTCCCAGCTGACGTGAATCCCTGCCCAAGTTCACACCCCTCTCTATGCTCTCTGGAGACCACGTGACCCAAATGGCTGTCAGCTGTTTTTTACCCCTGAAACTCTGGCTTTTGCCTTGGAGCTGCTCTCCCGTCTGGCAGTGAAAGAATCTGAGCTAGCATTAGTATTATTTCGCTGCTTAAGTGACCCGCACGGTGTAGGACAGCTTTGTAGACCGATTGCACCCTGGGAAATAGTTGTAAGGTTCTACTCTCCTAGTATCGGGGTTACACTGCATGGGTTCCCTATGGTTCTCTGAATGATCAAGCAAGAGACGTGATTCCAAAATTTAAAAAAAAGTTCTATTACAAATATTTTGGCATATTCTGGAAGTGGCTGTAAGGAAGGACAGCAATGTGCAGAGAACAACCGGTATGATCAATACAAATTATATTTTTTATGAATTCATTTACACATGTATTATTTGATTCCAATCATTGGATACTAAGCTCAACTATTTTAAAATGCAAAAGGTGAACACTACAAACAGACGGTCACAGCCAATCTGCAAATAACTTACCAAGGTCTTCCAGTGTACGAAGATCGTCAATAGCCAATATGTGGCCAATTAATCAGTTAGTCCCAAACGATGCACCACACTGTTAACGGGGAAGGTTATAACACCAGTGCCACAATGCACCCCATGTAACGGTCCACAGATACCTTGAATGTGAAGCCAAAGTGTGTTGGAGGATTTCACACCGGGACATAGTTTACACCAGCACGTTTCCAACCTGTGAGCAAAGCGAGTTTACCCACCTACCCAAACACACCAAAGTAGCCTCTTTTTACCTCAGCCGGGAGGTCGATGGCAACCTGTCGGTAAAACAGCGGGTTTAGAAAGAGCAGGGAAATGCTAGATAGCCTGCAGCTAAAGGTGGCAGAAAGCACACACACACACACACACACACACACACACACACAGACCGACCATGGGCTGGTCAAGGAACGGGAGGGGGGTGGGGGGGAGGAGGGTGGTGACAGGAAGAAGAAGCGAGAGAGGGGGCAAGGACAGGTACAAGGGGTTTAAATGGGGAAAGTTTAAATGGCGCATACTTTCTAGTTTGACTTACCACAATTTTCTGACGAGTCAAACTAGGAAGCATGATGATGAGCCGCAACATTTAGATAACGATGGATGGAGATTCAAATGAAGCATGAAAGTGCTAGAGAAGCAAGATGAAAGATTACAAGTGATAAGAGTGATCCTGGATGGGAAGTGCCCTGCAGAGTAGCGATAGTAGTACAGTAGTGATGTTGTACAGGAGGAACCTGCAGGATGGCGATGTTGCCGTGATGTCCAGCTGGTCATCCAGGACCACCCCCAGGCTCTTTGCAGAGTGAGAGGCAGTCGATGTGGTGCCATCGACAGTGATGGAGGCCTCCCCTAGTAGGGAGGTCTTGTGAGGGATGAACAGCAGCTCAGTCTTGTTGAGGTTGAGCTTTGGGTGATGCCCTGGCCATCCATGTCAAGATGTCAGCCAAGCAGGCAGATATTCTCTCATTAACCTGTATGGCAGCGAGAGGGAAAGAGTTGTGTCTCATCAGCATAACAGTGATAAGATAAGCAGTGTGAAATAATGACTGAGCCAAGAGATTTGGCGTAAATGGAGAACAGCAGAGGCCCCAGTGCAGGTCCCTGTGGGACTCCTGTAACAAGGGGATGAGGTACAGAGGTACAGAAACAGACCCCATCCAGGTGGTCTGGTAGGACCTATCAAACCTGTAGCCTCTGATTTACAAGCCCAATTCTCTAACCATTACACTACACTGCTGCAATGTGCACTTGTGAGAAAGGGAACATCACCCTCCCCTGTGCTGGACCTTCCAAAGGGACAACAGCTGATCGGCTATAGCTTGTATGTGACGGATGATTGGCTGTACCTTGTTTGAAACCAGGGATTGGCTATAGCTTGTATAAGATGGGTGATTAGCTGTAGCTTGTATGAAAAAGGTGATTAGCTGTAGCTTGTATGAGACAGGTGATTGGCTATAGCTTGTATGAGACAGGTTTTTTTTTTTTTTTTTTTTTTTTTTTTTTTTTAAATTAAAGAGTGAAATATACAGCATGGTGGTGGTTAATCTAGGTATAGTCTGAAGAGATGGGGAGACGGGAAGTTCGTTCCACCCTAGCTCCCCAGTGGTGGAACGAACTTCCCGTCCCTCTCAGAACCTCCCCCTCACTACCCATCTTCCGCCGTGGCCTGAAGACTCATCTCTTCAGACTATACCTAGATTAACCACCACCATGCTGTATATTTCACTCTTTAATTTAAAAAAAAAAAAAAAAAAAAAAAAAAAAAAACCCTTTTCATGTCACTTGTATTTGTCTTTGTCCTAATACTGTAGCTTATTCTTCTGCCTAGTTGGCTTTGCAGAGGTTAGGTTAGAATAGTGTTCACTGTGTGAACTGTGTTCTTAGCTAGAAATAGCTGTACAAATAAGTATTATACCTTTCTGAACTTGTGTTCAGCAGTTGCCTACGACCATGATATGCACTTTTTGTACGTCGCTTTGGATAAAAGCGTCTGCGAAATAAATGTAATGTAATGTAATGTAAGGTGATTGGCTGTAGCTTGTATGAGACAGGTGATTGGCTGTAGCTTGTATGAAACAGGTAATTGGCTGTAGCTTGTATGAAATGGGTAATTGGCTGTGTATCTTGTATGAAACAGGTGATTGGCTATAGCTTGTATGAAACAGGTGATTGGCTGTAGCTTGTATGAAATGGGTAATTGGCTGTAGCTTGTATGAAACAGGTGATTGATTGGCTGGTAGCTTGTATGAGACAGGTGATTGGCTGTAGCTTGTATGAAACAGGTAATTGGCTGTAGCTTGTATGAAACAGGTGACTGGCTGTAGCATGTATGAGACGAGTGATTGGCTGTTGCTTGTATGAGACGGGTGATTGGCTATAGCATGTATGAGACAGGTGATTGGCTGTAGCATGTATGAGACAGGTGATTGGCTGTAGCTTGTATGAGATAGGCAATTGCCTGTAGCTTGTATGAGATGGGAGATTGGCTGGTAGCTTGAATGAGACGGTTGATTGGCTGTAGCTTGTATGAGACGGTGATTGGCTGTAGCCTGTATGAGACGTGTGATTGGCTGTAGCCTGAATGAGACAGGTGTTTGAGATGGGTGATTGGTTGTAGCCTGAATGAGACAGGTGTTTGAGACGGGTGATTGGCTGTAGCCTGTGTGAGATGGGTGATTGGCTGTAGCCTGAATGAGACTGGTGATTGGCTGTTGCTTGTGTGGGCTGAAATGGGTGAAACTTAAGACAGCAGGCAAAGGAAGTGGGGGTGAGATATTTTTGGCTCGGTGTCCTGGGGAGGCACCTGACAGATGGTCAGACAGAGCTACCTTTCCAAAGGGGGGAGTGGAGAGAGTGGTAGAAAGCAACGTGAAGCAGTGATTTAACTCTCCGTCTCTCTCAGGAAAAAGGAGGGAAAATCGCCGGAATGTTCCGAAGATCCCCTAAACCCACTAATCGCTCTCTACCTGAACAGGTAACTATATTAACACTGTGGTGCACTCTACGAGCACAACTAATTATATTAATATTGCACTGCCCTCTACCCGTACAAGGAATATATATTAACACTGTAAATCATTCTACCTGTGCAAGTAGCCATATGCATTTGCCCAATACACTGTGTGTAAACCAATACATTTGATGCTAATTTTACTCTATATTTTGTGGTTCCTCTTTTCTTTTATGTTTTTTTTTTTTTTGCCCGAGGCAGAAAATATCACCAGTATGTACTTGGAACTCTAATCTCTCTCTCTCTCTCTGCTCTGTCTCTTTCTTTCTCTTTTTCAGGACAGTCTTTCTACACACAGTGACCTCTCGGGCAGCAACGACAATCTCTTCGACGTCAACACAAAGGTGAGTGTCTGTCTGTCTGTGTGTCAGTCTGTCTGTCCTGCCTGTACCCTCCCCAGGTGAACAGACTCTATTGACCCTCTCATGCCTCTCTAGGAGAAAGGAGGAATGTTCAGTGGAATGTTCAGAAACAAATCTCCCAAACGTTCTAAAGAGCCTACACCTGCACAGGTAAGTGTTTTGTCCTGTGTGTTTCTGGTGTGTATAATAATTAGTAAGTAACATTCACCTATCTGTATTTGGAACACTGAAAGATTTTTCTCTCTCTCCATCTATCCCTCTCTTTCTTTCTTTTCTTATCTACATCCATCCGTCTGTCGCTCTATTTCTTGCTTTTTTCTTTCTCTTTCACTCTCTCTCTCTCTCTTTTTCCCTTCTCTTTCAGGACAATGTATCCACACACAGCAAGCTCTCTGTCAGCAACGACAGTCTCTCTGACAACAACAACTCAAAGGTGCGTGTGTGCCTCTGTCTGGAACACTGGGATGCAGAAACCAAAATGGCACAAATTTTAATGGCGTTGGGCCCTAAAAAAAGATTATAGATTAACCCTCTCATGCCTTTCTAGGAGAAAGGAGGAATGTTCAGTGGCATGTTCAGATCCAAATCTCCCAAACGTTCTAAAGATCCTACAGCTGCCCAGGTAAGTGTCTCTTCCTGTGTGTTTCTGTTGTCCATTCAGCCATCCATCCATCCATTTTATTCTTTCTCTTTCTGTGCTTTGGAAGACTAATAGACCTCTCTCTCTCTCTCTCTCTCTCGCTCTCTCTCTCTCTCTCTCTCAGGATAATGTTTCAACACACAGCGAGCTCTCCGCTAGCTATGACAGTCTCTCTGACATCAGCTACACAAAGGTGAGGCTCTCGGTTCAGGCATTATTCTACGCATATTCCTCCCAACAGATTGTTGTTAGTTCAGTTTAACTCTCTGTCTCTCTCACGTTCTCTTTCTTGCTCTCTCTCTCTCTCAGGAAAGAGGAGATGATCTCACTGGAGTTCGAAAAGCCCCTAAACCTTCTCAGCGTACAAGACCTATGCCGGTAATTATATGAACAATGTACTATACTCCAGGTCAATCCAGGTAAGTGCGTGTTATACACCACAGGAGTAAGTATTTATTTACCGAGCTGTACAGGTGTAGGTAACTAACTGAGCTGTACAGTACAGGTGTAGGTAACTAACTGTGAGCTGTACAGTACAGGTGTAGGTAACTAACTGTGAGCTGTGCAGTACAGGTGTAGGTAACTAACTGTGAGCTGTACAGGTGTAGGTAACTAACTGAGCTGTACAGTACAGGTGTAGGTAACTAACTGTGAGCTGTACAGTACAGGTGTAGGTAACTAACTGTGAGCTGTACAGTACAGGTGTAGGTAACTAACTGTGACCTGTACAGGTGTAGGTAACTAACTGAGCTGTACAGTACAGGTGTAGGTAACTAACTGTGAGCTGTACAGGTGTAGGTAACTAACTGAGCTGTACAGTACAGGTGTAGGTAACTAACTGTGAGCTGTACAGGTGTAGGTAACTAACTGTGAGCTGTACAGGTGTAGGTAACTAACTGTGAGCTGTACAGGTGGAGGTAACTAACTGTGAGCTGTACAGGTGTAGGTAACTAACTGAGCTGTACAGTACAGGTGTAGGTAACTAACTGAGCTGTACAGTACAGGTGTAGGTAACTAACTGTGAGCTGTACAGGTGTAGGTAACTAACTGTGAGCTGTACAGGTGTAGGTAACTAACTGAGCTGTACAGTACAGGTGTAGGTAACTAACTGTGAGCTGTACAGTACAGGTGTAGGTAACTAACTGTGAGCTGTGCTCCCTTTCTTAGGACAGCCTGTCTTTACACAGTGATCTCTCCCTCAGCTGTGAGGATCTGTCTGAGAGCAGCTCAAAGGTGAGATAGGCGTGTGTGTGTGTGTGAGGAAGAGTGTGTGTGTGTGTGTGTGTGAGTGTGCATGTGTGTGAGGAAGAGTATGTGTGTGTGAGGAATAGTGTGTGTGTGTGTGTGAGTGTGTGCGTGTGTGTGAGGAATAGTGTGTGTGTGTGTGTGAGAGAGAGAGAGAGAGAAATGTGTGAGTCTCTGACTCTTCCTCTCTCTCCTCAGTCTGGTATCATGGGGAAGATCCTGAGAAACCCATTCCGTGCCGCTTCCCAGGTAACCCCCGCCCTCTCCAGTGACCCCCCCCCCCCCCCCGGTGAAAGTAGGGTGGTGTGGAGGTGCAGGACGCCCCACGGCGGGACATTTACTCATTTAGTATTTTTGTGTGGCCTCGTTTTTCAGGACAGGAATAAATCTGAGCCTGAGCAAGATGATGGTGAAGGCTCTCCACCCACAGCACGACGTTCCGGAGCAAAACAGGTCACACCGTCCTTACCATGTGCATCTCACCCTGAGCACACCTGTGCATCTTACACTGAGCACACCTGTGCATTCACACTTTGACCGCACATCTGTGCATCTCACACTGAGCACACCTGTGCATCTCACACTGAGCACACCTGTGCATCCCACACTGACCACACCTGTGCATCTCACACTGAGCACATCTGTCCAACACTTCTGACCAACCTGTGCATCTCACACTGACCATACCTGTCCAACACTCTCTGACCACACCTGTGCATCTCACACTGACCATACCTGTACAACACTCTCTGATCACACCTGTGCATCTCACACTGACCACACCCCTTGTCGTTGTGTGAGCTTGCTGCCAGGGGTAATTAACTAACTCCTCCTCTTCCCCTCCCTCTCTCAGAATGGAGTTAAGAACGGTATCCTGAAGAATCCTTTTCGTTCAGGGACCCAGGTAATCCTGTGAAAGCCCTGTTACTGTCTGTTACTGCACTCTGGGATGAGTGTTACTGTAGTGGGGATAAGTGTGTTATGTTACTGTTCTTTTGTTAGAGTGTTTGGGAAATCATTGTGCTACTGTAGTTTTATTAGAATTTAGGGTGATGATTGTTACTGTAGTTTTATTAGAATGTTAGGGTGATGATTGTTACTGTAGTTTTATTAGAACGTTAGGGGGATGATTGTGTTACTGTAGTTTGATTAGAGTGTTAGTGGGATGATTGTTACTGTAGTTTGATTTGAGATTTGAGTGTTAGGGGGATGATTGTTGCTGTAGTTTGATTTGAGATTTGAGTGTTAGGGGATGATTGTTACTGTAGTTTGAATAGAGTGTTAGGGAATGACTGTGTTAATGGGGGACTCTGTTTCAGGAGAAGGAGCAGGACTCTGACTCTGAAGAGAAGCCCACCAGCACTGAACATCAGCCAAAACACAAGCAAGTACGTCTGTCTGTCCCTGTCTGTCTGCCTGTCTGTCATTATATCTTTCTGCCAGTGTTAGACTGTGTGCCTGTGTGTTGGTCTGTTGGTGTATACAGTGTATAATTTGGTCATTTGGCAGGTGCTTTTAACACTGTAAGCGAACATCATAAGAGCTAGAGATGGCCACGTTTACAGTAAAATAAATAAGCCATGAGCGGAGAGAACCGGACCAAGTGATATTGTATAAAGAGAAAACAGGAGGGGACCAAGCTCTGAGCCCTGTGGGACACCATGTGACCAATTCTACCAGGGTGGGTCTGATCCCCTGGTAGAATTAATCAACATGATATGAGGCTGTGATATCCATCTCTATAAGGGATGAGAAGCGTTCAGTGGTTAACGGTCTACTGTGTCAGTATATATTGATATATTAGTCTTTCAGTATGTCTGTGTTGGCCTGTCAGGTTGTCTGTATGTTGTAGCTATGGGTGCTTGTTGCTGTGTGAGTGTGCCAGTGTGTTGGCATGTCAGTTTGTGAGTGGTTGGGGAGGCGGCTGTGTTGTGTGAGAAACCTTTGACCCTTGACCCCTTCTTGTTTCCATCCCCCCAGAACGCTGTGGTTGGAGCCATTTCCAAGCTGAATCCGTTCCGCTCTGCTTCCAAAGTAAGCCGGCTTTTCATTGTGTCTTAGCCCGTTTTTGGGGTTTCCACACCAAGTCCTGCCCCCCTTCCGTGTGTGCTGGTTTGATTCCCCACCACTATTGCAACCCCTCAATTGTAATGAGCTCGTAGTGGTCTTTAAGTTGATGGTTAATTTCAGTTTAAGAATGAATTTCCCTCTTGAGGTCACATTATGTTAGAAATGGCTACGCGTGCCATGAGGAATTTCCCATATTCACATCCAAACACTTTTTTAATAATAAGTCAGATTAACAAGTACTTTCAGTCACGATAATAAACATAAACTATTCCTTTAAAAAAATTTTGTATTTTCTAACTGAGTTCATTAAAGGAATTACAGTCCATTGTGAGGAAATAAAGTTCACAGCGCCGGGCCTGCGAAAAAAAACGTTTATTTTGTGTATTTTGGTAGGTTTTGTTTTGTTGAAAAACGTTGAAAAAATGCTGAACATAAACGCATGATATGAAAAACCTTAACTGATAAAAAGGACTGGATTTAAAATAAAGACCGGTATACATGGTGGACCCCAGGGCCCAGGGTGAGACCTCCTTATGGTTTCAGTGCTGGTGTGCTCTGTGCACAGGGGGAGAGTTTCACTGTGTGTAAGTACGCCGTGCCAAACTTTTCGAAAACATGTCTTGTGTCACCTGACACCTTGTGCACTCTTTCTGTGGTGGAGAATAGGAAGGGGAAGGAGACTGGCGGTGGTTTTGGAAAAGTCTGTTACAGGATTCCATTGTGCCTTCAAGTGTTAAAGAAGAGCAACTGAATGGTGTGTCTGTGTGTGTGTGTGTGTGTGTGTGTGTGTGTCTGTGGTGTGTGCATGTCTGTGTGTGTGTGTGTGTGTGTTTGGGTGTGTGTGTGTGTGTGTGTGTGTGTGTGTGTGTGTGTGTGTGTGTGTGGTGTGGTGTCTGTGTGTGTATGCGTCTGTGGTGTGTGTGTGTGTGTGTCTGTGTGTGTGTGTGTCTGTGTCTGTGTCTGTGGTGTGTGCATGTCTGTGTGTGTCTGTGATGTGTGTGTGTGTGTGTGTGTGTGTGTGTTTGGGTGTGTGTGTGTGTGTATGCGTCTGTGTGTGTGTGTGTGTGTGTGTGTCTGTGGTGTGTGCGTGTCTGTGTGTATCTGTGGTGTGTGTGTGTGTGTGTGTGTGTGTGTGTGAGAAGATCAATGCAGAGGCAGATACAGCTGCAGCAACTGAAGTTATGCAGAATGTTAAGTAGGAAAAACAGCTGAAACAGGTCTGTCAGGTCCTGCACCCACACGCATACACACCCACACTAGGGATGGTGCTGAATATAAATACCATGGTCAGCAACACTCTGATAATGCGTTCTCTCTAAATGTTTTCTCCTCCCGAATTTGGCCATATCATTCGAATTCGGATCATTTCTTCCCACCACTTTGATGCAATTTGCTCAGAAGTCAGTACCAAGTTTCTGAATTACACACACACACACACTACACCTACACACACACACCTGCAGAGAGAATGCTATATACTCCTCCTTCCAAAACTTTACTAAATATTTGGTCTAAAAATAACTGCGTTTTTAAAATTCACCAGACAATAGACAACAGGTGCTTTTACCCATGTGCAAACATGTAATTGTCTACTTGTGCTGTTTGCTCTATTGTGCTTTGTACTTCTTTAACCACTTTTTGTGTTTTGACATGCACATTTTAGCGCTTTTCTCTGTGTTCCTGTAACATGCCTCAATACATTTTCCCTTAGCCCCTTACAATGAAACCACTATAATTTAGAAATACACTACACTGAAATTTATTCAGTTGTGTACTTTATTTCAAGAAAATAGTTTTGCAATATGTGGTTTTGTAATCATTAGACATTAGATTGCTGCTGGTGTAAAAAATCATCGATGTTGTAACGCTGGAAATGTCTGATGCTGCTGGACATCAGTATGACGGTAGTAGGTAGTAAAAAAGTGGCCTTTTTAGTTAAAACATTACAGAAACAGGTTGTTGGCTAATGACACACCCAGCGCTGGCTCATGTGACCCTAAAATATCTGACCTGCCCCCCAAGTAGTGTGTCTTCCAAAAACAACTTCTCGGTGTATTTTCGAATTTATCTGAATACAAATACAAATAATTTGTTGGTTCAAAAAATACAGATACTAATACAAATAGTGGCTTCTTCCTCCACCCATAACACACACACAGACACACACACACACTCATGCTGCCCATTTTTTGCTCATCTGTGTTTCAGGAGAGAGATCACAAACCTGAGGCAAATCTCCCCATCTATGAGAATGTGGTCCCCACAAGCCAGGTGAGTGTGTGCATCCATGCATGTCCGCATATGCACACAGACACACACACACACGCAGACACACTCTCTCACACACACACACACACACACACACACACAATACACAGAGGTAACTCATGCTATCCATTTTTTTATCATCTGTTTTAGGACAGTGATCAAAAACCCGATGAATACCCCCCTAGCTATGAGACTGTGGTCCACACAAGCCAGGTAGGTACATGTGTGTATGTGTATGCATATGAGTGTGTGTGTGTGTGTGTGTGTGTGTGTGTACGTGTATCTGTATGTGTGTGTATATGAGTGTTTGTATGAGGGCGTGTGTACACACACGCACACACACACAATACACAGAGGTAACTCTTGCTGTCCATTTTTACTCATCTGTGTTCCAGGAGAGTGATCACAACCTTGAGGAAAATCTCCCCCTCTATGAGGAGGTGATCCCCACAAGCCAGGTTGGTACATGTGTGTATGTGTATGCATGTGAGTGTGTGTGTGTGTGTGTACGTGTATCTGTATGTGTGTGTATATGAGTGTTTGTATGAGGGCGTGTGTACACACACACACACAAGCAGGTAACTCTTGCTGTCCATTTTTGCTCATCTGTGTTCCAGGAGAGTGATCACAACCTTGAGGAAAATCCCCCCCTCTATGAGGAGGTGATCCCCACAAGCCAGGTGTGTGTGTGCGTGCATCTGTGTGTGCCTTTGTATGCTTGTGCGTGTGTGCGTGTGTGTGTGTGTGTGTGTGTGTGCGCGTGTGCATGCGTGTGTGTGTGGTAAATGCTTTTTGTTTTGAGTGTGTTTGTGTGTTTTTCAGGAAAGGGGGGAGGGTGGACCATCAGAAGGAGAGGTGAAGAAAGAGAGGGAGGAAGCCCCCCGGGACAGAGTGGTACAGTACATTCCCTCCATCTCTCTCCCTTCTTCTCACTTCCTTCTTCTCTCTCTAAATGGCTCTTCTTCCCCATTGTGTTCTATTATGTATTGTAATAGTGCAATTATGCTACAAACCTAGTGTCGTTTCTCTGCTGATCATGTGACCCCATGCGTGCACTTCCTCTCTGGTGTCTTCCTCTCTTCCTGACCATCTTCTTTCATCACAACAGCCAAAGAAAGGGAAGAAACCCAGGAATCCCTTCCTTCCAGCAAAGGGAACCAAGGTAGTGTGTGCATGCATGTGTGTGTGTGTGTGTGTGCATGTGTGCATAGGGCAGGGTAGGGTGTGTGTGTGTATGTGCATAGGGGAGGGTGTGTGTGTGTGAGAGTGTGTGCACAGGGGAGGGTGTGTGTGTGAACGTGCATGTGTACATGTACGTGTGTGTGTGTGAGTGTGTGTGTGTGAATGTGCATGCGTACATGCATGTGTGCATATGGGAGGGTGTGTGTGTGTGTGTGCGCATGCGTACATGTTTGTGTGCACAGGGGAGGGTGTGTGTGTGTGTGTGTGTGTGCATGCGTACATGTTTGTGTGCACAGGGGAGGGTGTGTGTGTGTGTGCATGTGTAAGTGTATGTGTGAGGTAATCTCTCTCACTGTTTTTGTGCTCCAGGGTAGAACACGAAGGGAGCCCAGGAGTGAAGATGCCTCTGGGGACACAAGCAGTGACCCAAAATCAAAATTTACACAGGTACCTGCACACCTACTGTCTTAACTGCACACACACTCATACCTGCACACTTACTCTCGCACCTACACACACTCTCACCTGTACACACACACTCACCTGTTCACTTACAGTCTCACCTGCGCACACTCTCTCACCTGTACACTTACTGTCTTACCTGCACACACTCTCTCACCTGTATACTTACTGTCTCACCTACACACACACTCTCTCACCTGTACACTTACTGTCTCACCTACACACACACACTCTCACCTGTACACTTACTGTCTCACCTACACACACATAGGGGCGATATAGCTCAGGAGGTAAGACCGATTGTCTGGCAGTCGGAGGGTTGCCGGTTCAAACCCCGCCCTGGGCATGTCGAAGTGTCCTTGAGCAAGACCCCTAACCTCTAACTGCTCTGGCGAATGAGAGGCATCAATTGTAAAGCGCTTTGGATAAAAGCGCTATATAAATGCAGTCCATTTACCATTTACCATTTACATTCTCACCTGCACACACACTGTCTCACCTATACACACACACACACACACACACACACTCTGTTTCTCACCAGGTACGTTAACTCAGAAAGCTGTGGTTAGATGAGAGGGGCTGACAGAGTTTTGTTTGGAGCAGGAATTTCCAGTTCTGTCCCCGGGTTTTTGTAAGAAGTCAGCTGGTGGAGGTATCAGGTGCTGAAGGTTTTAGGACGCCCTCCGGCCCCACACCCCCTACTTCTTTTTCTTCTTTTTTTATTGTTTGCGGTGCACAGTGTGATTTTTTTTTTTTTTTTTTTTTTTTTTAAAAAGGGGGAACTGTGAGTAATACAGAGTGTCGCTGATATGGCGGACGGCTTCTGTCTGGCAGCGGCTGTTATCTGCTGAATAAAAGGCGGCCTGTTCTCTGCACGTTTGTTGATCGAAGCCTAAGTGGGTCAGGCGCCACAGAGCGAACGAACGGCAATGTGTCCAAACCTGTCGCGCGGGATTCCCCCACCCTTTTGTTTGAGTGCCTCAACATCTGTGGAGGAAATAAGCCTTTGTTTGGCACGGCGATCTGTAAATCTGGGCGGACGCACCCAGCACAGCAGCATGAGTATTTGGCGGATGGCGGGGGGGGGGGGGGCGAGAAAAACCTGCTTCCCTGACCCGGATTCATTTGAACCCGGGTACTGTTCTGGGTTCCGTGTGTGTGTGTGTGATAGGGAGCGCTTTTCTGTGTCTCCAGGGCGGGACACAGGACGGTGAGAAGGGGAAGCCCCCGAATTACTGGCTGGACGAATACCGCGCCGATGGAACGGAGCCGGAGGTGGCCCGGGAGGAAGAGGAACAGGTTTGCATTAACATTCCCACACACCATCACAGCCACCGCCATTCCCACTGACTGGTATCAGTAGGGACGTTTCTGAATATTCAAAGTCAATCATGAGTTCCTGGCCATACAGTTTTCCCCTTTCCCCTCCCCCACACCAGAAAGTGCTGTGTAATGTTTCTGCACAGGGAGGAAATGTGCCAGTACACGTTATCAGATTATACAGGGCAGACCTGGGTCAAATACGCATTCGTTTTGGATTCAAATACTTTTCTGTGCTCTATTGATCTTGCCTGGTGTAACTGAGCCTGCCAATATGACCAGAAGGTGGGGTTTGCACTTTTTGAGAGTATTTCATTGGTTCCAATACACCAGACAAGATCAGTAAAGCGTAGAAAAGTATTTGAATCCAAAAAAAATACGTATTTGACCTAGGTCTGATCCAGGGCTAATAATCATGTTATCATAATATCATGATTTTTTTTCGTATTGAATCAGTGGTTTCTAAACCTGTTCAAGCCTGACACTCAACCACAGTTTCATTATTACAGTAAATTGTGGGTGCTCCACATTGGTAGTGGATGAGGGAAGTTCCCACTCATCAGTGTAAAGGACTTTGAGCGTTTGAAAAAGTGCTACATAAATGCAATGATTCATTCATTCATTCAAATAGCATTCCCCATAGCCTGTAGGAAGCAGCCAATCATCAGAGATCAGCATTAATGAGCCTATAGGGAGCCGCCAAATCATGAGAGATCAGCATGAATAAGCCTTTAGGGAGCAGCCAATCATCAGAGATCAGCAGAAATGAGCCTTTAGGGAGCAGCCAATCATCAGAGATCAGCATGAATGAGCCTGTAGGGAGCATCCAATCATCAGAGATCAGCACGAATGAGCCTGTAGGGATCAGCCAGTCATCAGAGATCAGCACGAATGAGCCTCGTAGGGATCAGCCAATTATCAGAGATCAGCATGAATGAGCCTGTAGCCAGCAGCCAATCATCAGAGATCAGCATTAATGAGCCTGTAGGCAGCAGCCAATCATCAGAGATCAGCATGAATGAGCCTGTAGGCAGCAGCCAATCATCAGAGATCAGCATTAATGAGCCTGTAGGCAGCAGCCAATCATCAGAGATCAGCATGAATGAGCCTGTAGGGAGCATCCAATCATCAGAGATCAGCATGAATGAGCCTGTAGGGAGCAGCCAGTCATCAGAGATCAGCACGAATGAGCCTGTAGGGATCAGCCAGTCATCAGAGATCAGCACGAATGAGCCTCGTAGGGATCAGCCAATTATCAGAGATCAGCATGAATGAGCCTGTAGCCAGCAGCCAATCATCAGAGATCAGCATTAATGAGCCTGTAGGCAGCAGCCAATCATCAGAGATCAGCATGAATGAGCCTGTAGGCAGCAGCCAATCATCAGAGATCAGCATTAATGAGCCTGTAGGCAGCAGCCAATCATCAGAGATCAGCATGAATGAGCCTGTAGGGAGCATCCAATCATCAGAGATCAGCACGAATGAGCCTGTAGGGATCAGCCAGTCATCAGAGATCAGCACGAATGAGCCTCGTAGGGATCAGCCAATTATCAGAGATCAGCATGAATGAGCCTGTAGCCAGCAGCCAATCATCAGAGATCAGCATTAATGAGCCTGTAGGCAGCAGCCAATCATCAGAGATCAGCATGAATGAGCCTGTAGGCAGCAGCCAATCATCAGAGATCAGCATTAATGAGCCTGTAGGCAGCAGCCAATCATCAGAGATCAGCATGAATGAGCCTGTAGGGAGCAGCCAGTCATCAGAGATCAGCATGAATGAGCCTGTAGGGATCAGCCAATCATAAGAGATCAGCATGAATGAGCCTGTAGGGAGCAGCCAATCATCAGAGATCAGCATTAATGAGCCTGTAGGGATCAGCGACTGGCCAGAGATCAGTTTTATGAACAGCCAGTGATGTACAGTTTCTCCCCTGCAGGACGGTGATGGTCTCATGGAGTGGTGGAACAATGTGGAACGTGAGTCATGAGAGCATAAGCACAAATAAGCTCACACACTCTCTCTCACCCACACACCACACACACACACACACACACACATATACACACACCTACAGAATCAATGTTTGTCTATTTGCCTGTCTCTCAATTTAATTACATTCAATTAAATAATTAAAAAAGTAAATGCCATATAGCACCAGACTACCAATGTTAAATGTGAAGACATGCCAAAAATGAATGTGACAGCACCGCTAATAAATAATAATAATAACGATCATCATGGTCATAAATGTTGATGTAATGTACAGTGTCTCTCTCCCTCTGCAGAGTGGGATGACGTGTCTCAGGACGATGAGGATTTAACTGAGAAAGAAGAGGCTAAGTACGAGTCACTTCTCTTCACTGTGTCTGTGACAGCCCTGTGTCAATCATTCGCTCTCTTACTCCGCACATACTCACTCTCTCACTCATACACACACACACACACACACACACACACACACACACACATACTCTCTCTCTCACTCATACACACAGTCTCCATCATACATACTCTGTCTCACACACACAAACTCTCTCTCTCTCTCTCTCCCAGCACAGTGTTAATATCTATCTCTCAGTGCAGTGTTAGTGTCTCTCTCTCAGCACAGTGTTAATATCTATCTCTCAGTGCAGTGTTAGTCTCTCTCTCAGTGCCCTCTCTCTCAGTCAGTGTAGTGCAGTATGTTGTGTCTCTCTCTCTCTCTCAGTGCAGTGTTAGTGTCTCTCTCTCAGTGCAGTGTTAATAGCTCTCTCTCAGTGCAGTGTGTCTCTCTCTCTCAGTGCAGTATTACTCTCTCTCTCTCAGTGCAGTGTTAATCTCTCTCTCTCAGTGCAGTGTTAATGTCTCTCTCTCAGTGCAGTGTTAATCTCTCTCTCTCAGTGGTAGTGTCTCTCTCTCTCTCAGTGCAGTGTTAATGTCTCTCTCTCTCTCTCAGTGCAGTGTTAATGGCTCTCTCTCTCAGTGCAGTATTAGTGTCTCTCTCTCTCTCTCAGTGCAGTGTTGATGTCTCTCTCTCTCAGTGCAGTGTTAATGTCTCTCTCTCTCTCAGTGCAGTGTTAATCTCTCTCTCTCAGTGGTAGTGTCTCTCTCTCTCTCAGTGCAGTGTTAATGTCTCTCTCTCTCTCTCTCAGTGCAGTGTTGATGGCTCTCTCTCTCAGTGCAGTGTTAATGTCTCTCCTCCAGGGCCTTCGCGCTGACGGCGGACAAGGTGCAGAAGGCGATCCGTGTTTTTAACAAGCTGTTCACCGAGCGCGCGGAGGGCCTGTGGCAGCACGTGATCGACCTGCGCACCATCGCCGACGGCATCGACCGCTTCAACAAGAAGACCAAGATCGCCGCCATCACCGGCGGCTCCACCAGCGCCGTGGGCGGCATCGCCACCATCGCCGGACTGGCCCTGGCCCCCGTCACCATGGGAACCTCGCTGATCGTCACGGCGGTGGGGCTGGGCGTGGCCACGGCTGGCGGCCTGACCTCGGCCTCCGCCAGCATCTCCAACACCGTCAACAACTCCCTGGACCGCAAGAAGGTGGAGAAGATCGTGGAGGACTACCAGTCCAAGATGGCCGACATCAGCAAGTGCATGAACTTCATCAAGCAAGGGATCGAGAACCTGCGCAAGTACGACGTGGTGAAGATGAAGAACCACGCCTACAACCAGGACTTCCCCGTGCTCACCAACATCTACGAGGACGGCGCCATGGCCAGCAAGGCCATCCTCATCAACACGGGCGAGATCATGCGGGTGGTGCAGATCGCCAACGTGGCGGGGAGCACGGCCGCGCGTGCCGTGCAGATCGCCAGCCTGGCCACCGGTGTGCTCACCGGCCTCTTCGTCGGCATGGACATCTACTTCGTGGCCAAGGACTCGCGCGAGCTGAAGAAGGGCGCCAAGACAGAGTTCGCCGCCAAGATCCGGGAGGTGGCGGAGCAGCTGCACGAGGGCCTGGTGGAGCTCAACGCCATCCGGGAGGAGCTGCAGGACGCCAGCAGGAACAGCTTCACTTAAACTACGTTTCCCACAATCCTCTTCTGCAGTAATCTGGACTTAGTTTCCCCACAACCCTCTTCTATCATCGAAACTCTTCCTCAGCTGATTTCACTTTCCCCATGATCTTCTCCTGTTGTCATTTAATCTCAATTTTCCACCACTTCTCTGAAGTTTTCTTACTTACTCCAGTTTAGCTCTGCCTTCATCTAAATGCACTTTCCCATGATCCTCTTCTGCTCTCATCTTAAGCCTCTTTCACACAGTCCTCATCTATGTAAACTCTATGCTCATCTAAATTCCTTTGTTTTACAATACTCTGCTGCTATCTGAATTCCCTTTCCCATAATATTCTTCCTAATTATCCTGTGAATACAACACCCTTTGCTGCTTTGTTGGGGTGTAAAGTGTCATAGAACATCTGAAAGGGGGGGGGGGGGAGCTGTAGGAAGTGGGGTCCAGAGGTCATCGAGTTTGTCAAGCTCTGAACCTCACCTCCCATAATGCTTTGTGTTAAAGGATTCATGATGATCTACCTGTTGAACGCAGTTTTGACCTGGACAAAGGCCGTTTTTCCCCACTTCGAACAATGCAGAGAAGCATTTGAGCAACACTAGTGAACTTAAACCACACCACTGCTTGTTCCTGCAGTAGGGAGTAACAAGTGAATGTTGTAATTTTTAATGCTATTTCTTTAATGTGTTTTCCTTTACAATATGTAAATAGACTTGGATATGACCTAGTTTCACTAATATTTGGGATTGATTAATTTTCAGTTTGCTGTTGTGTATTTTTGTCACATTTTCAGGATGTGCAGTTTGAAAATTCCTGAACTACAAATGTAATTTTTTTACAAATTTTGCACATTTTTTTTTTAGTTTAGAGTTTTTTTTAGTTTAGTTTAAATGCTTGGCCCTCATACCATCATGTTCGGTGACTGGATCAAAATGTTTTGTTTTTTCTTTTTTGTTGAGAGTACTGGAATTTAGGTGGTTCCGAACAGATAGTTCACAAACCTTTCACGATGCAATGTTTTCTGTTTTGCTTGGAAAATTCTGCTGTGTTCCTGTAATTGTCAAAATATGGTATTGACATTTAGCACAGCTTGAAACTTCTGTGAAACTTGTGGATGATAGCCTGTTGCTCTGAGGGTTTCAAATTCCCCACCTACAGGACACGGGCATTTAAATCCTTCATGTTGGCCTCTCCTGGGCCAGCATTAACAGCTCTGGATGAAAACACTACATTCCTCAACTCTGTGTTTTGATTACACTCAAAATGGTCTATGCGGTACTGTTTTATGTAACTGGAGACCGTGGCCGTTTTGTTTTTCCGAGAGGTGTCAAACTATCCTTTCCGCACACTGGTTTGAATCCTTTATTTATTTTTAACTCTGTCTTTTAGTATTAAATTATATATTTTGTATAGATGAGACTTCTGTCGTCAGTTTTAAACAAGATATAGAAAGTTATTCGAGATTAAAGAAAGTATACATAGTGTTTAAATGACTGCAATAAAGTATTCGTATTCGTATTCTTTACGAGAACCTGAGTAATATTCATTGGGTAACTACATTAATTATAATCCACTTAATGTTTCTTAATAAAGAAATAATGGAAGAATATGACTCATTAGTTTTCCATATACCACCACACGCTCTGCTTCAGGGATTTTCGAATCAGCAGAACCTGCATGACGCAGTAAAACAGCATTGTAGCCTAATTATAGAAAACGGGTCGTTCTCTGACACTGCCGTGTTTGCGGTGTCGGGGTTTCAGTGATAAATACAGCGAGGGTCACGAGCCATAGGAATGTGCACGGGAAGCAAAAATAGCGAGAGTTCGACGCGAAAGTTTCACCCCCAGGCCGAGAGACAGCGTGTATTCGTGTCACTGGGTGTGAACGCTTTCAGGTTGGGCAGCGAATCGCAAGCCGCTGTTATGTTGTGGGTACATCCCAAATCGTAAGATTTCAATACTGAAATAAGCGTATTTTGTAACAGCCTGTTATAGCCTATAGTGTAATTGAAAGTAAGGAGGTAAATGTAATGTGAACGTCATACTCGTTCTCCAAACGCTCTGATAAAGCGAACCGAAAAATCACATCCAAGCCGAGAGCACAGAGGTTGGGGATGCCTTCCACTCAGCCTCCGCTTACCACGCCCCTTTCCCAGGTGACTTTGACGCTGTAGGGCGTAAAAGGAGAGATCCCGGCTATGATTAGAATCACCCTCCACCGAGAGCCAAGTGGGAAGGACAGTTTTTTTTTTTTTTTTGGATGAGTTTCGCATTAGCCTACCTGTGCATTGTTCCTGCTGAAAGAAAGAAGACTGTGAGTCATGCAGGAGAACCAAAGTGTTGTGCGGAGTCTAAAACAAAAAGCAGGAAATCTGTCAAACACAGGGGGGTGGTTTTGCTGTGTTGTAGTAACACCTTATTGACATGTTGCCGATATGACTTTGTAAGAGTGCTACTGACATGGAGCGGGTGGGTGTGGTCATACGTTTACGCGATAAAGTCTTTTGAAAGTCGACGCCTTTACGTAGGCTGCAAACGACACGGGGTAAGCATTAAATTTAATGTCACTTTTATTCACAGCTGTTCTGTGTGCACTCTGTTACACAACTGCGTAGGACATCGCGTTCTCTCGGTTCTGATCAGTGGTGTCGAAATAGTTTTGGAAGGAATTTTAGCGACCGCAACAATCAAAACACCAAACACCTACGCTGACTCATTGTATACTGTTTTTAGATGCGACAATCTAAGAACACATTAAAACACAACCAGAAAAAAAAGCTGCGTTATTAATATACTTGCTCCGTATTCTTTTCCACCGTCCTGCTCGAGGAATAAACTTGTAAACGCGTTTACTGCGATTGGAGTCTGCGATGTTCGACTCCGAATGATCAGTGACTTCAAACCAGGTTAGACACCGCTAAACTGATCCACGTGTTTACTTAAAAATAAAAGAACCATCTCCATTCGACACGCCATATGAAATTTATTTAAAAATATCACGATACGCGGCGGTGCGTTAGTGTGGAAGAGCGCGAATGAAATGGGTTTGTTACGGCGTTGGTTTAAGGAAATCGGCAGTTGCTTATAGATTTTAATCTTATTTTTGTGGTGTATGTGCTATTGTGGAGTGTAGCAAAATTGACGTCTCGATATTAGTCTTACTCCAGCTGATTACGGGGCACGGGGGTAGACTATGCAAGAGACAGAAAAAAAAAAAATCTTAAGACTATACCTCTGCATTTCCATCGTGATCTTCTCACTTTTACCTAGACTGGACACCTGAGGTGTAACTAATTTTTTCACCTTTTCACCCTTGCCGTTGTTTATTTAATGTAGTTTGTTCTTAAGGTGTTGTTATAATTCAGTTTGTTGTTTTCACAATATCAGAATTTCTTGCCGACTTAATGATTTGAGGGAGTATTTTTACACTGAGAAGGTTGAGTTGTATGGTTTAGTTGAAGGAGAAAGGTTGTGACGTACACGTCTGGTTGTGGTAGTGACTACTGTAAATTGCATGGTCTCTCCGGTGTTAAGATTGTGAGATGTGGGGTCATGTGGTGATAAGAACTAAGTTTGTGTGGTTGTATTGCAGGAGTAGAAAGGAAGAAATGATTGGCACACTTGCGTGCATGCATAAATAAATAAATAAATAAAAAGTTTAATTCACCATACAAACTGGTTGATGCTTCGACCACCATCTTCTCACGAAGGCCTGTGAGGTCAAACTTCAACCGTTTTGCACGATGGAATAAACACCATTGCTTGCTTTTTGGAGCTTTGAGCTGGTCTTTTCTTCCTTTCTATTCTTTAGGTGTTCTGATGACCCAGCTCCTTGTGTAAAGTTTTTTTTGGTGTGCGCATGTTTGCTCTGATACGTGTGTTACCCGGGGTACAATGTTCTGTGACTGTTTGTTAAGCAGAGATAATGCTGAGTTGGCGGTTCCTGTTGCCGTGGTGAGACGTTGTGCATTTGGGCTCTTTCTCTCTCTTGCAGTAGGAAGATGGAGCAGTGTCTGCCTCCAACAGATGTTAAACGGCTGAAGCCAAAACCGGTGAGTACAGGCACTCGATAGGCTAAACCAGGGGTTCCCAAACCTTTCTTTTTATATTTTTTATTTTTTGGAGATCTTTTCCCGCAGCCCACCTGATATGATCTGACCTGATTGGCGGAACTTATTTAGTACAAATCGCATAAAATGAAATGTGGAGATCGACACAAAATACACCTGGGGGAAATGTCTCTCTCTAACCACAATTCTAGAATCGATCCCCCCCCCCCCCCCCACCCCGCTTTATGTGCTTTCGGGGGCCCTGGAAGCTCTTTGATGGTTTTTCATGGTTAGGAGTATAGCTACCGGTTGCCCACCTCAAGTGGGCCTCCCAAGTGTTCTTTTGGTCACTGCTGCATTGAGTTTTGACTTGATAATCTCTGGGTGTGAGTGCTGTCTCGTATAGGGAGGTTGACCCAGAGAAGGCTTTACAGGTTAGTGGGACAACTATGTGTGGTATTTTTTCTCAGAAAGTAAGCTCCATAATTCCCCAAAGGGTTTTTTTTTTTTTTTTTTTTTTTTTTGCCTGCACTGGATTTCAAAGGAATGTTATCCTGCAAGGTCCCACAATATCATTCCTGACCATTGCCTCCAGGTGGGAAAGAAAAGGTGATCCAGTTCTGGGGGCAGTGTCATCTACCTTTTGTATCCATGTCAAATGGAAGAGGAAAACCTAAACTCATTCATTCCCTTGACACTGAAGTTCTGAGCACTTGTTTACAGTTGGGCAGATCGCTGCTCTGCAGCTCAGAATATAGGAGGTGTAATTTTTCCCCTTGAAAGCTTGGAAGGAGCTGTTCACGTCCATTACGTTTTAGCCCTTTCCCTTGCATTTCTAGATAAAGCTCCTTCTGCATGCTGATCAATTCTGTGAACTAAATCCCAGTGCTACTGCTTATCTTCGAGATGCTCATGTTCTGACTGTTTAGAAAGGGGAAGAATTTCTGATTTCAGGCAACAGTTCCCCAAATTGCTGCAAGGATTTCCCTCTGCTCAGCCACCTGTGTGAATCAAGAGGTCTGCATGCTCAGCCTTGATCACCTCCTGGTGAGGTCAAAAGGGCCATCTTTGTTTTTAGACACCTGGTACGAATAGAACAGTCGGTGCAACGTCCGTTACTGTCCTCGTATTCAAAATCTTCCCACAGAAAGATTGTTGGTGAAGTGTGCAGAAGATCCACTTTTGTCCAAAAAAAACTTGATGAATGCTTGGAAATTATCCTGCCAGAGAGGCTGTCCTTTCAGTGGCAAGAGTGAGCTCTACCTCTGATTAAAAATGCACAGCGGTGCCGTGTTGATCACATCTTCATTGAATTGAACCGAGAAACACTCGCAGGCATCAACTTCCTTTTCTCAGTTATTCATGCAAATCAGTTCCTCGTCGCTGAAATCTGTGGGACAATTGCTGGATGACTGCATGTCACTTGTTCTTGAAGTCCCCAAAAACATGAGTGTGCTGCCTCTATATATGACTTTCTGATCATTTCTTTGAAGAGTTTTAGCACCTGACCAGAAGCACTGATCTGATATTAAGCAGTTGTAGCTGCCTTGGCTTATGTGGCAGGCTTCAGATGGCCTGGCTCTCTGAAAATAGAAAGTTTATTTCCAGGACCTTCCCCTTCCAAATCTCACTTAGCTGGATAATCCCTCTTGTTCTTGTGCAGAGATCTGTAATGTTAATTTTTTTTTTGTATTGGCAAAGCATTGGCTGCCATACAATAATAAATCCACACGTGTGTATTTGACAAATTTGACCCCCCATTTCTAGTCAAAGTGGAAGGTTTTCAGTTTCTTCTTCCAGCGCTAATTTTTGTAGGCTATGCTAAAATTACATTACATTACATTTACTTGGCAGATGCTTTTATTCAAAGCAACGTACAATAAGTAAAATCATGTATGCTACTTAGCTAGTTAAATTCTTTCATGTGTGTTGCTTGTATATTTCTTTCTTTCCTTAAATTTAAGAAAATTCTGAATGGGATGATTTGTTTAAAGGGTGAGCTCGTGTTGCAGTGGTAGTGTATAACAGTTTAAAAGGCTAACATGCCACACATCATCTCACACCACAAGCAAGAAATTAAGAGAATATTAATTTTACGTTAAAATAAAACTGGAACGTCAACCAGTAACCGCTCCATGGTAGACTGATAGATCGCAATCAACTGGTGGGGCAGCCCTGATCTAAATTCCTACCACATGCATGTGCTGCAGTTTGCAAACAAGCAAATGCTCAGAAGAAATAATTTGTTTTCCTCTCCAAATAGACTTGGAGGGTATGGGGATAGACACGCGCTCTCCTAAGTCAGGGTGTGATCTTCTGGGTCAGGGTGTGATCTCCTGGGTCAGGGTGCATGCTCCCCCAGTTGACGGCTGATCAGACGGGCCAGCAGTTTAAATAAACAAACGAAATTTAAAAAACGGTAACATGTGGTTCAGTCTGTTTGACCTCAGTAGATTCAGCATTAAAAGCCATGAAAAGGTTTGAGATCAAAAATGTGATTAGAATGTTCTTAACTTAACATTATAATGCAGACGTTACAATCACTGCTGGTAACGGAAAGCAATGGAGTTCTAGAACACTGATGTAGTTCGTTGACAAAAACATTCCGAAAAACCTACTCTTCAAAGGGGTTGAGTGTCGCTGAGGATATTTGCTGGCCATGTGCATTGCATGGTTGTGGAGTCACAGAGAAAAACTGCATATTCATCGTATTCAATAGGAGTAGGAGAAAGACTGAGGTTCTCCTTTCTGTGTTCCTCCTGTAGCTCAAACCACCTCACCCTCCACCCAAACCACCTCACCTTCCGCCCAAACCCCCCCAGGCTGTGCTCAAACCGACCTCTGAGGTAAGGCTGCCTGTCCGCCCCATGGCTCTGCCTGTGCCTGTCCATCAGTCTGTCTGTTTCTACCCTCCTGGAGCTGCAACTGATATCTGTGTGTCAGTCAAGGTCCACTTGCCCTCTCAGATCACCGTTATGATCTGAGAAACATTCATCTCCACACCTGAGTCTAACCTGCTTAAAATGGAAGACTGATTTGACTGGATGACAATAGTTTGCATATATGTGCCTTTGAGGTGTACTGTATGTGCATGCATGTGTGAGCATAGGAGCATTGTGTTTGTCTTTATTAGGTCAATGGGAATTTGATGAAGATTGAGAGGATGGACAGAACCGCTCAAATTCTGTCACCTCAGCATAAGTCCAGGAATGAGGTAGGCAAATCTACACCCACACAACAGTCACCTCAGCCAATCGCACACCCGCACCACAGTCACCTCAGCCAATCGCACATCCACATCGCAGTCACCTCAGCCAATCGCACGCCCGCACCACAGTCACCTCAGCCAATCGCATGCCTGCACCAGTCACCTCAGCTGATAGTACACCTGCACTAGTGATTTAACCAATGCACGCGGATAAATCCTGATTGAATGCAGGTGAGTAAGTATGTCGTTGCGTTTGTGTTTACAGCAGCACCTGAGGAAGAGCAATGAGACCCAACAGCTGAACCTGCAGGTAAACTCACGAAAAACGGAGTGTAGCACAGTGGGTAAGGAACTGGGCTTGTAACCAAAAGGTCGCAGGTTCGATTCCCGGGTAGGACACTGCCGTTGTACCCTTGAGCAAGGTACTTAACCAAAAATTGCTTCAGTATATATCCAGCTGTATAATGGATACAATGTAAAAATGATATGTAAAAAGTTGTGTAAGTCGCTCTGGATAAGAGCGTCTGCTAAATGCCTGTAATGTAATGTAATGTAAAAAAAGCACACAAGGACATTCCAGAATTAGGACATAGCAGCTCTAACGGAGGAGAGGAAGAGAGGGGAGGAGGAGGAGGAGGAGGAAGCACATTGAACAAGGGGGGGTAGTTTTGGTTCTGTCGGCAGAACCAGGTGGAAATAAGTTGCATGTAAAATACTGTTCTCTTATCAGGAAATATATTTAGCGTTGGCTGGCTTGCCAAGTCAAGCAGTAGAGGCAGGGACTTTCAGGATTTCCAGAGTCCAGTCTTGATACAGGGCTGAATGCTTTTTCATCAGTAGGCCTAAATGGCAAACCTAGATGGGCCAAATGGCCTGTTCTCATCAACTATTCTTATATTTCTTAAACATAGACAATTGACGCACATATTCCCTGTGTTTACTGTAAATGGTCTGCTCAATGTTGATGAACATTTTTTTAAGGAGAACAACAATGACTCCAGAACAGAGAGGCTGTCACAGAATGAGGTGAGTCTTTCTGGGGGGGAAAAACCTGGCTGTATCAGCACTGTGTGGGGTTGGCTCAGTGGTGTCTCGTTGGAGAAGCAGAGCTGTATCAGTACTGTTATCAGGTGGGGAAAAGTCAGAAGAAAAAGTTAGTTATTTTCTAGAATATTTCAATTTTGAAGGAAGTGAAGAAAGAACAAAAACACCAGATCAACAACACAGGCACTGGCTGGCTTATCAGTCATGATCCTTGTAGTGCGGTACTAATGTTAGAGGTCATTGTTATTCCTGTAGTGCTGTATTAATGTTAGGGGACATTGTTATCCCTGTGGCGCTGTACTAATGTTAGAGGTCATTGCTGCCTCTGTAGTGCTGAATTAATGTTAGGGGTCACTGTTATCCCTGTAGTGCTGTACTAATGTTGCGTACCACGTTTACACTTAGATTGGCAGAGAAGCAAGCCAATCGGAGAGCACTACAAATCCGAGAGAGACTGACAACCGACAAGTAGGCGTGTGTCTGTGTCTGTGTGCATGCCTGTGTGTCTCTGTATGTGTGTGTGTGTGTGTGTGTGTGTGAGAGAGAGAGAGCGAGACTGTTTTGGGTACTGTATAAAGAACTGCAATATGGAGCTTTAAAAATCCATAATGATCTTCACCACAATTAACGGAGCAAATCAAATGTGTAAAATAAACAAATGTGACTTTAGTGCATTAGTGGCTTCAATCTTTACTCAGGTCCTCACCAACTACTTTATCTTCTATTTCGCTCTTCCCTCTCAGGAAAAAGGAGTGTCTGGTGGAATTTTCCAGAAACCTTCAAAAGACAGAACCCCCACCTTCACTGTGAGAAATGCTTTGTTTTCCTTGGTGTAGTATTACCTGGTTTTCCATCATACTCGTTTTTTTTGTTTTTTTTTTCCATCCTTTGTTCTTTTCCATTTGATCTTGTTGACCCTTCTGTCTGTTCCAGAGCTACTTAACGGATGTTTATCCAGAGAAAGACAAAAACAAACTTGGCAAACAGGTGTGTTTTCAGGACTTGAGTAGGTAAATACATGTGGGTGCATGTATTCACTCACTGGTCTACAGCTCAGGCATTCACAGATCGTTATTATTATGTTGCCGATAAGGGTCTATGCCTGGGCTGCCCGGCCCTGGTCCTGGAGATCGACTGTCCTCCAGCCCTAACAAAGCACACCTCATTCAACAGCTAGAAATCTTGTTTGGCTGCTAATTAGTAGAATCAGGTGTGCCAAATTAGGGTTGAAATGAAAACGTACAGATCTGCAGGAACAGGATTGGGTGGCCCTGGTCTGTGCTATGCTGTTGGTGACTGCTGAATTGGCAACGAGCTGAAATTGTGAACTATTGTGACGATAGTCTGTTGGCTCTGAGGAAGGGAGCTGTATGATGATGACTTACCTGTGGGTGGGTCTCAGTTGGAAATGTAGCAGACAGTATGTCCATGTGACCAGATAATAGTAGCGGGTGTGGGTGTATGTTCGTGTATGTAAGTGCACGTTATTGCAGATAGACTAAACAAACAGTACTATTGCAAGATTACAGTTCTATTAAGAACTTTTTCCACAGTGGCCAAAGTTTCACTCACACCCAAAGACCTGTCCCCATCCTCCATTAATCCAAGCCTTGCTGTCTGTCCTTCTCATATCCTCCCCATTTAAAACAACTCTATTAACCCTCTCATGTCTATCTAGGAGAAAGGAGGAATGTTGAGCGGAATGTTCAGATCCAAATCTCCAAAACCTTCTGAGCGTACCCTACCTGTACAGGTAACTATATCAACACGATACCTGTTCCTATACATTTACCTGTGTGAAACCCTGGTGGTAAATGACCTCTCTTTCACAGGAAGATGAATCTATACAGAGTGAACTCTCCACCAGCAATGATAATCTCTCTGACACCAACATAAAGGTGAGTGTCCGTCTGTCTGTCTGTTCAGCCTGTACCCTCCCCAGTTAAACAGATTCTATAAACCCTCCCATGTCTCTTTAGGAGAATTTAGGGGGAATGTTCAGCGGCATGTTCAAAAAACCTTACAAACCTGCTGGAGGTGCTACACCTGCACAGGTAATTTTCTTTGTTTCAATCATTGGTGTACAGGGAGCTTTGTACCAGAGCCAAGAACAACAATAACCAGTTTGGAACACGGAATAAATTAGCCTGACTGTCTCTCACTTTCAGGGTGATCTTTCCACACAAGGCGAACTCTCAGGCAGCAACAACAGCAACCTCTCTGACAACAACAACACAAACGTGAGTCTGTTTGTTCCGTCAATTCAAATGGATCATAATTGTGCACTGTTCTAATCTAAGAGTCTCCAAGGGTACAGGTGTCCCTTCTTTTGTGAAATACCATCTCTTTCTCAGGAAAATCTCTCTACAAACGCCAAGCTATCAGCCAGCAATGACAGTCTCTCTGACAATAACACGAAGGTGAGTCTTTCTATTCAGTAATTTCTCAACAGGTCAGTGTTTCTGTCCAGCTTTAAGTTTCACTCACAAACTCTCTTTCAATCTCTCCATCCCTCTACCTCTTTCTCAGGAAAAGGGAGGGATGTTCACTAGAATGTTCAAAAAGGCCTCTAAACATGCTGAGCACACAGTACCTGCACAGGTAACTGCAACACACCTGTACAGGTGTCTCTCTTAGTGCTTTACCATACTCTCCCTGTACAGGTAAATACTCTACCTGTTTACATTGATACTCATCTGAATATACTGTACTAACGGCTGTTCCTTTCTCAGGAAACTGGATCTTTACATGGTGAACTCTCAGCCAGTGATGACAGCATGTCTGACAGCAGTACAAAGGTGATTCTCTCTGTCCAGTCATTACAAATCAGTGTTACTCTCTAGCTGTTTACATTATACCTGCCACATTTCTCCCTCTGTCCTATATGATCTGCTTCTTATTTAGAATACATCTCCCCAAACCTGTTTTTATTTATTTTTAAATATTGCTTAGTTTCACATTTACTGCCAGTGCCCTGGTCTGGCTGTACTTCTCCAGAGGTTCTTGGCTTTGCTGTAACTCTGGTTAAGCTATTCATCTGAATTTATCCCATAGGAGGAAACCTGCAAATGGAGTCCAACATAGTGGCCAGTTTGTAAATAGAAATGTTAGATGTTTCTTGAGTTTAGCTGTAGCTCTTTGAATCATTATAGGTTGTCCATCTCTCTTTCTCAGGACAACCTTTCTACCGATAACAAACTCTCAGGCAGCAATGAGAATCTTGCTGACAATAACA
Source organism: Anguilla japonica (assembly GCA_025169545.1). Lineage (NCBI taxonomy): Eukaryota > Metazoa > Chordata > Actinopteri > Anguilliformes > Anguillidae > Anguilla > Anguilla japonica. The sequence goes on along the minus strand of CM045890.1, from coordinate 5,029,988 downwards.
CAAAGGTGAGTCTTTCTGTTCCGTTAATACTCCAGATATGACTGTTTCTGTCCGAGTGTATCTGTTACTCCTGCTACATTCCTCCATCTCTCCATCCCTCTTTCTCTCAGGAAAAGGGAGGGGTGATCACTAGAATTTTCAAAATGACCTCTAAACCTGCTGAGCACACCGAACCTGTACAGGTAAAAATACTACACCCTGCACTCTTGTCTGTACACATTAACATCTGTATGAATGTACTGCATTAACCACTTTGCCCTTTCCAGGAAAATGAATTGGACAGTGATGACAGTCTCTCCGATAACAACACAAAGGTGAGTGTCTGTCTGTCCGTCCGTCCGTCCGTCCTGCATCTGAGCTTCTCATTTAAAAACGCTAACTCCTGCATGCCTCGCTAGGAGAAAGGAGGAATGTTCAGTGGAATGTTCAGATCCAAAGCTTCCAAACATTCTAGGGATCCTACACCTGCACAGGTAAGTGTCTGTCGCTGTGTTTCTGTTCATACACCCGGTAGCTCTGTCTGTCTGAGAGGCCAACGGTGAGAAGTCTGCTTGAAACACAGATTTCTTTATTTCCTCTTCCCTCTCTCAGGACAGTCTTTCAACTCACAGTGAGCTCTCAGGCAGCAACGAATGTCTCTCTGAGAACAACGCCAAAGTGAGTCTCGGTTCGGTTTTTACTCTACACACAAGTGCTTCTGTTCAAGTATATCTGTAAAACCTACCATCCTTCTCCCACTCCATCACTGTCTCTCTCTCTATGTCTCTCTCTCAGGAAAAAAAAGGAGGGATGTTCACTGGAATGTTAAAAGCCTTTAAACCTGCTGAGCTCACAGTACCTGCACAGGTAACCATATTAATGCTATACTGCAGTCTATTCGTGGGAGTAACCATGTTGGCACTGTATCCTACCTGTACAGAATAATAACTGATAATCCTGTGGTAAATGACCTCTCTTTCACAGGAAGATGAATCTGTTGTGAGTGAACTCTCAGCCAGCAATGACAATCTCTCAGATATCAACACAAAGGTGAGTGTCTGTCTGTCTGTGCCATGCCTGTGTCCAACCCAGTTAAACAGGCTCTATTAACCCTCTCATGCCTCTCTAGGAGAAAGGAGGAATGTTCAGTGGAATGTTCAGATCCAAATCTCCCAAACGTTCTGAAGATCTTACACCTGCACAGGTAAGTAAGTGCCTTGTCTTGCATTTGTTTTTAATGTAGAAGTAGCTATTTATCTACGTAACAGTGACCAGTCTACAGTGTGGAGTATTTGTCATCTCATAAGTGACTTCTTTTATAAATATTTTGTAGCATTCAAGTTTTTACTGGATCCATTTGAGTATTACATTCAACAGCATGATATGCGATCTGGTGTTTTTAAATTGGAACTGAATGTTGTTTTTGAAGCATAATTTTTGGCTTAATTGTAAAAAGGAAAAATATGAGGTACTGCAGCTCCAAAGGCCCCAGCCAGTACCCAGTTAACTTGACATTTATGCAATGTTGGCGAAAATTGAGAACTTGTGGAACTAGTTTCTTGGATATATAGGAAATGTGATCGAGCAGAACTTAACTTAACAAGTCTAGCCTTGTACTTGTAAAAATGTTTTTTGCATTTTTTGCGGATTTCAAGAAGCGTATCGAATAAATCTGTCCCAAAATGAAAAGCCTTGCTCAGTGGGGTGTTCAAAGTGGCATCTAACCCTGCTGAGCACACAGTACCTGCACAGGTACAAGTATTAACCACTGCACTGTATGTGTACACATTAATGTCTGTCTGAATATACTGCACTTGACAGAGGACAGAGTGTCCTTTCCAGGAAGGCGAATCGCAGGATGAACTCTCCGTCAGCAATGAGAGTCTATCGGATATCAACACAAAGGTGAATATCCATCCGTCCGTCCGTTTGTCTGTCTGTCCTGCATCTTCGCTTCCGATTTGAAAACATTAACTTCTGTGCATGCCTTTCTAGGAGAAAGGAGGACTGTTCGGTGGAATGTTCAAATCCAAGTCCGACAAAACGTCTGAAGATCCCGCACCTGCACAGGTGAATGTCTCTTCCTGTGTTCTTGTTGCGTACGCACAGGTAGCTCTTTGCCTCCTGAGTGGGCAACAGTGGCAAGTTTGCTAGGAACTCTGATAGATCTGTCTCTCTGTCTCTCTCCCTCAGGACAATGTTTCTACACACAGTGAACTGTCAGCCAGCAACGACAGTCTCTCTGACACCACAAAGGTGTGAGTCCCTGCTCAGTCATTCTTCTCATGACTCCACATGGCAGTGGTTCTGTCCCAACTATTTCTATTCCACCTTCCACAAGAATAAAAAAAAAAAAAAAAAAATTTAATATCAAAAGGACCTAACGACTAATGACCAGCACAGTCCAAGCATGCTGGGAATGATGTAGGTGTCCTGGCGGCTTTACCCCTGGTAGAGGCATGCAGGTTATGACAGGGGTCTGCTTTTTATGAGTTTGCCTTTTGAATACTGATAGTCCGGTCGAGTTTGGGTATATTGATCTGTTATTCTATTATTATACATGCTATTTTTTGTGGTTTCTTTCTCCATTTCTTTCTGTCTGTCTCCATTCTGTCTTTTTCTTGCTCTCACCCACCCCCCTCCTCTCTCTTAGGAAAAAGGAGGGATGTTCACTGGAATGTTCAAAAGAGCCGCTAAACCTGCTCAGGTAATACTGTCCTCTACCTGTACAGGTATCTGTGTTTACAGCGTGCAGTATACCTGTACACTATTAATGACCCTTGGAATATACTGAACTCACTGCTTTTATTTTCACAGAAAAATGAATCAGCAAGCAATGAACTCTCAGCCAGCAACGAAAATCTCTTGGATATCAACCCAAAAGTCAGTACCTCTCTGTCCTGCCTGTACCCTCCCCAGTTAAACAGACTCTATTAGGCCGCCTGGGTAGTGTAGAGGTATAAGCACTCACCTACCCGGGTTCAATCCCCAGTGGTTCTTCCAGCTTGGTCAGACGTTCCTGTGAACACAATTGGAAGTGTTTGCGGGTGGGAGTCGGCGAGGGTATGAGTCCTGATCGCTGCATTAACGACTCCTACTGGTTGGTCAGGGCGCCTGTTCAGCAGGAAGGGGATCTGGGGGAGATAGCGTGAGCCTCCGCGCGCATTACACTCTCCCAGTGAAACTCCTCGCTGTCAGGTGAAAAGAAGTGGCTGGTGACTCCATATGTATTGGAGGAGGCATGTGGCAGTCTACACCCTCCCCAGACCAACAAAGGATAGCGCATCGAGCAGGACTGTGATACACATTGGGAATTGGTATAATGACTAAATTTGGGAAAAAATGGCAAAAAAAAAAAACAGACTCTATTAACCCTTTCATGTCTCTCTAGGAGAAAGGAGGGATGTTCAGTGGAATGTTCAGAAAATCTCCCAAACCTGCTGGAGACCCTACACCTGCACAGGTAAGTGCCTCTTCCTGTGTTTCTGCTGATGTACAAGCAGCTCGTTGAGTCGATGACAGCGACAAGTCTATACTTGCAACATTAATGATTTCTTTCTCTCTCTCTCTCTCCTTCCTCAGGACATGGGATTCCCAAACATTGAACTCTCAGCCAGCAATGACAGTTTGTCTGAGAACAACTCAAAGGTGATTGTCTCCGTTCAGCCATTGCTGTGTAGATCAGTGTTTCTGTCAAACAGAATTCTCAATCTGCTACACTCCATCGTCTCTCTGTCCCTTCTCTTTTAGGAAAAAGGAGGGAAGTTTGCGGGAATTTTCCGGAGAACTCCTAAACCTGCCGAGGGTGCTGTACCTGTACAGGTAACTACGTCTGTACGGTATTCCACCTGTACTGGGGACTGTTGGTACCTGTGGTGATTTGGGTAATTCTTTCAGGTGAAATCCCTGTTTCGTGCTCAGATTTTGCGTTCAAATCCACAGTTATTTAATTGGATAGCTGAGCGGCCACAAGTGAAAGGTGTCTCACGCCTGTGCACGTGCCTTTTACAGGTTTCCATGGACACTGAAGGTGGAGATGAGAAGAGGGAGCAGTCATTGAGGATGAAGAGGAGGGTGGGTGTGGTTTGCACTTGTAGCTGTCTCTGAATTGTAACAAGCTGTTAAATGTTTTTAATAAGAGGTACTTTTAAAGGCTTGAGGGTTTATTTACCTGTATAAGCCTCGTTATTCCTAAAACAGCTATGCATGTCATGAAGAAAAAATGGTCCATATTCATATTGAGCTGTGCTGTATGGCTAATTTATTTGAACATTTTTAAATTGATTAAATCAGACTGACAGATGAATAAATGGGGTCATAAAGTATGGATACCTGGTCTCTCAAACTAAACCATTTGCTAAATAATGAAAAATTCAGAGATTAAGCAAATCACACAAATAGAGAATTTTAACGTGTGTGTTCAACAACCTTAATTGATCCCGTCAATGGCTGTAACAAAAACACAGGGACCCACCAGGGCTAAGTTTGAGAACCACTGCTCTACAGGACCATTTGTCCTTGTCTGCTTCACAGCACCATGTCAGTGTAAATACACTCCGTACCCTTTGTGGTTAACTTCCCCACAGTACTGTGTGTAACTACTGTAGTCCACCCTGTGTCTGACTACACCACACTGCCCTGGATGGGGGCGATATAGCTCAGGAGGTAAGACCGATTGTCTGGCAGTCGGAGGGTTGCCGGTTCAAACCCCGCCCTGGGCATGTCGAAGTGTCCTTGAGCAAGACACCTAACCCCTAACCTCTAACTGCTCTGGCGAATGAGAGGCATCAATTGTAAAGCGCTTTGGATAAAAGCGCTATATAAATGCAGTCCATTTACCATTTACCATGTGACCGTAGTGTTACCAGTTGTTAACTGTCTATTTTTTGTGATTTCTGGCCACTAGGTATCATTCAGAGTGAGGAGAACGCTTCCTAGAACTCCAAAAATTCGGTCCCCAGCAAAGGTGAGTGAGACGGGTCACCTATACCTTAATCTATAATTCACCCTCTTCTTTCTCAGCTAGCTCACTTGTAATCTCACTTCCTCTCTTCATGAAGTAAATCTGATAGTTTAAAGGCACCATGCCATCTCTCGCTCGCTCATATACTTACTACTTACTGCCAGGACCCCGGTCTGACAGTACTGCTGTGGTTAAGCCACACAATTTAATCATGATCATTTCATTTTGCTTTATTGCTGTGACAAACATACCCTTGTGTTGTCAAAGCATATATATGAAGCATAAAGGACAATATTGCACCACAGAAATGAATAATGGAAACTGTGCTTTTTTTAAACAAGTAACATAAAGTGGTTTTGTGTGTGTGCAATGCGGAATTCATTCTATAAAGGGAATTGCACACCACCTAACACGAGGGAACTTCCTAAAAAAAAAAGAGGTCATACCGAAATGTATAGAACACTGTGTGCATATTTATTGCTGAGGCATTGTTGGAAAGTACTAAATAAAAAAAGATGTGGTCGATTATGGCCACCTTCAGTGATTTCCACATATCAGTGCCAAATACTACATCCGATGTATATCTGTTCTAAAAAGTCTGCTTCATCTCACCCTAGCACAGCTGAATGAACAAAAAACACGCATGTAATTTTAGGTTTTTGAGGAATATGTACAAGAGAGAGGCTAGTTCTGTGTCTTGCAGAACTTGGAATTTCGGGTTGATTATTCTTATTTTGAGGATGCAAATATGTCCATTCTAGCTAGCTCGCTCTATAACTCACTCTCATCTGTAGGACTCAGAGGAAGAGGACCTGTTGGCAGAGTCTTTTGAAATGGAGGATTTGAGCTCAGTGCAGGTCTGTGAGTGACTACATGCAACTGACTACACGCATGTAACTGACTACACATGTAAATCTGTGTGTCACGCTGGGAGTGTAACCGTCTGTGTCTGTTACAGGAGAGCTCAGTGGAGATCGAGATGGTGGAGATGGCCCCTTTGCCCAAAGAAGGAAACCCCCTTGACTCCGATGAGGTGTGGTGACTCAGGAGAAATAATGCGTCATTTAATTAAATCATTGGCGGTTGGAAGCTTAGCGTTTCCCACGGCATGGATAATTGTTTACATTCCTGGTGATTTAATAATGCAAAGCTTGCGGAGCTGGTTCAGGCTGACAACTTGAGTGGCGCCAATCAATGTCAACTCACATGGTGCAAGCCTTAATGGGAGGGCTGTTTAAATTTCCAAACTTACCTGTTCATCCCATTGCTCATCCTGCGTGACGCTGCTTCTGCCCCTGCTTGGCTTGCCCAGCTAAATCTCGTATTTGTGCCTTTCACAAAAAGAAATGTGTGCTCCCACCACCAACTCAGCCTCCGCCTATACGCTCTGCTTCTTGTACGATCCCCTTGGGGGGTTTACGGTTTTCACTCCCTGTCATCATTTTGGCCGGCTTGTACAAACATTTGCATTTGCGTTAAGCCTCAATAAATATTGCTTAACTCAAGTCATGAGTTGTCTGACTGAACGGGTGAATGGGTTAAGACTCCCTCTCTCTTTCCCAGGATGATGATGGCTTGCTGGAATGGTGGAGAACAGTAGAAGGTAGGTCATCGTTCTTGATTGGTTCCCATCTCAGGTGGTTAGATGATCCAGATTTCATGTGCATGTATGCGTCCATACTATATAATGTTATATATAATAGTATGCATATGCAGGTATGTTAATCTTTGTATTGCAACTGTTCTTGTGTCTTGCCAGGTTGGGATGAATGGAATGAATCCTCAAACTTTCAAGACGATGAGGAAGAGCTGTGAGTTAATGTCTTGGTTGTTTGTTTTTTAATCCATTCTTTCCTTCACTTCCTGGCTCTCATTTCTTCTCCTGTGTTCGCTCAGTATTATTTCACGGTGATGGATATATATTCCTGTCTACTCTCTCTGGATTGATTTTCAGGGCTGTCGAGCAGGCCGCTGACCGTGTGTACCTGGCGGCTCAGCTATTCGTGCGCCTCTTCAACCAGCGGGGAGGGTCCTTGCAGAAGCGCATCTTGGAGCTCCTCACTCTGGCCGACGAAGCCGATAACTTTCACAAGCGCACCGTGGCGGCCAGCATGGGCGGTGGAGTGGCCAGCGTGCTCGGGAGCGTGACCACCATCACGGGCCTCATCCTCGCCCCCTTCACCTTCGGAACCTCCATCATCGTCACGGCCGTGGGCATCGGCGTGGCGACCGCGGGCAGCATCGCCTCCGCCTCTGCCAACATCACGGACACTGTCCATTCCAACATGGACCGCAAGAAGGTGGAGAAAATGATCCAGGGCTACCAAGAGGAGATAAAGGACATCCGGGAATGCATGGAATTTGTACAGGTGGGTCTCCTCTGACACCTTGCACCTGTCCTCCCCAGAGACATTTTCCATATTTGTATAATTTACAGAACGTTGTGCATTTGGTTTCTTATCCAAATAGGTGGCGTTCTGTTTTTGGTGAATTCTTTGAGCCATTCTGGGGCTGTATAGGGTTTGAAGATGTAACTGTTGTGAGCCGTAGGTCCAGCTGACGGATGGAGAAAGAGATTTTCCTGCCCTTGGCATTTCCCACTCGCACTCCTGCAGGGCTTGCTGCCAGGATCCATGCTAGTCAGAACTGCTCTAGAAGAGCCACAAACCATTGTTTGGGTGATGGAAGAAACCAGATCTTTTTTGCACAAATAGACAAAACTGATGGGTCATCTCCATTTCTTTCTCATTTTCTTTCTCTCTGCAGGAGGGGATGGATGCACTACAAGAGAGGAACTTTGAGAAGTACACAGAGAGTGTATCAAAACGCGCCCTGAATCAGAATGTCAAACACGTCGTGAAGGAAGGCGCTCGAGCAGGCAAGGCTCTAATGATCAACACAGACCAACTGATCAGCACCGTGCAAGTACTGAGTGTAGCAGGTGGTGCTGCCAAAGCTGCCCAGGCAATCAGTGTCACCACTGGTGTCATGTCAGCACTCTTCCTCGCTCTCGACATCTTCTTCCTCGCCAAGGACTCTCATGAGCTACGCAAGGGTGCCAAGACGCAGTTCGCTACCAAGCTCCGTGAGGTGTGCAAGGAACTACAGGATGGACTGCTAGAATTGAACAGAGTCAAAACCGAGCTGCAGAAGACCATGGATGGCATTGAGGTGGAAGAGGTTGAAGAGGATGAGGAAGAGGAGGAGGATGAAGAGGATTTGGACCTTGAGTCTGACCCAGTAAAACTGGCCCAACTGGAGGAGGAGATAAACCAGATAGAACAGAAACTGGACCAGGAAGTTCTGGAGAAGAAAAAAGAGGAGGAGGGAGAGGGAAGAAAGGAGTCCAGAAGAAATGATAGTAAGGAAGACCATGTAAAGCCCCAAGGCGAAAAGACAGAAATGGATGAAAAAGAAAGTGGGAAGGGAGAGAATGAGGAAAGAGTAGAAAAAGAAGGGAAGGTAGAAGGTGAAAGTGGAAAATGTAGAATAGATGAGCTGGCAAAAGATGGGAACCAACAAAATGAAAAAACAAAACTGAATGAACAAGAGAAGAGTGCAGAAGGAGGAGGGGAGCAAGAAGGAAAAAAGAAAAAGAGAGAAGAGGATGAACAGGGGGATAGGGCAAAGAGATCAGTGGATGACCATGGAAATAATGGAAAAAGAGAGGGGAATGCACAAAGGAAAAAGGAACATGGCGGGCGAGTGGAATGGAGCAAAAACTTGGAGAAAGGGGAGGATGAATCTTCTGAAAAGGAAACCAGATGGGGGAGTGAACAACAGAACAAGAACAGCCAGAGGGATGAATGGAGGAAGGATGCAAAGAGAGGGGGAGATGAACAGGATAAAAAAGAAAACAGAGAGGGAGATGAATGGAGGAAGAATGCAAAACTGGAGAGGGATGCACAAAAGAAAGAACCAAAAGAGGATAATGGACAATGGAAGGATATAAAGACAGTGGAGAATGAACGAGGGAAGAGTGGAAAGGGTGAGGGGGATGAACGACAGAAGGATACAAAGAGAGAGGGGGATGAACAATGGAAGGATGCAAGGAGAGAGGGGGACAGGCAGGGGAAAAGTGGAAAGGGAGAGGGGGATGAACGATGGAAGGATGCAAGGAGAGAGGTGGACAGGCAAGGGAAAAGTGGAAAGGGAGAGGGGGATGAACGATGGAAGGATGCAAGGAGAGAGGTGGACAGGCAAGGGAAAAGTGGAAAGGGAGAGGGGGATGAACGACGGAAGGATACAAAGAGAGAGGGGGATGAACAATGGAAGGATGCAAGGAGAGAGGGGGACAGGCAGGGGAAAAGTGGAAAGGGAGAGGGGGATGAACGATGGAAGGATGCAAGGAGAGAGGTGGACAGGCAAGGGAAAAGTGGAAAGGGAGAGGGGGATGAACGATGGAAGGATGCAAGAAGAGAGGTGGACAGGCAAGGGAAAAGTGGAAAGGGAGAGGGGGATGAACGATGGAAAGATGCAAAGAGAGATCGGGATGAACGAGGGAAAAGTGGAAGGAGAGAGGGGGATGAACGATGGAAGGATGCGAAGAGAGATCGGGATGAACGAGGGACAGGTGGAAAGAAAGAGTGGAAGAGTGGGAAGACCGAACAGGATGTGTTGAACTCCATTCCTCCACCAGCTCGGCCGCGATCCAAAGCCATATCCCACAGTGCAGAAGAGACTAGGTGGGAGGAGCCAGTCACAGACCAAAAGGCCCCGCCCCCTGTCCCACACAAGAAGCGCTCTTCCCACAGAGAGCCTCTGTCAATCTGACCCCATAACAAATGAAGAATGCAAGTGTGTCTGCTAGTTCAGCAGATCCTGGAGATTACACAAGCTCCCGAACCAAATGTTAATATTCATCCAGTCTATTTAGTTATTTAGATTTATTTTGTTGGGCCACTTGTATACTAATTCTCTGTTTACAGTATTCATAGATTTTCATTTTAGGAAACATAAGCTATTCATTTTTTTGGAAGGGGAATGGGTTCCTACAGAAGACATCTTTTTTTGTGTTTTTCTATATTTATTTTTTTGGCAAATATGGAAGATGAGTTCAAGCCTGGGCTGGATAGAAACACTGGTTTCTAGGCACTTTATTCTGTCTTGACTGTTTGGGTCCTCACTGTTCTCATGTTGCTACTACTTCACTTTGTATTTAATTTATAGTTTCCCCACCTGAAAGGTTTCAAATGAAGAACACTACAAAAATTTCTGAATGTATGTTTGATCACCCTTTTTGTTTAATTTAAAACCAACGTTTGGTGAGGGGAATCACACTTAGGGTAGTGCTCCTTGCCAAATTGCCCATGTCAGCGTGTATGTCTGGTTCACTGAGTGTTGGAATCAGTCTTCAGTATGTTGTATAAGGTATGGACTCAAGATATAGATTGTGGCTGCTAGCAATGAATTCTTAAGGGCCCTTACCATTTTATTGTGCCCTTATTTTTAATGGTAAATTATTTGGTTTCATATTTCTGTTTTGTATAATTTCAGATTTTTAGGATTATCTTGCTCTATTTATAGGTGGTCGGTTTGTAAGTAACAATAAAGATCTTCTTAATCGTGTTAGTTCTATGTGGTCTCATTTCCGGTAATGTGTTCACACCAACTTTTGTTTGGTCAGGTGCTTAGGTTGAAGGCTCTGTTCCATGGCTCTTTGATCAGCCGTGCCACACAGAGAAACCCGATGTTATGCAATCTGTGTTATCTGTGAGCGTTAGCTTGTGTTGATGTAACTAATCAAGGTCTTTATTGAAGACTGTGGTAAGTTGATTAGCTGGAGTGGGAAACATGGGGGAAGTTTTACATTACATTACATTACATTACAGGCATTTGGCAGACGCTCTTATCCAGAGCGACGTACATCAAAGTGTATAACCATTGAGTTACGCTAGAGAGTGGTCCAAGTGCAGGGAAACAAAGATCAACTTGGACCCTGGGTTAAACTGATTAACACTAATACAACGAGAACGGCAACAATTACTGCTTGTATTTTTTTTTTTTTTTTTTTTTTTGGGGTGTGGGGGGTGTGAGCAGTATTAAACTTAGTAGGAGAGTCTTAAGCCTGTGTGTAATATGGATGGGGGGGGGGGGGGGGGCTCATGGGTCAATGTTTGTTTGCTTACATAATTTTGGATACAGTGATTTAGGATGGTTGTAGCTCGTTTTGGGTTCCAGAGTTAATTAACTTCATCGATCAATTTAGAGCAGTCAATAAAATGGTTTACTCTCCTCACCGGCTTTCTTGGGTCTGAACTGGTTGCTGACATTATGGCGAAAATGAAATCCAGCAGCACACCAGGACCAGGAATGATGATCACTAATGTAGATTTCACAGAACCTTCTGGCAACCAGCTGGCTTGGCAAAGGCTGGTAGAGGGATCACTGAAAGCAGGGCTGCCCAGCCCTGTTCCTGGAGATTCACCTTCCTATCGGCTTTCAACCCATCCCTAACAAAGCACCCCTCATTCAAAAGCTAGAGATCTCATTGAGCTTTTAATTGGTAAAGTGTGCCAAATTAGATTACGGTTGAAATTAAATTCTACAGGAGAGCAGAGCTCCAGAAACAGGCTTGGGCAGCCCTGGTTTAAGGCAGGGGTTCTCAAACTCGGTCCTGGGGGACCCCTGTGTATGCTGGTTTTCATTGCAACCACAACTGCAATCCCAGAATTTTAACAAGCTGTTAATTTTTCTTAACATTAAAATGACTAATCGTGGTGCTTAGCGAAGACTCTAGTGATTGATTAGTAGAATCAGGTGTGTGCGCCCACACTGGCCCTTTCTGGATAAGACTGAGGACCCCAGCTCTAAAACATGAAAAGTACCTAATTAAGAAAATGAACAGTTAAAATTCTGGGATTGCAGTTGAGGTTGGAATAAAAACCAGCATAAAAACCACAGTGGTCCCACAGAACTGAATTTGAGAACCACCGGCTTCTGTGAAAAAACTTCCCGTAACTTCAAAACAGTTTGCCAACACCTATAGAATTATTTGTTTGCTCCATATATATTCAGAGGTGGAGTCCATGCCTCGACGGGTCAGAGCTGTTTTGGCGGCATGAGGGGGACCTACACAATATTAGGCAGGTGGTTTTAATGTTGTGGCTGATCGGTGTATAGACAGCATCTGTTTGACGTTGAGTGGCTATCTTTGTAAGGTTCTAGCATTGCCTGCATATTGACTGTAGGTCCTGGTCTTCTAACATACTGTAACAATGGAATAGGTGTGAATATGATGCTGATGTTTTTTTTTTCATTGATTCATAAGATTTTCATGTGATTTGAGCTGGTGATCAATTTATCAAGAATAATTTATGCTTAGAATCCTGTTAATTTGGTTTCTAATGATCTTAAACATTTTGCTTTTATATGGGGAACTGGGATTAATATGGAGTGTGGCTGTGGTTAGAATGTAAAGCAGTAAAATATACGGTAATGTATTTCTCTGTAAAGGCTGAGGTTTCTGTAGAGGGCTTTTGTTGGTTTGGAAACCATTTTTTTAAACCTGTGAAATTAAGGGCTTTTAGGAAGTCTCATCTTCTCTCCATTGTTGAACTTTGCAAAAAAAAAAAAGTGGGGCAACTTCACTGAGCAAATTAAGAGTTATGTGTCCAAACCTGTTGTGTAAGTTTCCCTCTCCTCAGTCCTTCCAACGACCTGCTGCTCGCAAGCAGCTGTTGCTAGTGTTTGAAGCTGGAGAAGGACGTCTTTCTCCCTGTATAGCCAGGACAATGAGAGTTTGAAGCCCTTGTATTTCCAGTTGGAGGACCATTGTGCCAGTGAAATGGAGCCAGAGATGATTGTAGAGGAAGAGGAGATTCACAGAACAATTCCTACACTCTCACGTCCACAGAAACGTTCCTACACAGTCACATCCATAGAAACACTCCCACACACTGTCACATCCACAGAAACATTTTTATGCACGCCTATATTAACAGAAACATTCCCCTACACATATCCACAGAAACATTCATACACAGTGTCATATCCACGATAACACCACAACATACTGTCAAATCTGCCAAAACAATCCTACACAGTCACATCCATAAACAACACTGTCACGTCCACTGCAAAATTCCTATGCACTGTCACATCCAGAGACACATTCCTGTACTTTCAAATTCAATCTGCAGTTTCTGGTTATCTGCTGAGAACTGCAATTTGCAGCATGTTACTAATATTTAATACAACTTGCTTCTCTGCCAATATTATGATTTCTCATTATTCTCATCTGAACTCGCTTTCCCATAATCCTGCAGCAGCCATCCTGTGGGTGGATCAATATATTGCAACATGTTTTTCCCACAGCGTGCAGGAACTGGCGCCGTGGGCTATGCATGGCAAATTACGGTCACTCACTCACTCACGGACGACCTTTGAGGGATGTTTTCGTGGGACGCAGGTGGTGCTTCGTTTAATAGGACGAAGTGTGTACATTATCACAATCTTATGCACATACTCATCAGCACTCCTGCACTTTATATGTTTAATATTTAAATATTTAATACTCCTATTCTCACTGTCCATATCCCCCATCTGTACAGGCTGGTACTGCTGCTAATGTTTAATATTATGCATATTTTTGATATTTTTTGATATTTTTGCTCTTGCTTCTACGTAGTTGTTGCCTGCCATGTCATAAGAATTTCTTTGCTCAGAATGACCTTGTGTTATACTGTTCACTTGACAAATAAAAACACTTTGACTTTGAGGACGCATGCGCAGGTGGTGCCAGCTAAACTGTGTCAGCGGAAGCAAGTTGCACCGTGGGTCTGGGCGGTTCGTGCTTGTTATTCTAGCTGTAAGTGTGATTTCTGAGGGGTGTACCCCGCTTTAAAGTGAGTGAGCTTTGTGATGCGGAAAATCCAGGGTTAAAACTCGTTAGCTCGCTAACCCCATAATACTGCTTCGTAGTACACTCCTCCAGATGCAGCTATTAACAGCTATTCCTTTGCAGATATTGAAAACCAAATTTCTACAAGTCTGCTGAATTCAGACTGACTGCTTCCATTGTAGTTTGCTGTGAACACTTATGAATATTATCATTTTATCAGTAGTTTGTTTTTACACTTTAAATCTAAAATAGCTTTGTTATCGCTTCTGTTTACTGATATTCCAGATGGGAGGCACAGTGGTGCAGTGGGTAGCACAAGGGTAGCACTGTCGGTCCTGGGTTCAAATCCCGGCTTGGGCTTTTCTGTGTGCAGCATGTCTGCGTTGGTTTCCTCCAGGTACTTCAGTTTCCAAAGACATGCAGTAGGCTAAATTGGAGACTCTAAATTGCCCATAGGTATGCGTGTGTGAGTGAATGGTGTGTGTGCCTGGCAATAGATTGGTGACCCTGTCCAGGGTGTATTCCTGCCTCTCGCTCAATGCACAATGGGCTCAGGCACCCCCTGTGACCCTGTTCAGGATAAGTGGGTATAGATAATGGATGGATGGATATTCATTTCTCACTGAATTACAGCAAATCTCAATGAATGTTTTCATTTTAATTTGTGAAATGTAAGGAAATTTTAATTTAGCATGTAGATGGGGCTAAACGCTCCTTAAAGATTTGCATATTTGAATGGTTTATCAGTCGAATCTAATCTAATGTTTACATGCTTTCATTATAAGAAATTGCCAGGAGCTTAAAGCCATCACGGCTTCTGATTGGACCACAGCATTTGCTAGAGGAGTGGTGGAATTCTGCAGATTTCATCCAGGTTTAATCGCACAAGCCATATGCCAGTCCGTCCGTCCGTCGACAATTTCGTTCGATCCGAAGTTACTAAATTCGTTTCGGGATTTCAGCTGCCCAAGCCTGTTCCTGGACTCCAAACTGAATGCCGCGCAGAACAGTCAGTGACTGACAACACTATTCGGCTCCACCCGTGGTTCGCTATACTTTCACAATATTTAGTTTTAACTGGGAAAGTGTGACCCAGTCATTCTAAAATTTTCACATATACGTTCGCTCTAAGCACTTTGCAATAAACACCTTGCTGACAGCCATTTCTTAACGAGGTAGGTATTCCATCACTGGGAAGATAGTCATATCTTATAGAAATAGGCTACTCCAATAAAAATCGTATTACTGTTTCATAAAAAATTGCCAATATCGTCTGGTTAACCCAACTATGATTGAAATCAGTGAAACTATAACACGAAATCTTGTACTCCATAAAGTAGCTTATAGGGCATTATAGGGTACAGAAGCGTCGGCTCAGAGGGAATTCCAACAATTGGCAGGAAGCGCAAAAAAATGTGTATGGGTCACAAAAATTAGAACAAGATGCGTTGCTCTGACCTCATAACAGGAATCCGCGAACGAAGCGAGTCGTACATGTCAGGGTGATCTTTTTGGAAAGGCGTGGGTAATCAATGAATCAATACAATGCTGATCAGGAAAACGTGTAAACTTGGACCATTAAAACCGATACTGAAATAAAACTTTGTCACTGAGAAGATCGCCAAAAAAGCAGGAAGAAGGCAACACTCACAGCGGATCTGTGAACCTATAGCACTGTCAGCGGTAAGTAGCCAAAGTAAAATTAGAAGTAAACTTAATGTCTTGGTTTTAATATAGCGAATACCGTTGGCTACAATCGTATAATCTAAATAGCGAGTAGGCATTACTGTACAATATTGGCATTGTCTGCATGCCTGTAGTATAAAGAGAAACATTTGCAAACTATTCGCGAGCAAAATCACGTATTTTAAGTCGTGTTCTCCGGATCTCCCCCTCCCACTTTTTATTAGATTATTTATTTTTTGAGATTCTTCTTTCAGTTTCCACTTGGTTTTAACAAATTGGCCGTTCTCTTTTAAAAACTACTTTCAGTGTACAGACAGGCTACTTCCTTAAAAGTTGAGTTTGTGTTTCTCTACTATTGATATTTTTCTGCTACGTAGCCAGGTAACGCGTCTTTGTGACCGTTGACTGTGTAAAAAAAAAAAAAAAAAAAAAAAAAGAGCTATACAAACCAAATTGATTTGATTTGACTAATATGGTTAAATAAAAATAGGCCTACACTGCCAACATCATATGTAAAATTCATTCGCAATTTAAAGTAGGCTATAACGCAAATGTAGACATTATTAAAAGCTTCTGTTACTTTACGTTCTTTGAATGTTAACTCCTACCTTGTTTTTATATGTGTCATTATGTCTTAAACTGAATTACAGTATAGTACTTTGTGTTCGTAGCCTTAAAGGACGTCTTAAAATTGTCTGTTTTAAAAAAAACAGTACATACCGTCATTTCAGCGATAGAATTCAATGCAAATCATGTTATTTCATATAGAAATGTGAGCGCATACATTTCAAACTAATGAGACTAAACCCATTCTGGAAACTAATGTTAAACTAATATTAGCTGAGAGAGACAAAAGCTTAAAGACTGAAGATGCCTTTAAGGCAGATTATCGAAATGTCCCTATTTACTAAATGGGTCTTGTGACGCCTGAATGGGTTCTTCTTGTCCGAAAAGGATCTTGTGAGATGTAATTCTGTACCTGAGCCATGAACAAGCCCCGGGTGACCACACCTCATTCTCAGGTGAGCCTGAAGATTAAAGGTTCAGAGACCTATGTTTAGAATCGCACAACATAGTCAAGAGGGACAGACTGTGTTTTTGTGAGTTTCATATTACCCGTGTAAGGTTCATGCTAAAATAACAAAAGGTATGCACCACGCAGAGGAAGCGAATTGATTTGAGTCGGAACCTAAAGGAGGAATCTATTTGACGAATTAATCAGAGCTGTTTTTGGTACGTCTGAGTAACGCCTTGTCCAGATGCTTGCTAAATCTGTCTGTGCGCCTCCGGCAGTTGAGAGTAAATTGCCGTAGACGCTGAGCGAACAGGTGTGGTCATGTTTGCACATGTTGAAGTCTGGCGATGGGTATGTACGCCACAACCGATGTTAGCCTTAGAACATTTAACATGACTATAAACAACAAGAGCCGTGTTGTTGCGTGTGCTGGTCTCTCTCGGTTTTCATTGATATGTTGTGAAAGGCTACTCAATATAACAAGTTTCAACACATTTTAAAAACTAAAATCTTATACTTTTTTTTTTTTTTTATTTTTTAAATTTGATTGAATCGTCCTGTCAGATTGTACTGTTTCACTTTTTTGTTTTGTTTTATGACGCTGAATGTTTTTTTCCCTCCCTGAGCATCACTGTAAATGAGGGCTACCCCTAATGAGCTTCTTACATTTAAATAAAGTTGAAGTGAAAATGAATGAACAATACGGACACAATACACATGTGATACATGATAAGAATATGTGACACAATAAGAATTGTGATTTCTGTGGTTCTCACTGAATGGTAAAATGGTGAAAGGAAAAAGTACGGTAATGTAATGGTAATGGTAAACGTTTAGTAGCTGAGATGCAGTGACTTGAATTGAGCCCTTTGGGTGTATTTAAGAGGTCACACATTGTGCACTGGGTCTTTGTTTTGTAGTTATAAGATGGAGCAGTGTCAGGTACCAGCAGACGTGAAAGGGACAAAATCCAAACAGGCAAGTACTAAAATGGCCTCCTAACTCTCGCTTCACAAAGCTACATTTTTTTTTCTCACAAGCTCTTAACTTTGGTAAGTTAGGTTCTTTGATCACTGATGTCACCAAACTGTGAAGAAAAGAATATTGCTTTATGGTTAGTTAAGGACAAATTTTGACTAAATCCAAGCCCAATATGTGTCTTTTATATCTATTACATGCACTGTTCGTGTTTCAGAGCACAAAAATTTTGAAGAAAATGAAGAAAAATTTAAGACCCAACAGATCCACGGCACAGGTACTACACTGAAAACACTGCTAGCTGCTGTACTAATGGTGGGGGACATTGTTATCCCTGTAGTGCTGTACTAATGTTAGGGGTCATTGTTATCACTGTAGTACTCTAGTAATATTAGGGGTCATTGTTATTACTGTAGTGCTCTAGTAATGTTAAGGGTCATTATTATCTCTGTAGTACTGTAGTAATGTTAGGGGTCATTGTTATCTCCGTAGTGCTGTACTAAAGTGAGGGGTTACTGTTATACCATATTGCTGTACTAACAGGGTGTATCACATTCACACTTAGAGTGACAGAGACGTGACCCAATCAGAAACCAATGAAGACCATGGGGAGGAGACCAACACGCAAAAGGTCTGTATGAGGGGATGTGAGTGTGTGTTTGTACATGCGTGCGTGTGTATGTGCGTGTTTGTGTGCATCTGTGTGTTTGTCAAGTTTTTTTTTAATGTGTCAGTTAGTCTTTTCAGGCCTGTACCTCAGGTGTCCACAGCTCTCTCTCTCTCTCTCTCTCTCTCTCTCTCTCTCTCTCTCTCTCTCAGGACAGTCTCACTGCAGACCATGAACTCTCAGCTAGCAATGACAGTCTCTCTGACATCAGCAACGCAGAGGTGGGTGTGTCCATCCCTTCAGTCATTACAAAGCAGTGTTGCTGTTCAGCTATTGATGGTCTCTTGTGTGTGTGTGTGTTGAGGGTGATGTGGTTCAGGTAATATCTATTACATGTATGTTTCACACGCTGTTTGCGTTTCAGGGCTCAGAAATTTTGAAAAAAATGAAGAAAAATTTAAGACCCCTCCGATCTACAGCACAGGTGCTGCACCTAGAACACTGCCCACTAATTACAGCACATGAAGTGTACCCATAATGCTGCTGAATTATACAATTAGTCACTGTTAACCTACAATTCCATACCAATGATAGGGGTCGTTGTTATCCATGTAGAGCTGTAGTAATGTTAGGGGCAATTGTTATCCCTCTAGAGATGTAGTAATGTTGGGGCCATTGTTATCTCTGTAGTGATGTAGTAATATTAGGGGGGTGGTGCTATCTCCACAATGCTGCACTAACAGGGTGTATCCCTTTCACACTAAGGTTGGCAGGGAAGTGAACCAATCAGAGGGTGCTGAGGATTATGGGGAGAAGACTGAAACCCGACAGGTCTGTGTGAGAGAAAGTGTGTGTGTGTGTGTGTGTGTGTGTGTGTGTGCATGCGTGCGCGTGTTGTTAGATTTCTCATGTGTGTGAGTCAGTCCATTTCAGGTATGCAGCTGAGGTACTCACATCTCTCTCCTCTTTTTCTCACTCTCTCAGGACAGTCTTTCTACTCACAGGGAACTCTCAACCAGCAACGACAGTCTTTCTGACAACACAAAGGTGAGTCACTGTCCAGACGTCTACTCTAAATATCAGTATTTCTGTTCAACTTGTAAACTGGTCTCTTCTCAGTAGTGCATGTGTGGGTGGGGAGGGGATCATGTGGTACCTGCCAAAGTCTTTGCTTTTTCTGTCTTTATAATATTGTGTGTTCACATACTGTTTGTTCAGAGGTCCGGAATTTTGAAGGAAATGAAGAAAAAGTTACGACCCATCAGATCTACAGCACAGGTACTGCACCTAAAACACTGCTTGTGAGTTACAGCACAGGTGGTGTACCTGTAGCCCCACTGAAACAGTCTTCACTCATTTGAAGTACTTATGTTAGGGGCCATTGTAATCTCTGTAGTGCTGTAGTAATGTTAGGGGTCATTGTTATCTCTGTAGTGCTGTACTAATATTAACGGTCATTGTTATCCCTGTAGTGCTGTACTAACAGGGCGTATCACTTTCACCCACAGAGTGACAGAGAAGCGAGCCAATCAGAGAGCACTGAGGACCATGGGGAGGAGACCAACACCCAAAAGGTCTGTATGAGAGAAGTATGTGCACGTTTGTGCATGCATGTGTGCATGTGTGTGTGTCCGTCTGTGTATGCATATGCTCTGCGTGTCTATGTGCCAGTCAGTCCATTCACGTCTGTAAACTCTCTCTCTCTTTCTTTCTCAGGACAGTCTTACTGCACACAGTGAACTCTCAGCCAGCAAAGACAGTCTCTCCGATATTAGCAACTCAGAGGTGAGTGCGTCTGTGCAGGTTTTGCTAATCAGTTTTGCTGTCTCTATTTTAGATTGATGGTCTCTTGAGTGTCAGTGTGTGGGGGTTAATGTGATCATTCTTGAGTTCGGTTTGTGGTGTTGGTAATATTTATCATAATGTGTGTTTCATATACTGTTTGTGTTTCAGGGTCCAGGAATTTTGATGAAAATGAAGAAAAATTTAAGACCTGTCAGATCTACAGCACAGGTACTGCACCTAAATTACAATTATTCATTGTTATCCCTGTAGCCCTGCATTCATGTTTGGGGTCATTGTTATCCCAGTAGTGCTGTAGTAATGTTAGGGGTTATAATTATCCCTGTAGAGCTGTAGAAATGTTTGGGGCCAGTGTTATCCCTGCAGTGCTGTAGTAATGTTAGGGGGCGATGTTATCTCTATAATGCTGTACTAACAGGGTGTATCCCTTTCACACTAAGGGTGGCAGGGAAGTGAACCAAACAGAGGGTACTGAGGATTTTAGGGAGAAGACTGAAACCCGACAGGTCTGTGTGAGAGAAAAGTGTGTGCATGTGTGTATGTCAGGTTTCTCATATGTGTAACTCAGTCCATTTAGGTCCTCACAGCTAATGATGAATGTGACAGTGAAGATGGTGTGTTGTCTCATGCTAGAACTATGCAATGATGATGAAGATGTTTAAGATGATGGCAAAAAATGATGATGGTGTGTGTTAGATCATGCTGGTACAGATATATGATGCAGAAGATGATGATGGTGGTTTATGTTATCTCACACTGGTCTGTCTTTCCAGATCAGCTCTGATACCGACAGCGTGGACCCCCCACAGACACACAGCAGCACAGAGACAGAGCTGGAGGCCCCCGACAACACACAGGTTAGACAGAGGTGGGGTTTGGGTGGGGTACGGGAGTCCACCTGTACAGGTAATTATATTAACATTGTACTGCACTTGCCCTGTAAAGGTAACTATACGAACACTATAGAGCATTGTTCTACCTGTGCAGGTAAATGATTGTGAATCCTTTGCTAAATGATATCTGTCATTCTCAGTGGTGTTATACGCAGTGAACTGTCAGGGAGTAGTCTCTCTGGGAACAGCCAGTTCAGCCTTGAATTTGAAAATCAGTATTTCTAACAATCTGTATCAGCTCACATTACCCCACCTTTCTCTCCCTCAGAAAAAAGGGGGGAAACTTGCTGGGATTTTCCGAAAATCCCCCAAACTTGCAGAGCGCAGTCTACCGTCGCAGGTACTTACTTTAACACCGTAGCGCCGTACTCTTCTCTGTACACATTCACAAACAAATTAGTGCACTGGACTAACTGCTTTGCCTTTGCCAGGAAAATGAATCTACACCCACTGAGCTCTCAGCCAGCAACGACAGTCTCCCAGAAGTCAGTACTAAGGTGAGTCTCTGTTCCGCCATTTCTCTCATAGATCAGTGGGGTTTTTTTTTTTTTCAAATCAAAACGCTTTTCCCGCTCTTTCAGGAAAAAGGCGACAAGCTCACAGACTGGTTCAGAAGAGCCCCTAAACCCGCTGAACGCACGAGGCCTGCTCAGGTAACCGTATGAACGCTGCCCTGCACTCCTACACCTGTACGATTTTACGTGAAAATGTTGTGTTTTGTGACTGACTGACTTGTGCTTCACAGGAAAATGAATCCACACGCAGTGAACTCTCAGCCGACAGTGAGAGCGCCTTGGATGTGAACACGAAGGTGAGCGAGCTTGTCTCTGCCAAGCCTGCCTGTTCGTACCCCTCTCATTTAAAGCAGGCTCTAACTCTCTCATGCTTCTCTAGGAGAAAGGAGGAATGTTCAGCGGGATGTTCAGAACCAAATCTCCCAAACCTGCAGAGAGCACTTCGTCGGCACAGGTAACTGTGTTAACGCCGCACTGCACTGCACCTGTACAGAATAGTAACTGTGGGAAAACCCTGTGGTAAATGACCTTTCTTTCACAGGAAGATGAATCTATACAGAGAGAACTCTCAGCCAGCAATGACAGTCTCTCAGACATCAACACAAAGGTAAGTGTCTGTCTGTCTGTCTGTCTGTCTGTCCTGCCTGTACTCTCCCCAGTTAAACAGACTCTATTAACCCTCTCATGTCTCTCTAGGAGAAAGGAGGAATCTTCGGTGGAATGTTCAGGAAATCTCCCAAAACTTCTAGAGATCGTACACCTGCACAGGTAAGTGTCTCTTCCTATGTGTTTCTGTTGTTTATGCTCAGGCAGTAGAAAGTGTCTAGTCCGCACTGGGAACACCGTTTGATTTCTCTCTCTCGCTCTCTCTCTCTCTCTGTCTCTCTCCCTCTCTCAGGACAGTCTCTCTATACACAGTGAACTCTCAGGCAGCAACGACAGTCTCTACGGCAACAACTCAAAGGTGAGTCTCTCCATTCAGTCATTATTCTACTCGCCATTATTTGTGTCTAAAAAACTAAAAACTGACGTTGGGAGTCTTGGTTATTTTTCCTTCAGTGCCGTACTAATGCTAAGGGGTCATTGTTATACCTGTGATGCTGTACTAACAGGGTGTATCAATCGCACACTTAGACAGCAAGAGAATCAAGCCAATTAGACAGCACTGAGAATCACAAGGAGGAGACAGACAACCAACAGGTCTGTAATGTGTGTGTGTGTGAGTGCGTGCATGTGTGCATGTGTGTGAGCAAACAGCATGGTATGGAGCCTTAAAAACCCATAATAATTTCTGCAGTGACTAATGCATAAAATCAAGTGTGTAAAATAAGCAAAAAAATGGCTCCATGTCTTTGGGGACTGATGCTTCACTCCAAGTATTCATTCACTCATTCCTTTACCTCCCATTTCTCCTTCTCCTTCCCTTTCTTCCTTTCCCTTTCTTCCTCCCTGTCTCACAGGACAAAGTGTTTGGCGGGCTTTTCGGGAAGATTCCTAAAGACAGGACCGCCACCTTCACTGTAAGTAAGACTTTGTGACTTGGCGTAGTATTACCAGTGCCAACATCATACGCTTGTTTTTTTATTTAATTGTTATTTCCTGTTTGTTTCTTTTTCTGTTGCAGAGTTATGTAACGGACAGTAACCTGGTTGAAGAGAAGGGCAGGCCTGACAATAAACAGGTGTGTTTCGCATTATAGGTGTGTGTGTGTACATATATTAATGCATATATGTCTAGGGTCAGTCTGAATATAAAGATACTGTTTTAAAAAAAAATAGAACGTGTGGTCAACAGTTGGACTGTTGGTCATATAAAGACTTTAAAAGTAGCTGGAATTGGTACACCTTGCTTTGCTAACATTATCAAACTGGCTAGTTGGTCATACACTTTATGGCTACCAAGTTAACTTGTTTACCTAGCCAGTGAGTGAACAGCAATAAGAAATAGTCCAAAAGCACCATCTAGTGTCCACAAGGAAGAATTGGCAATCCCAGCCCAAAGTTTGCCCCAGGCCCTGACGTGAGGGGGGCCCAGGATGCAACATAACAATGAAAGATAAATAACAACGTGCAAAACTTCAGCAACATCGTTGCCTACACAGGAGAGAGTCGAACACATGAATCGCGATTCTTGCTAGATCTGGTTCTAGTCCAAATTGTTATTGGGATGGCAGGTATGCCATCCCGCCAAGTTACGCCTTGGCGGGGGCATGCCCCATACCTATACAGCACCGAGAGTTTGGCACTTTTCAGGGTTCCCCACAGAAATAACCACAACAGCCACAGACACTCAGCCCTTAAAAACATTAAATTCTGTACATTCTGACCCCATTTCAACAGACAGATTTCATAAACAACTTCACATGTCCACACAATAAAGCCCCAAACTAAGGATATTTTGCGCTTTCTCCTTCTTCTTCTCTTTCTTCTTCTTCTTCTTCTTCTTCTTCTCATTCTTATTTTTCCTGCCGCCTATCCCACTAATAACATGTCTCCCCATTGGACATTTTACCAACACCCGCCAAATCTTCACCTACACGACCCAATGAAAAACTCGCATACACACGCAAAATACCCATACCTTTTTAATCAGAAACATTTTCAGTACAAACAACTACTCTGCCTTTGGCCTAGTGGGTAAGGTTACAGTCTTGGGAACAGAGGGTCGGAGGTTCAAGCCCAGCTAGGACCACGTTTCTTTAACCTGCTTTTACCCTCACTAATAATTGTCTACTACTTCTCAATTATTGCTTTTGCACCATATCTACCCGCCGTTCACCGAACGTATTATGTATTATGTATTAGACTGTATTATGACGTACCGTCTGCACGTTCAATTGTTAACCGGCTACAATATTGCAAAGCCATATGGATTCAACGGGAGCTCTTCTGTGCTTACTCGCCTGTGTTCTTCTTTAAAACCACGGACAGGTTTGCTAATGATATTTCACGCATTGCATAGCTATGTCATGGTGCTGCCCTAACAAAGTGACAGACTGGTAAACGTCTGGTTGAAGGATCGAATCCCGCATCGCGCTCAGGCAGATAATTTCCTCTTTTACACTAACGTTCTCTTACGCTTATATTTGCTTTACCAAAACTCACTCATGGCCACCCATATGCATTGCATGACGGCAAATGTATTCCTTTTATTAAAAAGTTACACCAGTTCACCACTGTGCCATTTCTACTAACTACATTTTTTCACTTGGCTATCGTACAAAACCTTCTTATCAGCAAACGCCACGTTTCTACATTCATGTTACCTCGCCGGTTCTCTATCTAGCCACATACAAACAATTACTGCGTATGTACGTTCTGCAACTCCCCATTAAAACATTACATTTAAAACCATGATTCACTCATAATTATAACTACTAGTACTGAACATGAAAAAAACACTGCAGTGCAATAGATTTCACATGTTACTTAACCCTCCACTTTAACGGCTAACGTTTTATAACGACTGTTATATATACCGTTCCATAAGGAAACTAAGCTCGCTTATGGTCACTCCATTTACTTCGCACTATACCCCGTGATCATGTCAACCTTCACCTACATGCCCATTCTGCTAAAAACATATTGTTTCAACTACGCTATTTCATAATTTCATCCTAATTTCTCTCACACTGTTGTTATTTTCTCATAAGCAAAGCCTGCTGGGACATATGCGTCTGCTCCTATTCTCCACTATCATGTTTTCCGGTTCTAGTTTAGCAAAACAGCGAAGAGGATTCCTACCTGCAGATAAGCCTATCAAAATGCCTTATAAACCTTACAAACACTGAAAGTGCATCTCCACGAAATAACAGACAAAACGGAGCACGACAGAAGGCTACACAAGTTGCGACCTAGGGAGTTATAATTCTACGGGCTTGCTGATTCTTTTGTCAGTCAAGGCTCGTTGGATGGACGTCAAATCCGTGAGTACATACACTGGCCATATTCCATCTGCGTTTCTCATGCGTTTACACTTATACGCCACCGCACCCTTTGTCACAGCCACTGTTTTAAATATATAGCAAACCGAAACTGCTGAACGGTACACGCTCATCAGACTGTATACAAATTCACACAACGATAGCCATAATCCACAACCGTTTCTTACAGGGTCACTTCGCATTTCTCACTCTCATAATAAAACGCTTTGCAAAAAGAAATGATATCTCATAAAAAAACACGTGGTATGAGATACCATATACTTTGAGACGGCTCCGTTAGGTGAACGCTGGGAGCAGACTGGCGTTTTTTTTGTAAGTGATGAACGATCCCATGACGTCTGGCTTCGGTAATAACGGTAGCCTAATAAACTATACCGTTAACGTAATATAATAACTCATAAAAAAACACGTTTTCAACGTACAAAAATGCCAAGTTACTCAAAAGTATTGATATCAAAATGACGCCAAGTTACGGTACTACAAACAATATAGGCTATCTTGCCTCACCGAAATGACAAGATGTATTTCAAAGCAATGCTACCCAATATTTCCTCAATTCTTTCAAGTCACTTGGCCCTGTGTGTATAAGCATGCACTACATGGACAGGCCAAACATATGTGTGGATGGCTCTCTCACAGTCAAGATTGATTGAATAGGCGTGTATATGTCCAATTTGTATTGGTATGTATGTATTTCGCTGCCCAGCCTTTCTGTTGCGTGAATGATAGTATGTTTCTTGGTATAAGTGTGTGTTCGTAAATGTGAATGTAACATGCTGCGAGGGAAATGTCCCCATGGGGATAAAGAAGTTCTCTATGTATGTATGTACAATATGCATTTTACATGCAGTATTTATTGTACGTAGCAAATATACAATAACTTGCACATGTACTCAAATTCAGTTCAGAAGCAAGTATAAACATGTTTTCTGGAGAAATATGCTTCCTGTAGTTACTCAGCAGCAGTTTTGTACATTAATTTTAATGTGTTCCATGAGGCAATTCGAAATATTTGACTCTTTGATCTGACACAAAGTTTGCATGACATTGTAAAATGGTAAGATTACAAAACACAGGGCCAAGTGACTTGAAAGAATTGAGGAAATATTGGGTAGCATTGCTTTGAAATACATCTTGTCATTTCGGTGAGGCAAGATAGCCTATATTGTTTGTAGTACCGTAACTTGGCGTCATTTTGATATCAATACTTTTGAGTAACTTGGCATTTTTGTACGTTGAAAACGTGTTTTTTTATGAGATATCATTTCTTTTTGCAAAGCGTTTTATTATGAGAGTGAGAAATGCGAAGTGACCCTGTAAAAACGGTTGTGGATTATGGCTATCGTTGTGTGAATTTGTATACAGTCTGATGAGCGTGTACCGTTCAGCAGTTTCGGTTTGCTATATATTTAAAACAGTGGCTGTGACAAAGGGTGCGGTGGCGTATAAGTGTAAACGCATGAGAAACGCAGATGGAATATGGCCAGTGTATGTACTCACGGATTTGACGTCCATCCAACGAGCCTTGACTGACAAAAGAATCAGCAAGCCCGTAGAATTATAACTCCCTAGGTCGCAACTTGTGTAGCCTTCTGTCGTGCTCCGTTTTGTCTGTTATTTCGTGGAGATGCACTTTCAGTGTTTGTAAGGTTTATAAGGCATTTTGATAGGCTTATCTGCAGGTAGGAATCCTCTTCGCTGTTTTGCTAAACTAGAACCGGAAAACATGATAGTGGAGAATAGGAGCAGACGCATATGTCCCAGCAGGCTTTGCTTATGAGAAAATAACAACAGTGTGAGAGAAATTAGGATGAAATTATGAAATAGCGTAGTTGAAACAATATGTTTTTAGCAGAATGGGCATGTAGGTGAAGGTTGACATGATCACGGGGTATAGTGCGAAGTAAATGGAGTGACCATAAGCGAGCTTAGTTTCCTTATGGAACGGTATATATAACAGTCGTTATAAAAACGTTAGCCGTTAAAGTGGAGGGTTAAGTAACATGTGAAATCTATTGCACTGCAGTGTTTTTTTCATGTTCAGTACTAGTAGTTATAATTATGAGTGAATCATGGTTTTAAATGTAATGTTTTAATGGGGAGTTGCAGAACGTACATACGCAGTAATTGTTTGTATGTGGCTAGATAGAGAACCGGCGAGGTAACATGAATGTAGAAACGTGGCGTTTGCTGATAAGAAGGTTTTGTACGATAGCCAAGTGAAAAAATGTAGTTAGTAGAAATGGCACAGTGGTGAACTGGTGTAACTTTTTAATAAAAGGAATACATTTGCCGTCATGCAATGCATATGGGTGGCCATGAGTGAGTTTTGGTAAAGCAAATATAAGCGTAAGAGAACGTTAGTGTAAAAGAGGAAATTATCTGCCTGAGCGCGATGCGGGATTCGATCCTTCAACCAGACGTTTACCAGTCTGTCACTTTGTTAGGGCAGCACCATGACATAGCTATGCAATGCGTGAAATATCATTAGCAAACCTGTCCGTGGTTTTAAAGAAGAACACAGGCGAGTAAGCACAGAAGAGCTCCCGTTGAATCCATATGGCTTTGCAATATTGTAGCCGGTTAACAATTGAACGTGCAGACGGTACGTCATAATACAGTCTAATACATAATACATAATACGTTCGGTGAACGGCGGGTAGATATGGTGCAAAAGCAATAATTGAGAAGTAGTAGACAATTATTAGTGAGGGTAAAAGCAGGTTAAAGAAACGTGGTCCTAGCTGGGCTTGAACCTCCGACCCTCTGTTCCCAAGACTGTAACCTTACCCACTAGGCCAAAGGCAGAGTAGTTGTTTGTACTGAAAATGTTTCTGATTAAAAAGGTATGGGTATTTTGCGTGTGTATGCGAGTTTTTCATTGGGTTGTGTAGGTGAAGATTTGGCGGGTGTTGGTAAAATGTCCAATGGGGAGACATGTTATTAGTGGGATAGGCGGCAGGAAAAATAAGAATGAGAAGAAGAAGAAGAAGAAGAAGAAGAAGAAAGAGAAGAAGAAGGAGAAAGCGCAAAATCCCCTTAGTTTGGGGCTTTATTGTGTGGACATGTGAAGTTGTTTATGAAATCTGTCTGTTGAAATGGGGTCAGAATGTACAGAATTTAATGTTTTTAAGGGCTGAGTGTCTGTGGCTGTTGTGGTTATTTCTGTGGGGAACCCTGAAAAGTGCCAAACTCTCGGTGCTGTATAGGTATGGGGCATGCCCCCGCCAAGGCGTAACTTGGCGGGATGGCATACCTGCCATCCCAATGGCATGGATATCAAAGAGCAGACTCGTTCGCAAACGATCCACCACTGAAACGTTGCCTAGCTGGCTCACTACCTGTGTGTGCTGGCACAGCGCTGACCGTAGTGTGACGGGAAACTGGCCATTGTAGTAGTATCCTGTCAAACGATGAGTCATACGTCTGACAAGTAGCCTAATGCCATGGATAATTTATATAACAACTTATATTTGCAATATATTTGTTATACTGCACAACAGCTGCTAGGCTAGCTATCGGTACCAAGGCACCGGTACAGACAGGCTAAGGTCACACAAATGGGTTGGAAAATTCAACATCCACTACTAGTAGTAGTACTACTCTAGCTAGCCAGCAAACTGGCTGCATTCTGCACAACACAACTGCCATTTCAAGACCCGAGACTACATGTGATGTTTTCACCGCAATCGCGTTAGCAAACCGCTTTATAAAGGCCTAGTAGGCATAGTATGGAGCTTGGATGTCACCATTTAGCAAAATATAGAAAATGTTGAGGTTAACCTGTCAGGGTTCTACAGTAGATGACTAATGAGACGTAGATAACACTGGGCTACAAAAAAGCAAAATGCCATCCAGGCATCACAGAATGTTCTTTTCGGTCCTGCTAATGGTTAGCTTACCTGTGGCAAATAGGTTAGCCAATTCTACGTCCCTTTTAGCCATTTCAGCCTATGCTTTCTCCAATGACCAAAAGTCGGACTGAACTTCACTCTCGTGCTCCCATGAACTTTATCATGGCGTTTTTGCGATGAATTGGGGGATTGCTTTGGTCTACTGCTAGTTGGTGTGAGGTGGCTCTCTCGTGTAGCCGTGCGTTACTAACATAGTCAGCCATCTTGTCACTGTAAGGGTGAGTTTACAGTTCTAACTAGCAGCGGGCTGCAAATGTTGTTCGTGAGAAAATAATAGCCGTGCTACTTGCTCAAGAGCGTTGTTGGAGGTGGTAATTTCACAGCCAGACAAACAAAAACACAATTTACGAACTAAAAAATTTGAAATGACAAATTTATTTATTTTTATTTATTTATTTATTTATTTATTTATTTATTTATTTATTTATTTATTTATTAAAGGAATACTCTTACCCTGCACCCAGTATAACTCATCGCTTGACTCAGCTACCCTGCAAGTGCTTAAATGGCAGGTGGTGCATTGGACTATGCCACAAAACTCATCAAAATCATTTGGTGGCACCCAATGGTATTCACTTGTGTGCTATGTTGGCTTTCTCCTACTAAAAAGTAAAGCAATAGACAAAATAAGAATGTTGCTTTTTTTCCCTCAATTGTTGCAGAGGGTCAACAGAACATTAGCAGACATTCTGTGAATTCAGCTGGGCTACAGTCACTCAACTGTGTGAAAACTAGCCTTTATCGCATTCTGGTAGAACTGTATGATGTATGGTGATCCTGATGGTGATAGTGCGGATGGTCAAGATGAAGGCGCTGCTCTGTTATATCTGTAGCTGCTGGTGCTACATAAGTATGATAGAGATGATGGCGATGCTGCATGTTATCTCATGGTAGTAGAGCTGTATGATACAGAAGATAATGATGGTGGTCTATGTTATCTCACACTGGTCTGTCTTTCCAGATCAGCTTTGATGCTGTCAGTGTGGACCCCCAACAGACACACAGCACCACAGAGACGGAGCTGGAGGCCCCCGATAACACACAGGTTAGACAGAGGTGGGGTGTGGGTGGGGTCAGGGACTCCAGCTGTACAGATAATTATATTAACATATTACCATGCTCTACCTGTACAGGTAGCTATATTAATACTGTAATGCGTTATTGTGTAACTATATTAAAATTGATCTGCTCTCTACCTATACAGGTAACAATATTAATACTGTACTGCAATTTAGGGGCGATATAGCTCAGGAGGTAAGACCGATTGTCTGGCAGTCGGAGGGTTGCCGGTTCAAACCCCGCCCTGGGCATGTCGAAGTGTCCTTGAGCAAGACACCTAACCCCTAACCTCTAACTGCTCTGGCGAATGAGAGGCATCAATTGTAAAGCGCTTTGGATAAAAGCGCTATATAAATGCAGTCCATTTACCATTTACCTGTGCAGTTAACTATTGTAATATTGCCCTGCATGCTACTTGCACAAGTTTCACAAGTCAGTGAAAATGCAATGCTAATGAAACTGCTCTTATCAGGAAAATGAATCAGTACACCATGAGCTTTCAGCCTAGTTAATATGCTCAGTCCTTACTCCAAAGATCAGACATTGTTTCTGTCCAAGTGCATAAACTACAATGGGGATCATTGTATCTACCCAATATCTTACCCCCTACTCATCCTCACTCAGAAAAAAGGAGGGAAGCTCGCTGGACTTTTTCGAAAATCCCCTAAACCTGCTGAGAGCACTCTACCAGCACAGGTAACTATATTAACACAGCACTACGTTGTACCTGTACAGACTATCTGTGTGGAAATCCTGTGGTAAATGACCTTTCTTTCACAGGAAGATGAATCTATACAGAGTGAACTCTCAGCCAGCAATGACAGTCTCTCAGACATCAACACAAAGGTGAGTGTCCGTCTGTCTGTCTGTCCTGCCTGTACTCTCCCCAGTTAAACAGACTCTATTGACCCTCTCATGCCTCTCTAGGAGAAAGGAGGAATCTTCAGTGGAATGTTCAGATCCAAATCTCCCAAACGTTCTCGAGATCCAACACTTGCACAGGTAAGTCTCTTCCTGTGTTTTTATGTCGATGTACTAGCAGGTCTTTGTCAACAACACCAAGAGTAAAAAGCCTATACAGATAGATTTCTCTTTTCTGTTCACCTCTGTCTCCCTCAGGACAATCTGTCTGCACACAGTGAGCTCTCTGGCAGCAAAGACAGTCTTTCTGACGACATACAGGTGAGTCTGTCTGTTCAGTCATTAATCTATAAATCAACGTTTCTGTTCAGCAGAAACAGAAGCAGGTGTTTTTGGATCTTTGGTTTGTGTGTGTGTGTGTGTGCGTGTGTCAAACTGTTGGGGAAGTACAGAATCATATAGAGTGTTATTGTATGCTGTGGCATTAAGAGTTTCCTTCACTGGAACTAAGGGGCCAAGCCCAAACCATGAAAAACAGCCCCAGACCAAGGGGTGTCCTGATACTTTTAGTCATATAGTGTATGATTGGTGGCACCCCTTGACAGCAATAATCATGATGATGATGCTGTGTGTTATCTCATACTAGCAGAGCTTAATGATGAAGAAGATGATGATGGTGGTCTATGTTATCTCACACTGGTCTGTCTTTCCAGATCAGCTTTGATGCCAATGATGTGGGCCCCCCACAAACACACAGCACCACAGAGACAGAGCTCGAGGCCCCTGATAACACACAGGTTAGACAGAGGTGGGGTGTGGGTGGGGTCGGTGACTACACTCGTACAAGTAATTGTATTAACATTGTACCATATTCTACCTGTACAGGTAGCAATATTAATACTGTATTGCACTTTACCTGCACAGTCAACTATAGTATTGCACTGCACGCCACTTGTGCAAGTTTTACAAGTCAAGTGAAAATTCTATGTTAATGAAACTGCTCTTCTCAGGAAGATGAATTTATACAACGTGAGCTTTCAGCCCACAGGGATAGTTAATATGTTCAGTCCTTACTCAAAAAATCAGACATTGTTTCTGTCCAAGTGCATAAACTACAATGGGGATCAACGTATCTACCCAATATCTTACCCACTCCTCATCCTCACTCAGAAAAAAGGAGGGAAGCTCGCTGGACTTTTTCGAAAATCCCCTAAACCTGCTGAGAGCACTCTACTAGCACAGGTAACTATATTAACACAGCACTGCACTGTACTTGTACAGACTACCTGTGTGGAAATCCTGTGGTAAATGACCTCTCTTTCACAGGAAGATGAATCTATAGAGAGTGAACTCTCAGCCAGCAACACAAATCTTTTAGACATCAACACAAAGGTGAGTGTCTGTCTGTCCTGCCTGTACCCTCCCCAGTTAAATAAACTCTATTAACCCTCTCATGCCTCTCTAGGAGAAAGGAGGAATGTTCAGTGGAATGTTCAGATCCAAATCTCCCAAAGGTTCTAAAGATCCTACATCTGCACTGGTAAGTGTCTCTTCTTGTGTTTTTGTTGATGTACAAGCAGGTCTTTGTCAATGTACAGGTAACTACATCACCACAGTATTCAACCTGTACTCGTTAGTATGTGGTGACTGTGCAATTCCTCTTCATACTCAATCTCTATTTTTTATTCAATCCTGACACCCAGTCCTGAACTGTTTGATGGATTATCTCAGTGAAGCAAAAGCATATGTCTTCTTGCATCTGCATGTGCGCTTTACAGGTTTCCATGGACACTGAGAGTGGAATCCTTGCAGGAGGAGATGAAAAGAGGGAGGAGTCACGTAGGCCGAAGAGGAAGGTGGGTGTGGTTTGCGCCTTAGCTGTCATTGGTGTATACTACCCTGTGTAACTAACTACTGTAGTACCATGTGTCTTAATTACTCTACAGTGCCTTGTTTGTGTAACTGCTGTACAGTACTGTGTTCGTGTAACTACTCTCAGTACCCTTTGAGTTTTACTACTCCATAGTACTGTGTGTAATAACTATACTCCACCCTGTGTCTAACTACGCCACACTGCCCTGTATGTGACTGTAGTGCACTGTACAGGGTTGTTTACGGTTTATTTTTTGTGATTTGTGGCCACTAGGTATCATTCAGAGTGACGAGAACTCTTCCTAGAACTCCAAAAATTACCTTACAACCCCCAATACAGGTAATGAGACAAAGCCACCTACCTTAATTTATTAGCCACCCACTTCCTTCTCTGCTTGCTCACACGTAATCTCATTTCCTGTCTACATGAGCTTGAGAGGTTAGAGGGATTGTGGGATACATGCCCACATGTCATTACTATATTCCTCTCCCATCTGTAGGAATCTGAGGAAGAGGAACTCTTGGAGCAGTCTTTTGAGATGGTGGAACTCCCTCAGTGCAGGTCTGTTAATACCTATTTGGGTAAATGTGTGTGTTACATTGTGAAGTGTAACACTATGTGTGTGCTACATTGTGGAGTATAACACCATGTGAGCTACACTGTGGAGTGTAACACTATAGGAGGAGGGAATAGAAATGTATGCATATGACCTGCTACAGCTGATTTATCATGGCTGGTGGCCATTGCAGCAAAGGTAATTGCATCTGTATTTTAAGTCCTGGGAAAAGCGGGTGTTAACTTCTTTTTCGGCACAAGATAAGCACGTCCACTCTTAAGAGGAGACATTGTTAGCGTCTACACCATCTGGTGTCCCTAATCTCCAAATCTGAAGCCCTCTCCGTGACCTCCTTGGGTACCAACCGTCTCGTTTTTTCTTTAGATGGCATTCTGTAAAAGTGCAACAGCAAAAAAGCATGCTGTTTGTTGTAGCAACTCAGAGGCAGCATAAATGTAACTGCTGTTACATTTATACAGATGGGGGCATCATGTTTTTTTGGTTATGTAACATCCAGTTCCCCTCTAGAATATACTCCGAGAACCATACTAACTTTTTACATCTGTTTTAAATGATGTATGATTTGATTTTTTGGGCCATACTTATTAAGCATGCTGCAGATTACTGTTAGTGCCAAAATTTTTGGGTATTTACTAAGACTGGTTATGTAAATGAGCACAGCCGCAGCGAGGCCATTTAAATGAACTGCCGGTATTTAAGATGCATCTTGTGCATAGCAGGAATGCAACATTTGTTGTACCACTCCATCTCTGGTGAAGTCGGGCTTTGGACAGGTGTCAGGATCCATGGATGGAATAGATAGGCACTGTCAACTTAAAATGTTAACACGTCTCATTGGTAAAAACTTGAGAACCGTTCTAATATTTCAAGTTAATTGTGTACCCAAACTGTTGCGACAAAGTTGGAAGCACACACATTTATAGAATGTTGTAGCATGCTGTAGCATTACGAGTTCCCTTCACTGGAACTAAGGGGCCTTGCCAAAAACATGAAAAATAGCCCCAGGCCATTATTCCTCCTCCACTAAACTGTACAGTTTGTACTATTTGGGCCAGTACAGTTGGTACAGTGCATTGCCACCAAACCCAGATTCCTCTGTCAGACCGCCAGATAGTGAAGCGTGATTCACCAGTCCAGAGGACGCGTTTCCACCGCTCCAGAATCCAATCGGTGTGGCTGAAGTAGCCGAACCAACTAATTAGTAGCCGAACACCCATACTTTTGGCCACGTAGTGTACGTGTTTTACGCTGTGGAGTATAGCCCTGTGTGTGCTACACTGTGGGGTTTAACACTGTGTGTGTGCTACACTGTGGAGTTTAACACTGTGTGTTACAGGAGAGCTCAGTGGAAGTTCAGGTGGTGGAGATGGCACCTTTGCCAAGTGAAACGAATCCCCTTGACACTACAGAGGTATGTACACTATGTACTCTATTTTTGTGCCAGAACTAATTAATTGCATTGTTAGTAGGTTGGAAATCTAGTTATTTCACTAGATGATAATGGCTCGCACGCCTTGTGAATTAATTGCGAATATTTATGATTAATCTCTCTTCCCCAGGACGATGATGACGGCTTACTGGATTGGTGGAGAACAGTGGAAGGTACGTATGTCATCCCTGTTCAT
Organism: Anguilla japonica; assembly: GCA_025169545.1. Taxonomy (NCBI): domain Eukaryota; kingdom Metazoa; phylum Chordata; class Actinopteri; order Anguilliformes; family Anguillidae; genus Anguilla; species Anguilla japonica. The sequence continues at coordinate 4,994,855 of CM045890.1, read as the reverse complement.
TTGTTTTCCTGACAAATTAGTTTCAGCTGTTATGTGTATGACTTAGACATTGAGATGTACCCATTGACCTGTCACGTGTATTTACAAACAACTGTTGTAGACCTCATGTGTTTATCCTATTACCGCCAAGATGGTTGACCTTGAAGATAGGCCTGGTGTGTCTGTCCAGTTGGTTGTGTAGCACAAAGCAGTTTTTCCTCATGCTGCATGGACGGAGGGTGGAGTAGTTTCTTCCTCCCAATTCTACCATTGTAGTACTTAGCAGTTTCTTGTGCTTTTATGTGTACAGTCTTGGGTCAGAACCATTTTAAGGCAGCAAGGGTCCTTTACATGCTGAACCAAGTGGTGAACAGAAAGGTGTAGAGCATGCAGATCATTTGAGCTACCGTGAGCTTTGATTATTGTTCTGTGTTTGCCAGGTTGGAACGAGTGGAATGAATCTTCAAACTTTAAAGAGGATGAGGAAGAGCTGTGAGTTCACCTCTTTTATTAAGTTCTCTGTTTCCCTAGCTCCCTTCCTTTCTCACTCTTCTTGCTTTGTCTCAGTACAACTTTAATTCTGCAGTAACTCTTTTTTTAAAAAAATATATATACATTTAAAAAAATTTAGCATCTCCAATCCCAACCCGAATTTGGAATGTCCCAATTTGCAAACTATGTACAAGTATGCTCATATACTGTACAGCCCCTGTTGCCGGATTCGGGAGAGTGAAGGCAATCTGTGGTTCTCCTCCTCCACAGTGCCAGCCAGCTGCTTATTTTCACACCACTGCCACAAGTGTGAAAGCAGGCAGTAGGGGCAGAGGAGACCCCATTATTTATGTGTGTGTGCAGAGAGCAAGCCAAGGGCATCTGGATAGCCAACAGGAGCCCCTTGAGCAATAAACGCTGAACCTCTCCTCTTGTCCTCCCTCTACCATGTTTTTGTTTATCTCATCCAGTTCATAGCACTGTTTAACCCCCCCCCCCCCCCCCCCCCCCCCCCACCGGTGTCTCTCAGTATAGACTGCATCCTTCCTTCAATCTCCTCCCATCGTAATTTATTTCTCCTCCCCATTTCCATTCTCCTTTCTTTCTTTTTGTGTCCTCACGAGGTATTGTTTCTAGAATGACGGACAGGATCCTGTCTGATCTCTCTCCCTTGGTCTCTCCCCCAGGGCGATCGAGCAGGCCGCTGACCGTGTGTACCTGGGAGCCCAGCTCTTCGTGCGCCTCTTCAACCAGCGGGGGGCGTCCTTGCAGAAGCGCATCCTGGAGCTGCTCGAGCTGGCCGACGCGGCGGACAGCTTCCACAAGCGCGCCTTGCAAGCCAGCATGGGCGGCCGGGTGGCCAGCGTGGTCGGGAGCGTGACCACCATCACGGGCCTCATCCTCGCCCCCTTCACCTTCGGCAGCTCCATCATCGTCACGGCCGTGGGCATCGGCGTGGCGACCGCGGGCACCATCGCCTCCGCCTCGGCCCACATCACGGACTCCGTCCACTTCACCCTGGACCGCAAGAAGGTGGAGAAGATGATCGAGGGCTACCAAGACGAGATAAAGGACATCCGGGAATGCATGGAGTTCGTACAGGTGGGTCCTCTTTCTCTACCTCTCAGTTCAAAAAACCAAATTTCAGTTTTGTCTTATTTACAGAATAATAGAACAGAAGTTGGTCATATACAATGTAAGTTCCAAAAAGTAGTATAAACCCCTTTTGTTTCACCAGTAAAATGAAAAGTTATTGGTCATCTTGATTTCTGTGCAGATGTTGTGCGGTGCAGTTCAGTGTATGATAACAAAGAGAACTGGGCTTTGTATCTCAGGGGTTGATTGATGTTGTATACTTTGATGGACTCAGATTAATGTGAAGTTAATGAGATGATCTGAAGCCCCTGGAGTGATAAAAAAAGAGAAATATTTACAAATCATGCTTTGCAGAACTCAATTAATTTCAAAATATTTGGTCTGACAAAAAATTTATCCATGGCTAAATTTGAATAGTGAGTTTGAATATCAAACTGCAGGTCGTTTTTATGATTGCAGTGGGTGACTCACATTAAAATAAATGAACAAACAAACATAATGACAGTTTCACCAGGACCTTTGTTTACGGTCACACCGGTGCTCTCAATTTACCTTCCAGGTCGCACGGTTTAAGTTTAAGTTGCTATGCAACCAGAACGGTCTCACATTTGAGCCCTGGTTTAGGCTTTCCATTAGGTTTTCTGTTAGTTCCGTTTAGAAGAAAAGATTTTTTTGTTGGTTTTAAGAATTAAACCGTGTTTCATAGGTGGTTGAATATATTTTTTCTTGATGGAAAAAAGATGATGTATAAGATGTGCTATGTTCTAATGGCTGCTGATGCAGGTGAAGTGAGTTTCTAAGATAAAAATGGTTTGTTTTGCCAGGGACCATTTCTGACAGTAGTTTTCCAGCAGAACCAGATTTCAAGTGTTCGCCTGTCTATATTTCCAGACCCACACCAGACATACACTCTTCTTGCCTCTTCTCTCTGCAGCAAGGGATGCATACACTGCAAGGGTGGAACTTTGAGAAGTACACAGACAGCGTGGCAAAACGCGCCCTGAATCGGAACATTAAACACGTTGTGAAGGAAGGCGCTCGAGCAGGCAAGGCTCTAATGATCAACACAGACAAACTGATCAGCACCGTGCAAGTACTGAGTGTAGCAGGTGGTGCTGCCAAAGCCGCCCAGGCAATCAGTGTCACCACTGGTGTTATGTCAGCACTCTTCCTCGCTCTCGACATCTTCTTCCTCGCCAAGGACTCTCATGATCTACGCAAGGGTGCCAAGACCAAATTCGCAAAAAAGCTTCGTGAAGTGTGCAAGGAACTACAGGATGGACTTCTAGAATTGAACAAAGTCAAAACTGCCTTGCAGAAGACCATGGATGGCATTGAAGTGGAAGAGGTTGAAGAGGAGGAGGAAGAGGAGGAGGATGAAGAGGATTTGGCCCTTAAGTCTGACCCAGTTAAAATGGCCCAACTGGAGGAGGAGATAAACCAGATAGAACAGAAACTGGACCAGGAAGTTCTGGAGAAGAAAAAAGAGGGGGAGGGAGAGGGAAGAAAAGAGTCCAGAAGAAATGATAGTAAGCAAGACCATGTAAAGCCCCAAGGTGGAAAGATGGAAAAGGGTGAAAAAGAAAGTGTGAAGGGACAGAAGGGGGTAAGAGTAGAAAAAGAAGGGAAGGCAGAAAGTGAAGGTGGAAAATTTGGAATAAATGAAATGTCAAAGGGGGGACGCCAAGAAGATGGGAATGAAGACAGAAAAAAAGAGAAGAGAGAGGGGGATATAAAAGGGGAAAAGAAGAGAGAGGGGGATATAAAAGGGGAAAAGAAGAGAGAGGGGGACGAACAGAGGAAAAGTGGAAAGAAAGAGGGGGATGAACAGGGTAAACAGGAAAGGAGAGAGCAGGATGAATGGAGAAAGAAAGCAAAGATAGAGAGCGATGAACAAAGGAAAAAAGAACCAAAAGAGGGGGGAGAACAGTGGAAGTATGCAAAGAAGGACTCCATTCCTCCGCCAGCTCGGCCTCGATCGAAAGCCATATCCCACAGCACAAAAGAGACTAGGTGGGAGGGGCCGGACGCTGACCCCAAAGCTCCGCCCCCTGCCCGACCCAAGAGGTGTGTTTCCCAGAGGGAGCCTCTCTCAATCTGACCCCCGTAACTAATGCAGAATGCAGACGTGTCCGCTGGTATTGCCGACCTTACAGGCATCAGGGTCATGTTCATGTTCATGGGACATCTGCATGTTAATCCAGTCTTGTATTCTGATTGTTTGTGGGCCAACTGTATATGTTCATAGAGTGCTGACTTTTCTCTGGCTCGCAGCCATTTTGTGGTTGTTTGGGCCATTGTTGTTCTTTGTTGGCCACAGCTGTACACATGCATTCAACATTTAATCAATATTCTCCCCTGAAGAACACTACAGAACCAAACTTGTGTATAGAGGACCAAATTATTTTATAAATGTATTTAATTCTTTTGTGAAATATTTTCTTAATACTAATTTCCAAAACACTGTATTTCATTTTTTAATGACACTTTTATTATATTTTTTTTTAGGATAGCCAACTAAAACTTTAAGTCAAATCAATGAAGATCAGACAAACTAGCTAGCTTGGTAGCTTGTCTGATCCTAGCCTTTGTGGTTATCATAGACTGTTTGTCATTGTAGCTGGTTTGTAATTAGCAATAAAGATATCTTTTTAAAAATCATTTCAGGTCTTTGTTGTCTTTCCTGCACAAAACCATCTGATGCAACTGCTCAAGCTCTTTACTAAAGACCATGATTAGGGGTCATGGTCTAAACATGAGGGTTTGCAGATCTAGTGAGTGTGAGCAGGGTTATGATGCATAATTACTGTTTCCACCACTAGGAGGAGACAAGTCTTAGCCTGTAAAAATGAAAGAATAATGTAGAGCAGGTATTTCAAACATAAATCCCTGAGGACTGATATATCTGCTGATTGATTTTTTATGTTTTCGTGCAATTAAGTGCATAATTCCTGTCATTGATTGGCTAAAAAGTCTGCACGCCTTGTTTCCAAGGCCTAAAATGGCTGCTGATTGAAAGGAAACCACAGAAGCCAGTAGAAACGTCTGAAGAGTCTAAGAGACACCTGAAACCTAGGCTCCCTCTGGTTTGGAGAGATATGAGGTGGTCTCATGGGTGTGGGATAAGGAGGCAGATATCAGACTTGGGTGGGGGAAATTCTTACAAATGTATTTTAGGTTGACAAGCAAATAAACTAGTGAATCTTCATGACTTAAAATGGGAGGCCACCAAATGTTGTTGACAGACCTGCTGCAGAACTCCTGCTTTTTGACAGACCTGCTGTAGAACCTCTGCTGTAGAACCCCTGCTTTTTGACAGACCTGCTGTAGAACCTCTGCTGTAGAACCCCTGCTTTTTGACAGACCTGCTGTAGAACCCCTGCTTTTTGACAGACCTGCTGTGCAACCTCTGCTGTAGAACCCCTGCTTTTTGACAGACCTGCTGTAGAACCTCTGCTGTAGAACCCCTGCTTTTTGACAGACCTGCTGTAGAACCTCTGCTGTAGAACCCCTGCTTTTTGACAGACCTGCTGTAGAACCCCTGCTTTTTGACAGACCTGCTGTGCAACCTCTGCTGTAGAACCCCTGCTTTTTGACAGACCTGCTGTAGAACCCCTGCTTTTTGACAGACCTGTTGTAGAGACCCTTGTGAAGGGAGTCTCAGAAGAACAATTCCTCTGGCAACAAGGAAGTGCTTGCTAAACATGTTTGGAATCAAAAGCATTTCCTGACGACAGGAAGAGCAGACAGTCAATATCTTGTTTGTACATTAAGGTTATTATGATTGTCGTCATTGTAGGAGACAGTCAGGAACTGATTGTCCTCAACGATAAGTGCTGCTTTAGCATAACTCAATGCTAGTCATCGTGTCGACGATCAGGAAGTGCTTGTCACAAGTGAGGGGAATGCCACCTGTGTTCTCTCTGCCAACACATCTTCCACAGTGGGAAGAGCTCTCAGGGGGACCCCAGATATAGAGATATAGAGGGGGAGCCCACTCTTCACTGGTCGAGCCGATGTCATAGGTAAAGATAAGCTAATTACTAATAGATATGTAATAGTAAATTTATCGGAGCCAACGAGCGTATGGGTGGATAACTTGAGGTATTAAACTAGCTGGAAAGATGGAAACTCCAAACTAAAGAAATGTATTAATACACAGATCAGGATGGGTTGGGGTGATGTATTTGGGCTTGAACCAGGAGAGGGATGGAGTTGTTGCCAGGGAAGAGAACAGAAATGCAAATGGGTCAAGGAGCCAGATGATTACAGTGTTGTTAAAGGGTGCAAAATCACACATATCATTAGAATGTTCTTAACCTAAACATTCTAACATTTTTGTAACAATCACTACAATCACTAATGGAAAGAGCAGTGGAGTTCTAGAACACAGACTTAAAATTTTAGAGAAAAAAAAAACCTACTTGGATTAATGCTGCACATCTAGAGGCCTGAGTGTGATATGGAAAAGCTTCAGGATACTACACAATGCCAGTATATCTAAAACATTTGCAGAAAGGGGGATGCACATAACCATGGGTGATCCTGGACAGGCAACACTCCCACATGGCACTGAGCAGCAATCCAGAGCAGATCATATTCAGTGAAAGGCAACAGCACCATCAGGTCAACTCACCTGATAGCTCAATACTCCAGTTCCACCCTTTATCACTTTACCAAAAATGTAACTGTATATAACAGAAAAGATCAGTTTTGAGCCCACAGTTGGAGCATGTCTGAAGACTGAATGTGCAAAGGGAGCTAAAAGCTGTTCTTGGAAACGTTCAAATAGCCAGCACCTTGTGAACAAAATAATCACGGTGGAGAATGAAGGATAAACCATTCACTAAGATACTGTGGAGCAACACCAGTTAAATGCCTTACATGTTAGGAGAAGAACCTTGTAACCAATTCTGAATTTAACAGGCAACCAGGCACAACCACCAGACTAATATGAACACATCTCTAGGCTCTTGTAAGCACTATAGCAGCTGCATTTTGAACCAGTTGAAGACTTTTCAAGGTCAAATTAGTGAAACCAGATAGTAAAACATTTTAGTTGTCAAGCTTAAAGTTTTAATAAAGCATGAAACAACTTCTTTTTTTGCAGCACATAAAGGACGATGTCTTCCTCAATTTATATTGAAAAGGTACAAATGGGCCACTTTTGTGCTATTATTACTGGGGACTCCGAAAGATGAGAATGGAGTCAATATCCATGCCAATCACATTAGCTGTGACAATCAAGTCATCTAAATGAAAACAAACAAAAAATGGAAGAATTTATTTTTAAAAGGGCATGCTACTAATTTCCTGATATATTCCAGTAATCAGTAAAAGGAAATTTTGGGTCATCCAGACCTTTATCTTTAAGAAAGGCATGTTGTTTGACAAGCTGGGCTACTTCACTGTGCTTAACTGATATATAAATGGTAAATGGACTGCATTTATATAGCGCTTTTATCCAAAGCGCTTTACAATTTATGCCTCTCATTCACTCATTCACACACACACTCACACACCAAAGGTGAAAGACTGCCATGCAAGGTACCAATCAGCTCGTTGGGAGCAATTAGGGGTTAGGTGTCTTGCTCAGGGACACTTTGACAGGCCCAGGGCGGGGAATCGAACTGGCAACCCTCCGACTGCCAGACAACCGCTCTCCTCCTGAGCTATATATAGATGTTTAACTGATATATAAAGAAGTTTGTCATCTGCATAGCAGTAACATCACATCTGCTAACAATGTCCCCCAAAAGTAGCACATACAGAGAAAAGAGAAAGGGGCCCAATACAGATCCTTGTGGTACTCGACAGCTTACCCTTGAGCACCCAGACAATTCATTATTTACTATTGGTCTATTGTATCAAAGCACTTAAGTCAATCAGGAAGATTATGAAAGTACAACAAGTCTGAGGAGAGAACAAAAACAAATAATTTATTACTAAAGTAAGAAATCTATAATTACTCTTATTTTCTTCTATGCATTACATTACAGGCATCCAGCAGATGCTCTTATCCAGAGTGACTTCCACAATTTGTTTTTTTTACATACCATGCAGGTTAAGGACCTTGCTCAAGGGTACAATGGCAGTGTCTGACCTGGGAACCGAACCTGTGACTTTTAGGTTACAAGACCAGCTCCTTTCCCATTATACTATACTGCAGCCTATAAGGAAAAGGAAAAGCCAGATTGTCTATCTTAGAGGTGCAACATTCCCATTCCAACTGATACTGATGAGACTTTTGTTTAAGAGCTCATGTATGCTCAGGGCAATCGTCCAAATGCCAAGCCTCTTCTCAGAAATGTTTTTTTTAGAGCACAATGGCAAGCATTTTGCACATAGCAGTACCTGTCTATCTGCCATATCTGTTGACATAGAGCTTGTTGAAGCGTCTAAATCAAAAGTATTTTGGCCCTACACAAGTTCAATAGCCCAAGAAGTGGAAAAAGAGCAGTCTACACTCATGACTAATACTTCTTTTTTATTAAAGTCCGATTTATATTTAGGTGTTTGGGTGGAGTAAAAAGTGTAATTATAGATTATGGAAACATGACCTCCCCAAAGAGTTTGAACTATGTGACCAAACATGAAAACTCATTTACAGCAAAAATTCTTATCCACCTTAAGCCATATTTCAGAAAGATATAATACGTCAAGGTTGTGTAGAAAAAACACATTTTGTCTCAATGGGGACCCCTGGATAAATAAAGGATAAATAAATAAATAAATAAATAAATAAATAAATAAATAAATAAATAAATAAATAAACCCACATTTTTCTGCTCACATGGTTGTGTGAGATGCGTGATTCTTCAAGAGGCCCCCCAGGGTTTTTTATTTATTTTATTTTATTTTTTTTACAAAAATAACAACAGAAACAAATGGAGGATGAAGCAGAAGATGCAGGAAGTGCTGTTTGTTTGTGTGAAATCAAGTTACATTTTCAGGAACTGGGAGGGTTGATGCCGAAGCGAAATAATCGCACCAGAACAGGTTTAGAGGTCAACTTACGGAATTTGCTGGCACGGTCTTTTACTTGTGACTCCAACAGGCGGGAATTCACACATGCAGAAAACCTACAGAGCTCCCCGTTCAGGAACAAGACTGAATTTTTCCACCTTTGATAGGACGGGACAGATCACATCTGTGGCCAATCAAACGGCAAGAATGCCATGATTAAATCAAATCTGATGTAAAAAAAAAAAAAAAAAAAAACACTGCTGGTAATTGAAAATAGTGGAGTTCTAGAAAAGTGGTTTGAAAGGTACCATTCCAAAAAAAAACTACTCTCCAAAGGGTATGATCTGGGAAAAGTGGGACTGACTACCCAGGGCCCGAATGGGGGGAGGGCCCTCGAAAAGCCTGGAATGATGCGTGAGATGGTAAATGGTAAATGGACTGCATTTATATAGCGCTTTTATCCAAAGCGCTTTACAATTGATGCCTCTCATTTGCCAGAGCAGTTAGAGGTTAGGGGTTAGGTGTCTTGCTCAAGGACACTTCGACATGCCCAGGGTGGGGTTTGAACCGGCAACCCTCCGACTGCCAGACAATCGGTCTTACCTCCTGAGCTATATCGTCCCATGAGAGACATGGATCAAGAGAGGAAGGGGGCCCACAGACACTGCTTATGTATAGGGCCCAGAATTTTGTGCTACACCCCTGGGTACGATACACAAATACAGACACAATTATCCATAAGTTACTGCATATATGATTAATCCATATACATTATACACACATTAAATACACACTTCAGTAGAGCCCAGTAGTTCTCAATGGGGTTTAAGTCAGGAGAGCAAAGGGGGCCAGGTCATGATTTTGTCACCTGTCAATCAATCAATCAATCAATCAAATTGTATTTATATAGTATATTTCACAGCAATTGTCATAATACGATTCAAAGACGGCCCTGGCCTAAACCCCCACAGTAGTAAAGCCTAAAGCAACAGCGGCAAGGAAAAACTCCCTGTGGCAGATGGGAAGAGACCTCAGGAGGACGATGGGAAGAAACCTTTCTTGGCAAGCCAATCCATGGAACTCTTGGATGCATGTGATGCAGCATTGTCATTACATTACATTACATTTATTTGGCAGATGCTTTTATCCAAAGCGACGTACAAAAAGTGCATTTCATGGTCATAGACAACTGCTAAACACAGGTTCAGTAAGGTATAACACTTATTTTGTACAGCTATTTCTAGCCAAGAACACAGTTTAGTTCACACAGTGAACGCTATTCGGACCTAACCTCTGCAAAGCCAACTAGGCAGAAGAATAAGCTACAGTATTAGGACAAATGCAAATTACCAAGTGCTGGGATGGGGCAACATGTAACAAGGGGGGGGGGGGGTGCAAGATTACAGCCTATTAAAAGCCGCTGGGTTCTTAAGCCACTGTTTGAAGAAGGGGGCCTCTAAAACCTGACAACGTAAAATCTGCTTAATAATTATGCACACCGACTTATCAGAAAATTACTGTATTTTCAATATGCTGACCTGTGGTCACAAAGAACCAACTTGAGTGTGCACGGTTCTTTCTGAACTGGATATTATGCATATTATTACATACACTTTATTGTACGGTATATATGCTGACTTTCAGGTTAGGTTACTTGAGGTGTGAGGCATTCACATGGTGTTATATGCCCATCCTTTATAAATACATTTTTAATAAATAAAAAAATGGAATGGAATGCGAAAAGCAAGTTGGGTCAGGAAAACACCCTGGTAGGCCTCAGCAATAAAATACATAATCAGCCAATCACATGACACGCGACACCTTTTTTCCTCATGCCCATCTAATCACATGCACACATCAGATCAATTGAGTGCCTTTTTAAACCAACAGTCAGATCTCTCCGGAGCTGGGTAGGACACTGCCGTTGTACGCTTGAGCAAGGTACTTAACCTGCATTGCTCCAGTACATTCAGCTGTATAATTGAATACAATGTAAGTTGCTCTGGATAAGAGCGTCTGCTAAATGCCTGTAAACTAAACTAAACTTCACTTGCTACTATACAGAACTACACTCACCCTCCACCATCCCAGCTACCACCTGTTGTTTGGATCTGGTTCTAAGTACTGGGGGGGGCTGGGGTTCCTGTTTAGTAGGGAAGATATATAGCACTCCCTGCTAATTGGGGTAGAGCAGGCTGGTACGTGCACTAATACCTGAAGCAGATCCATTCAGCGCCAAACCAAAAAATGTGCTCACATATTCATTTAAATATTTAATCTAACTACGTGGCGTGACTGAAATAAATATTTAAGTATGTACAGTATGGACAGTATGTACAACACATGGCTATGCAATTTATAAATATATGATTAAACAGACAATTATTTACCTGCTATATCTGAACTATCAGGTGACTTGCGTAACAGATGACACACATTTTCCAGTGGATAGGAGTGTCAAACAGGTGAGGTTCAGTGGAGAGGTATGTTGAACAGGTGAGGTTCAGTGGATAAAGCAGTTTCTGTCATAAATGAAAGCTATTTTACTACCACCATTCATTTTTGATAGATAGAAGTGACTAAACAGAATTAAATGAAGGTCCAGTTATTCCAGTTTGATGCGTTCTGACGTCCTGTCCTATTATTTCCTTGTAGTTTCATGAGGTCATATGTACTGTACCCTTCCCAAAAAAAAAAAAAAACCTGAGAGCTAGCCCACACCCCCGTGCAGGTAGTCCAGTCCCTCCCTCCTGAGACTGACTGTTATAAGCCAGAGACAGAAGAGCATCAGCACAGAGAACAGCATCTTCACGACACAGGGATTTACCACAATCTCACAAGCAAGAAAAATTCCACTCAGGTAGGCTAACCCTTCTCTTGATTTGGTGATTTCATCCAGCGACGTTACATGGCTGGCTCTATCTGTTAATGCTTATATTTTTATTACTTATTGGCACGTGTGAAAAAGTAAGCTTGGGTTAAATATACCCAGGACAGGTTAATGGTTTACATAAATCCACTCAAAGGGAGGCACGGGGGAAATAAATCGTGTTTACCTGAGAAAATTTTAAGTGAAACAAGGTTTTCATGAAGTAGATTGATATTTATCATTTCAAACGGACAATCTCAATTATTTTTCCTCTTCCTTTATTTTATTATATTAAAAGAAACCACGTCGGCAAAAAAGACATAAAGCAAATATATATATATATATATAATAAAGAGCGAACAAAAACACAAAACAAATTTACACACTGGTGATTAGGAAATTCCTCTTTTACTGAAAGTTCAAAGCAGGTCAATTTGACCCAAACCGATCACAAAGTGAGGCACTGTCCTAGTGAATGGCGATGCGCCAAGGTCTAGTGTTGGATCCAAACTGTACTAGTGCTAGCAGTGGCTAACAGCCTCACGGAGCAACAGACCGTTCACTCCAGCTTCACCCAGGGATGGTAGGGTTTCAGTCAGCCGAGGTCACAGCATCTCATTGTGAACCAGTGGCTTGTCCCCAATTGACAGCAAATAAATGCGCTGACACACAAATACACACACACACACACACACATGACTGGGCTTTCCAAAATACCAAATTTGGGAGAAAAGAGGGGGGAATAAAAAATTTTAAATTTTTAAATTTTAAATTTTAAATTTTAATAAAATAATTAATTTTTGCATTCAGTCATACAGTATGTATCAGTAGTAGATAAAGTAGTGTCGTTATTTTTAAACGTACAGTTAATAGGGGAGGTTAAAGGGGAAACTTTAAGAAAGAGGTTTTCTAGAGTGTGTTTGGGTCACAGTGCAGTCGGGTGGCATTATACATGTGTATGTATAGGTGTTGTGTGAATGAGTGTGTGTGTGTGTGTGTGCGTGTGTGGATTCAGTTTTGATAAGCCGTGGAAGTTACAGGATAATTACTTACAAAGACACTGCTGTGAAAATAGAATAAACATATTCATATATTAGACTCATAAACATATATTAGACTCCCGGGGCCTTGTTCATAAAGAGGTCTAATGGACAAACTGTATCTTAAACAGTAGCTTACACAGAAAACTACGATGAAGTACTTATAAAATCCCACTTGGATATGATTGTATTTACGCAAGCCGTGAGTGAATTACCTGCTGGTTACGTGAAGGTACGGCATGTCTGACCACTGCGTGCGAATCCCTGCAGTGGGGTGTGTTCACGGTTTAGGAATAACTTTTAAATGATAATCAAATTTAGCAAAAAAAACTCCTCAAAAATATGAAATAATGATGTTGGGTGGTACCGCTAGTTGGTACTGTTTGCAGTCCCTACGAAGTTAAAATGAGATCTAGATCCTTGGAGATGATCTTAAGATTACGTTTAAGTTTAGATCCGAGAACATTTTTGCAAACGGGGCCCTTCTGGTTAATAAGGCATTGTAGTCGTTATTATTCTGATACGTTTGTGGATTCCAACCAATCGAGTGTCTGCTATGAGTCATCAGCACGAGAGTGAGCTAGTCCATCAGGTTGTCCCGTGTCGGCTGATCAAGATCAGCCTGTTCTTCATGGTCAACGCCTTGGAAGAGTAGGTGGCCAGGATCCTCACACAAAGGAGGCACTCATTGTCCTTCCTCTCTCTGACGTGCTTCTCAGGGTTTTTTTTTTTTCGGGTCACAAGCACGGAAGCAGCTATTAAACACCACCCTGAGGTCTAAGCAATGACACCGCAAAAATGTACACGCCCTTATTTTACACATACCTTCACGCTCCCAGATTTGTGACTGAATTAAAATATGAGAATTGACAGGTGTGTTCAGGAAATTATGTCAGTACCTGGCTGGGGGGGGGGGGGGGGATGGGGCTCCACTCACCTTGCAGGACCCGTTCATCTCCGACCAGTAGGATTTACACTCTGCCACCTTTCTCATGATTCTCCTCTGCTCACGGATCTTCTCTTTTGCGGCAGGAAATGGACAACAGGCTGGTTTGTGCTGTCGCTCTGGTGATAGGATGTTGCATCCTGGCGGCCGAAGGCCTCCCGATCACCTCGACCATCTCCGTGGGCGATCTTAAAGTAAGCCTCGCGCTCCGTGCGCCTTCCTCCCGGCTCTGCGCAGCCTTACATTACATTTATTTCGCAGACGCTTTTATCCAAAGCGACGTACAAAAAAGTGCATATCATGGTCGTAGGCAACTGCTGAACACAAGTTCAGAAAGGTATAATACTTATTTTGTACAGCTATTTCTAGCCAAGAACACAGTTCACACAGTGAACACTATTCTAACCTAACCTCTGCAAAGCCAACTAGGCAGAAGAATAAGCTACAGTATTAGGACAAATACAAATTACCAAAAGGTGCTGGGATGGGGCAACATGTAACAAGTGACATAAAAGAACGGGGGGGGGGGGGGGGGGGGGGGGGGGTTTTTTTTTTGTTTTTTTTTTTTAAAAGAGTGAAATATGCAGCATGGTGGTGGTTAATCTAGGTATAGTCTGAAGAGATGAGTCTTCAGGCCACGGCGAAAGATGGGTAGTGAGGGGGAGGTTCGGAGAGGGACGGGAAGTTCGTTCCACCACTGGGGAGCTAGGGTGGAGAAGCTCTGTGATCCCTTTGGGCGGGTGGGAGGGGTTACTAGGCGCCCTGCTGCCGCAGAGCGGAGTGGTCGAGCCTTCTTAATGTTGTTTAGTTTTTTGTTTTTTTGTTTTTTTAAATAAGTCGGCGTGATTTAGCGATGAAGTTTGTAAAATAGACGATGTCTCGCTGACAGACACCCATTCGTCGCGAGACCTGTGGCCAGACGAAGCTTTGCGGGGAGGTTCCATTTGGCTGCGATCCCCAAGGCAACAGCACCTGTCTGTTCGGCTCCGCCGCCGCCGCCACCCCCGTCGTGGGCAGCCGCCCCAACGTGGCCTTCGAGATGCGCGGAGACTCCGAAGGCTACATCGTCTTCGTCCTGTTCCCCAATAAGGATCTGGTACGCGCTACGGGGCTCACACTGTACCCCCCCCCCCCCCCCCCCCCCCCCCCCCCATGCCCAATAACCAGGCACAGTTCTCACGCATACACAATCACTCCCAATAAACAGAGCTTCACTCCTAACCCCCAAACTCTCTCTCGGACACACACACACACACAAGTGTATAAATATACATCCATCACACACACACAAACCCACACAAGTGTATAAATATACATCCATCACACACACACAAACACACACAAGTATATAAATATACATCCACTCACATACACACAAACACACACTTGGGTTTGTAAAATATGTGAAAATCCCTTTTTGCCTGTCCAGGGGGGGAATAATGAGGCCTTTGTCTGCGGTCACGACAACAACACCCTCCGCTTCTTCACCGCGACCTTCAACAATAAAACCCTAACAGTGACCAACAAGGTGGGTATCAGCACAGAGCCTGACCAACACAATCAGTATCAGTTCAGAGCCTGACCAACACAATCAGTATCAGTTCAGAGCCTGACCAACACAATCAGTATCAGTTCAGAGCCTGACCAACAGTCGGTATCAGCACAGAGCCTGACCAAGACAGTCAGTATCAACACAGCGCCTGACCAACATGGTCAGCATCAGCACAGGGCCTGACCAACACGGTCAGTATCAACACAGAGCCTGACCAAACACATCAGTCTTAAAATTAACTTATGATATGATGCACATATAATGTTTGTAAGAGAGACTTAGCCTTTGTGCCTGCATATTGTTGACGTCCTGGGCATTTCCTTTGTTTTGTTTCAGACTGGAGCGGTCAGCAATGTTCTGGCCTCAGTCAAGGCCAACGTGATCCAATGCACCTTCACCGCTCTGGGACTGAACGCCACAGCCAGCGGGGGCAGCGCTGACACCTCCTTCTACGTCATCGGTGGCAAAGGGAGCTTCGTCAACGGTGAGCACCAAAACCTCAGAACAGACCCACTTTTTCCTGACCAGTCACACCACCGACTCATTATCCTGAGCAGCCAAACCACTGACCCACTCTCCTGAGCAGCCAAAGACCAATCCACTCTCCTCACCAGCTAAGCACTGACCCACTCTCCCTAACAGCAAAACACTGGCCACCACTGACCCACTCTCCTGACCAGCCAAACACTTACCCATTCTCCTTACCAAGCAAACACTGACCAAATCCTAGTCCAGCAACACACCCACACACAGCACAGATAACTCTGGGAATGTCCCAGTTTCCATGTTGTATCCATGTTGCTCCGGTTCTATGTTGTATTTCCTCAGGGGGGTTTTAAACGGCTACTTCTTCTTTCATTGCAGGAACCCTGGGGGATCCCACATTTATCTTTAGTACCTTCGGCAGTGTGGATCTGACCAGCTTCCCACCTCAATTTCCGGCCACGGCCAACACAACCTCCGTCGCCAACGCAACCTCCGTCGCCAACGCAACCTCCGTCGCCAACGCAACCTCCGTCGCCAACGCAACCTCCGTCGCCAACACAACCTCCGTCACCATCCCCGTGGGCCCTCTCAAAGTAAGCCTGCCTCTATGCACCTTTTTCCGCTGTCTCTGTCAGCCAGCCGGGGGGGGGGGGGGGGGAAAACGTCTCTGCACGGCCTTCTCACGTCGTTTCATTTTCTTTGTAAAAAAAAAAAGAATAAAATTAAAATAAGCCAACGTGATGGCGGTGAAGTTTAAAGGGACGACTGTCACTGACAGACATTCCATTGCAGGCGTTTATCAGACGTTCTTATCCAGAGCGACTTACACAACTTTAATTACACAGCGTTTACATGGCATCCATTTATGCAGCAGGATATTTGCTGAAGCAATGCAGGTTGAGTACCTTGCTCGAGGGTACAACGGCAGCGTCCGACCCGGGAATCGAACCTGTGACCTTTTGGTTACAAGACCAGTTCCTTACCCATTATACTACTCTACTACCCTCCCTCCCTCCCTCAGACCGCCATCATCGCACGTCCTGCGGCCAGAAAAAGCTTTGTCAGGAGGCCCCGAAGCAGTGCAACCCCAGCGGGAACGGAAACTGCCTGTTCGTCTCCGCCGCCCCCACCGGCAGCTCCAGCAACTTCGCCTTCGAGCTGCGAGGGATCTCCAATGGCTACATCGCCCTCATCCTGTCCACCCAAAAGAATGAGGTACGCACTACGGGGCTCGCACTGTACCCCCCCCCCCCCCCCCCCCCCCCCCCCCCCCCCCCCCCCCCCCCCCCCGATAAACAGACACAGTTCTCACACTCACTCAATCACTCCCAATAAACAGAGCTCCCCCCCAAACTGCCCCCCCCCCTCCTCCCCCCCACAAACAAACACACACACACACACACACACAATGCAGAAAGTAAAATACAGGCTGAAGAGTGTAGTGCGTTAAACCTCACACACACATGTACACACACACACACACAATGCAGAAAGTAAAATACAGGCACATGTAAACTCTCACACACACACACACACACACACACACACACACAGACAGGTTGTAGCTGTTAGGACTCTTGTGTCTGTAAAAAATGTGTGAAAGTTCCCTTTTTGCTTTTGCAGGGAGGGAACAACCAGGCCTTCATCTGCGCTCAGCAAAACAGCATCGCCCGCTTCTTAACCGCGACCCTCAAGAACGGAAAACTGAGCAGAAACGACAAGGTGAGTATCAGCACACAGCCGGCCAGACCAAACACATCAGTCTGATCAACACAATGATGTGATCCGCATTGTGATGTTTGTAAGTGAGACTTACCCCGCTTTCAACGCAGCGAGCAACTCGGCTGACCAGTTGCCGGAAGTCCACTCCTTCTCCGTGTAGCTGAGCAACGTCCAGCAACCCAAGCAACTGGGCACCCGAGCAACCAAAGTTGTCCGAAAAATGTTGGCCATGGTTTAACTTTTCGAGGGCAATGCCCATCAAAAGCCAATCAGAGCTTTGGGGGTTC
The DNA here is from genome assembly GCA_025169545.1 of Anguilla japonica. NCBI lineage: Eukaryota > Metazoa > Chordata > Actinopteri > Anguilliformes > Anguillidae > Anguilla > Anguilla japonica. The sequence goes on along the minus strand of CM045890.1, from coordinate 4,977,421 downwards.
AGATTTCTCCAACCAATATGATGCCATTTTGTGAATTATTGTTCCGCTCAGGGAGGAAAAATTAAGGAACAAAAACTTACAATCATACCCGGTGTTATACAACGTTTTTTTTTTTTTTTTTTTTAAAAAGAGTACCTGGACAAGCATCTAAAAAATGACGCTTGGACGGGATATTCGACTTGCTTGCTAGCTAGCTAGTGAGAGAGAAATATGGAGAGATCGCTAGCTTGCTAGCTAGTGAGACAGTGAGTGGGATAGAGAGATATATGGCCAACAACATAGCTGTAACAAATAATATTTATCATTGTCCTGACATAACTAGGAATTAACGGAGATGATATGTGGTTATATAGCAAATATACAACTTCGATGATGCCGAAGCTGTACGAGACCACTAAGAGGACACAACGGGAAGCTCCTGCCCCTCCCTCAGCCTAGTAGGCTTGAGCGACCCATCAACCGAGTTGCTCGCTGTGTGAACGCAGGGTTAGCCTTTGTGCCAGCATGTTGTTGACGTCCTGGGCATTTCCTGCGCGTTTCAGACTGGAGCGGTCAGCAATGTCCTGGCCTCAGTCAATGGCAGTGTGATCCAATGCACCTTCAACGCTTTGGGACTGAACGCCACGGCCACTAAAAGTGCTGACACCTCCTTCTTCGTCTCCGCTGGCAGTGGGACCTTCATCAACGGTGAGCGCCAAAACCTCATAACTTACCCACTGTCTTTACCAGCCAAACCACCGACCCACTCTCCTGACCACCCAAACCACCGACCCACTCTCCTGACCACCCAAACCACCGACCCCCTCTCTTTACCACCCAAACCACCGACTCATTATCCTGACCAGCCAAACCACTGACCCGCTCTCCTGACCACCCAAACCACCGACCCACTCTCTTTACCACCCAAACCACCAACTCATTATCCTGAGCAGCCAAACCACTGACCCACTCTCCTGAGCAGCCAAAGACCAATCCACTCTCCTCACCAGCTAAGCACTGACCCACTCTCCCTAACAGCAAAACACTGGCCACCACTGACCCACTCTCCTGACCAGCCAAACACTTACCCATTCTCCTTACCAAGCAAACACTGACCAAATCCTAGTCCAGCAACACACCCACACACAGCACAGATAACTCTGGGAATTTCCCAGTCTCCATGTTGTATCCATGTTGCTCCGGTTCTATGTTGTATTTCCCCAGGGGGTTTTAAACGGCCACTTGTTCTTTCATTGCAGGAACCCTGGGGGATCCCACGATTACCTTTACGAGCAACGGCAGTGTGGATCTGACCGGCCTCCCACCTCGAACTCCGGCCGCGGCCAACACATCCTCCGTCGCCAACGCAACCTCCGTCGCCAACGCAACCTCCGTCGCCAACGCAACCTCCGCCGCCAACGCAACCTCCGTCACCAACGCAACCTCCGTCACCAACGCAACCTCCGTCGCCAACACAACATTCGTCACCATCCCCGTGGGCCCTCTCAAAGTAAGCCTTGCCTCTATGCACCTTTTTCCGCTGTCTCTGTCAGCCAGCCGGGGGGGGAAAAAACGTCCGGGAAAAAACGGGAAAAAACGTCTCTGCACGGCCTTCTCAACGTCGTTTCATTTTCTTTGTAAAAAAAAAAAGAATAAAATTAAAATAAGCCAACGTGATGGCGGTGAAGTTTAAAGGGACGACTGTCACTGACAGACATTCCATTGCAGGCGTTTATCAGACGTTCTTATCCAGGGCGACTTACACAACTTTAATTACACAGCGTTTACATGGCATCCGTTTATGCAGCAGGATATTTGCTGAAGCAATGCAGGTTGAGTACCTTGCTTGAGGGTACAACGGCAGCGTCCGACCCGGGAATCGAACCTGTGACCTTTTGGTTACAAGACCAGTTCCTTACCCATTATACTACTCTACTACCCTCCCTCCCTCCCTCAGACCGCCATCAGTCGCACGTCCTGCGGCCGGACGAAGCTTTGTCAGGAGGTCCCGACGCAGTGCAACCCCAGCGGGAACGGAAACTGCCTGTTCGTCTCCGCCGCCCCCAATGGCAGCTCCAGCAACGCCGGCACCAACTTGACCTTTGAGCTGCGAGGGATCTCCGCTGGCTACATCGCCCTCATCCTGTCCACCCAAAAGAATGAGGTACGCACTACGGGGCTCGCACTGTACCCCCCCCCCCTCGATAAACAGACACAGTTCTCACACTCACTCAATCACTCCCAATAAACAGAGCTCCCCCCCAAACTGCCCCCCCCCCTCCTCCCCCCCACAAACACAAACACACACACACACACACACACACACAATGCAGAAAGTAAAATACAGGCTGAAGAGTGTAGTGCGTTAAACTCTCACACACACATGTACACACACACACACACACACACACACACAGACAGGTTGTAGCTGTTAGGACTCTCGTGTAAAAAATGTGTGAAAATCCCCTTTTTGCTTTTGCAGGGAGGGAAAAACCAGGCCTTCATCTGCGCTCAGCAAAACAGCATCGCCCACTTCTTAACCGCGACCCTCGGACAGAACGGAAAACTGAGCAGAAACAACAAGGTGAGTATCAGCACACAGCCGGCCAGACCAAACACATCAGTCTCAGCATTAAGTCTGATCAACACAATGATGTGATCCGTATTGTGATGTTTGTAAGTGAGACTTACCCCACTTTCAACGCAGCGAGCAACTCGGCTGACCAGTTGCCCGAAGTCCACTCTTTCTCCGTGTAGCTGAGCAACGTCCAGCAACCCAAGCAACTGGGCGCCTGAGCAACCAAAGTTGCCCGAAAAATGTTGGCCATGGTTTAACTTTTCGAGGGCAATGCCCATCAACAGCCAATCAGAGCTTTGGGGGTTCAGATTTCTCCAACCAATATGATGCCATTTTGTGAATTATTGTTCCGCTCAGGGAGGAAAAATTAAGGAACAAAAACTTACAATCATACCCGGTGTTATACAACGTTTTTTTATTTTTATTTTAAAAAGAGTACCTGGACAAGCATCTAAAAAATGACGCTTGGACGGGATATTCGACTTGCTTGCTAGCTAGCTAGTGAGAGAGAAATATGGAGAGATCGCTAGCTTGCTAGCTAGTGAGACAGTGAGTGGGATAGAGAGATATATGGCCAACAACATAGCTGTAACAAATAATATTTATCATTGTCCTGACATAACTAGGAATTAACGGAGATGATATGTGGTTATATAGCAAATATACAACTTCGATGATGCCGAAGCTGTACGAGACCACTAAGAGGAACGGGAAGCTCCTGCCCCTCCCTCAGCCTAGTAGGCTTGAGCGACCCATCGACCGAGTTGCTCGCTGTGTGAACGCAGGGTTAGCCTTTGTGCCTGCATGTTGTTGACGTCCTGGGCATTTCCTGCGCGTTTCAGACTGGAGCGGTCAGCAATGTCCTGGCCTCAGTCAATGGCAGTGTGATCCAATGCACCTTCACCGCTTTGGGACTGAACGCCACGTCCACTAAAAGTGCTGACACCTCCTTCTTCATCTCCGCTGGCAATGGGACCTACAACAACGGTGAGCGCCAAAACCTCATAACTTACCCACTGTCTTTACCACCCAAACCACCGACTCATTATCCTGACCAGCCAAACCACTGACCCGCTCTCCTGACCACCCAAACCACCGACTCATTATCCTGACCAGCCAAACCACTGACCCACTCTCCTGACCACCCAAACTACCGACCCACTGTCTTTACCACCCAAACCACCAACTCATTATCCTGACCAGCCAAACCACTGACCCACTCTCCTGACCAGCCAAACCACTGACCCACTCTTCTGACCGGCTAAACCACTGACCCGCTCTCCTGACCAGCTAAACCACTGACCCGCTCTCCTGACCAGCCAAACCACTGACCCGCTCTCCTGACCAGCCAAACCACTGACCCACTCTTCTGACCGGCTAAACCACTGACCCGCTCTCCTGACCACCCAAACCACTGACCCGCTCTCCTGACCAGCCAAACCACTGACCCACTCTCCTGACCAGCCAAAACATTGACCTGCTCTCTAGCTCAACCAAACCACTGACCAAATCCTAGTCGAGCAACACAGCCACACACAGCACAGGTAGACATAACTGTGTGGGACAGTCCCACATTGCCTGTTACTCTTGCTCTGTGTTGCATTTCCTCAGGACTCTAAAAGGGTTATTTATTTTTTCTTTCACTGCAGGAGCCCTGGGGGATCTCACAATTAGCCTGAGGAGCAACAGCAGCTTGGACCTGACCAACAGCACCAGCGGTCAGACCGCACCGGGCAGCGGAACCTCCCTGCACCCCGTTTCCCTGGGTACGAAATCGCCCGCTAACTGCCACCTGACCGCACCAGCGATAAACACACTTAATTTCTTAACTTTTTTTTTTTTTTTTTTTTTTTTTAAGTGAAAGCGCCTAAACTTAACCCCTAACCCCATAGCCCTAGCCATTTATCACTATCGGAGTATTTGCCCCGTTCCCATCAGGAAATTACATCACATTACAGGCATTTAGCAGACGCTCTAATCCAGAGCGACTGACACAATTTTTACACAGCATTTCACATTGTATCCATTTATATCCAGCTGGATATAAATGGATACAGCTCGATATATACTGAAGCAATGCAGGTTAAGTACCTTGCTCAAGGGTACAACGGCAGTGTCCTACCCAGGAATAAAACCTGTGACCTTTCGGTTACAAGCCCAGTTCCTTACCCACTGGAAATGAAGCATCTGTTGCACTGCACTTAAGCTGCGGAGTGCCATCGAGTGACAGATCATGGTATTCGTCAGAATCCTGATGATATTAGTTAGCGAATATGAACCCCTCCCCCCCATTTTTTTTCTCTCTTTTGGATTCAAATTCAGGATTCTTTAATATCAGGAAAAACACACACTTCCTGGCTTAAGATAGTAAATGATAAACCAATACAGACGGTTTAATAATCTTTCTCTGTTTTCTCTCACTCCTCAGTTTTGTTGGTCCTGCTCAGCGCACTGATCTCCCGTCTGGTTTGAGAAGCTGAATGAAACTACAACCCCCACCACCCCCGCCTGTACTATTATGCTCATTTGGGGGAAGAAGTCTGTCAGTACTAAGCCAAATGAAATTCCTAATATTTATAGCTTTTAAATTACCTCTTTTACTGTGTGTTTATTTGTGAATGTGTACGTATCACATCTGCGTGTGTGTGTATGTGGGTCAAATACGTTTTTGTTTTGGATTCAAATACTTTTCTACACATTACCGATCTTGTCTGGTGTATTGGAACCAATGAAAACCCCACTTTCTGGTCATACTGGCAGGCTCAGTGACACCAGGCAAGATCAACAGAGCACAGAAAAGTATTTGAATCCGAAACAAATAACGTATTTGACCCAGGTCTGATGTGTATTTTTGTTACAAATGAAGCCATTTGGCCGAAGTGTGGCAAGCCCTAATGCAGTGGTCTTTGTATGACAGTATCCCACATAATGGTCGTGCACACAGTTTTAATTAAACACTTATCATCACCCTTATTTTCTTACAATAAACGATGCTGTATTTTTGTACGACTTAACTCAAGTCTGTTGTCATTCCTGACCTTCAAAAATGATCATCACCCTTTATTGCGTCGGGTCAGCTCCCCAATAAGTGATTTTTGAACCTCGCCATTTCAAAACCAAATCTCAATGCCCTGGCGTAGGTGGACGACAATCGCCCAAATTCTGACATTCTCGTGGCGCCTTGTCCCTGAACTTAACACGGGAGAGATGCAATGCTAAATCAGCCTAGCTTCTCGAAGTCTGAATTATTCCATCGTTCTAAACGAACGCGAGACAACGTGAGATGGTTCCGTCTAACGCCGTCCTGACAGGCAGGCAACACAGAACAAAAATTGTGTCACTGTCCAAATACTTTGGCACAGACACACACACACACAGTACATTACATTACATTACACTACATTACAGGTATTTAGCAGACGCTCTTATCCAGAGCGACTTACACAACTTTTTACATAGCATTTTACATTGTATCCATTTATACAGCTGGATATATACTGAAGCAATGCAGGTTAAGTACCTTGCTCAAAGGGTACAACGGCAGTGTCCTTACCCGGGAATCGAACCTGCGACCTTTCGGTTACAAGCCCAGTTCCTTACCCACTGTGCTACACTCCGTCCGTAAATATAGTAAATATAATCTTCAGAGGGCTTTTTGGCACGCCAGCATAGCAACCTAAACTGCATCTGCACTTTTGGGTTGTTGAGGGTTACGCACCACAAACAGGTGCAATCCAGTAAAACAGCTCACCCCCCCCCCCCCCCCCATTCAAGTCCAGAAATAAGACATCAACTTTCTTTCATTTTAATATTTTATTGAAATTGTTTCTTTTTAAACAGTTGAAACGACAAATGGACAAAAAAAAACAAAAACAAAACAAGAGACATAACATGTAAGTTGCCATATTAAAGTATCAAGGGACATTTTGTTAAAGTTCAGTTTAATTCGTTTCCCCAAAACAAAAGGTCTGCACTTTCAGATGCGTTTCCCGTCTGACTGCTCTATATACATCAGCACACTGCCACCTGCTGGTCCAGAAACAGCACTACCACACCTCACACCCTGTCACCTACAGTAATAATAACTACTCCTGTGTAAGATCCAGTCTCAATGCATTACACTAAATAGAACAAGCTATAAAAAATAAAACAACAAAACACTCCTTTGCAATCGAGTGTGTGTGTGTATTTGTGTGTGTGTGTGTGTGTGTGTTGGGTGGGGGGGTTGTTAAACAGAGAATAAAAGCTGGGAGGGGGTACAGTGGTGACTGGTCGGATAAGGGAAAGAGTAGTAATGGCCTTTCAGTGTTTGTGCACACGTGTGTGTGTGTGTGTGTGTGTGTGTGGGCATGTACGTGTGTTTATCTACGAGTCCTCATCTCCATTGACGCTGTCACCATCATCCTCTCCTTCCTCTTGCTCTCCCTCCTCCTCCTCATCCTCGTTGTCATCCTCCCGCCCTCGACTCTTCACCTGAGGAGGATAAGGCAGCCAGATGAGATCCATCTCTCTCTCTCTCTCTCTCACACACACACACACACACACACCCTCGATGACTGCATTTCCCCAAGAGGACAATTCTGTGAGTTTTAACTATCGTCCCCCTACTCCTCCTCTCACCTCCTCCTCGGTCTCTCTCACCTCCTCTTCTTCCTCCAGCAGGTCCCCCTCCTCCTCGGAGTCGTTCAGCTCCTGGCTCTCCCTCTCTCTCTCCCTCTTAACGCTCTCCTCCTTCTTGCTGCTGGAGTGTTGGAGAGAGGAGACCTCCCCTGGCTCGGGCTTCACGCTCTTCCCCTCTAACAGAGGGACATAGGGACACACACATACTGCCATTAACACAGGCTTTATCACAGTAAAACACAGCTTTTATAATAGCGCAGGCTGTATCGCAACACAGGCTTACCCTCCAAGAGAGGGACGCATTACATTACATTACATTATAGGCATTTAGCAGACGCTCTTATCCAGTGCGACGTACAACAAGTGCAATAGTTCCAGGTGCAGAGGTGACGCAGACGCACACATACCACCCTTATCACGGGCTATATCACAACACAACACAGGTTTTATCACAACACAACACAGACATTACCACAACACAGGCTTCATCACAACACAACACAGACATTATCATAACCAGGCTTTATCTTAACACAGGCTTCCCCTCCTAGAGAGGGACACACACATACCAGGACATGTGCCAAACACACACACACACAAAGTTAACATAGTCCTTAACACGGCCATTAACACTGAACTCAGCGCCAGTTTAGCTCACAGTAGCGCTTGTGCTTCTGGTTATACAGCGGTGAGTGTGTGCGGCCTTGGCACGCAGACGCACGGTCTGAACCCTACCGGACTTCTTGCTGTGGTCCTTCTCCATGCGGTCCAGGCTCTCCAGCAGGTAATCCACCTTGTGCTTGATCTGCGTCAGCTCCTTCTTAATGGTCTGCAGGTCATCAGCCTTCACTGCAGGAGCGGGGTGCAGAGACAGAGAGCAGTCTAGAGTGAGCTCTACATAGAGAGGGAGCAAACTGTGAGTAAGTTGTGAGTCAGCTGCACGCAGACAGTAAATTGAGTAATCTGTGAGTAATCTGAGTAAACTGAGTAATCAGAGTAAACTGGGAGAAGAAACTGATTTGTGCGCAAGGAGGAGGTTAGGGTTAGGGTGAGTAAACTGGGAGTAAGCTGGGAGTAAGATGCATGCAGGCACTGACTTGTGCGCGAGTAGGAGGTTAGGGTTAGGGTGAGTAAACCGGGAGTAAGACGGGAGTAAGATGCATGCATGCACTGACTTGTTAGGGTTAGGGTGAGTAAACCGGGAGTAAGACGGGAGTAAGATGCATGCAGGCACTGACTTGTGCGCGAGGAGGAGGTTAGGGTTAGGGTGAGTAAACCGGGAGTAAGACGGGAGTAGACACTGACTTGTGCGCGAGGAGGAGGTTCTCTGGCTGCTCTTGGAGGAGGAGAAGCTGGTCTTGGTGCGGCGGCTGCCGCCCCCGCTCACGCTGACGCGCGGACGCTTGGAGGGGATGACCGCCCGAGAGAGGGGAGGGGGGGGCGGGGGCACGCGCGACGGGTACGAGTACATCCTGCACAAAAAAAAAACAAAATAACAAAATTTAACCCAAGAATCAGCACAGGGAGCTACACCTAGCACAGTCAGCCCTGGGTTTTCTGGGGGATTTTTCTGTGGACATGGTATTACCATAATCACACTTATAATTCAGTTCTTCTTGCCTCAATTCAATTCTTTGTATACCTGGTACTGATGTATTGATAGGGCAGCAGTGTAGCATAATGGGTGAGGAGCTGGTCTTGTATCCTAAAGGTCACAGTTAGGACACTGCCATTGTATGCTAGAGCAAGGTACTTAACCTGCATTGCAGTGTAAATGCTGTGTAAAAGTTGTGTAAGTTGCTCTGGATAAAAGCATCTGCAAAATGTATGTAATGTAATGTAATGTCACTTCCTGGCTCCACCTCATATTCAAACACATTCCCACCAACACACAAGATCAAAAAGAAAAATAAAGAGGGGTAAAAATGCTAGCAGCAAACCTACCGGTCATAGTAATCCCGCTGGAAGTCATAGTCCAGATCGAACGAGGAGCTACTGCAGAGGGGGAGAGAGAGAATGTTTTGAGTTTTGACAAACAAAAAAAAAAGAGAGAGAGACACACACAGTAACAGCCAGGTGAGAAACGGCCAGAGAAATGCATTTTTGCTTTAGTTAAACTGATAACTTCTCATGTCAAACTGCAGTTCCCGATGTGTAAACGGCCTGTAAAATAAAAGTTCCTTGTACCCCTTTGATTGCTGAAAGGATTAACCCCACCCTCATTTTGCAAAGAGTCTAGCAATCAGCCATCTCAGCAAGACACCCGGTATGGAGTATGAGGGAGATGAGGGACTCAAAGAGTCAGTACAGAGTCAGTTCAGAGTTATCACAGGACATTTTGAGGGGTCATAAACAGGCATCCACAAAATCCCGCCGTGAGGGCATTCTGCTCCAGATTTGCCCGATAGGCCACCAGGACTCAGCCCGAAATCTCGGGAGAGCAAACGCCCGCGGAGCAGGTGAACACACGGACAGGTGCGTTTCACCTACCTGTACATGTCCCCTGCAGAGCGCTTGGTGGTCTTTGACCTGTGAGGCTTCGGCTCACCAGCCAGGTTAATATCTGAGAGAGAAACAAGAGACTGAGCACCAAGCTCTACCACTTACACTGTATCCCCATCACAACCACTTGCCCAACACTGTTCCCCATCTCTACTGCTTACCCAACGCTGTTCCCCAATCCCTAACACTTACCCAACTGTTCCACCCATCTCTAACACTTACCCAACCCTGTTTCACATCTCTAACACTTACCCAACACTGTTCCCCCATCTCTAACACTTATCCAACACTGTTCCCCATCTCTACTGCTTACCCAATGCTGTTCCCAATCCCTAACACTTACCCAACCCTGTTTCACATCTCTAATACTTACCCAGTCCTATTCCCCATCTCCAGTGCTTACCCAACACTGTTCCCCCATCTCTACTGCTTACACTGATCCCCATCTCTACTGCTTACCCAACACTGTTCCCCCATCTCTACTGCTTGCACTGCTCCCCATCTCTACTGCTTACCCAACACAGTTGCCCCATCTTGAACACATTCAACACTGTTCCCCCCCCACCTCTAACACTTACCCAACACTGTTCCCTGAGCTGTATTCCCAACCCAACACCTGTTCCTCCAGGCCTAATCCTTACCCAACATCCATTCCACCAGATCCATTCCATAACCAATCCCTGCACTATCCAGTTTTAACACTTACCCAACACCTGCTCTATCCAGTCTTTATCCAGTCTTACAGTAGAACTTACCCAACACCTGCTCTATCCAGTCTTACAGTAGTACCTACCCAACACCTGCTCTATCCAGTCTTAGAATTATACCCAACACCTGTTCTATCCAGTCTTACAGTAGTACCTACCCAACACCTGCTCTATCCAGTCTTACAGTAGTCTCTTACACTATCCCACACACACCTGCTCTATCCAGTCTTGGCACTTACCCAACACCTGCTCTATCCAGTCTTAGCACTTACCCAACACTGTTTTCCAACAGTACTATCTTCACATTTTACCACTTACCCAACACCTGCTCTATCTGTCTTACTCTCTATCCAGTCTCTTAACGCTTACCCAACATCTGTTCTACCCAGTCTTAACACTTACCGAACACCTGCTCTATCTAGTCTCGGCACTTACCCAACACCTGCTCTATCCAGTCTTAGCACTTACCCAACACTGTTTTCCAACTCTACCACTTACCCAACACTGTTCTCCATTTCTACCACATACCCAGCACCTGCTCTACCCAGTCTTACAGTAGCATTTACCCAACACCTGCTCTATCCAGTCTCTTAACACTTACCCAACACCTGTCCCACGATCATGCGCCCGTCCTCCCCCGCCACGGCGGCCCGGGCGTTCCTCTCGTTGGCGTACTGCACGAAGGCGAAGCCCTTGTGCACGGAGCAGCCCACGATCTTGCCGTACTTGCTGAAGATGGCCTCCACGTCGGCCTTGGTCACCAGCAGCGTGTTGAGGTTCCCGATGAACACCCGCGAGTTCAGCGAGCGCGGGTCCGTCTTGTTGGTCACGTTGCTCGCCATCAGGCTGCTGGTGGTGGGGGAACGACTAGGGGCAATGGGGGTGGGGGTGGGGTGGGGGGGGGGGAGAGAGTAGGGAGATGGGGGGTGGGGCGGAGAACAAGGGAGATGGAGACAGACAGAGAGAAGGAGAGAGAGACGAAGAGAGAGAGAGGGAGAGACACAGAAGAGACGAAAGAGAGACAGAGAAAGAGAGAGAGAGAGAGAGAGAGAGAGAGAGAGAGAGAGACAGCGAATAAGTGATCCACACAGAAGATACATTTATAAAAGATACATAGTAGAAATAACAGGTACAGGGAGCAGTCATCTCTAAAAGCAGCCGTTCTACATAGAGCCAGATGTGTTTCAGCACCCGGCTTTTTAAAGAGGATCAGACAATATGGGTATGGTCACATGACCATCCCTCTGTAGCATCCTCACCTGGCCTCACCTGCGCGTCAGATACAATTTCCCCGTGTGCGTGTGCACAGACACACTGCAACCTTCATGTGAAGGAGTGCACGTGCACACGAGGGTGCGCGCATGAGCGTTAGCCTGAGCTTGGGCGTGCGTACGCGTGCGAGTGTGCGCAGGTGTGCCCGGGGGTGTAAACATGTCTACGTGCCCAGCTGACCTACACGGCATCTTTACGATGGCTGCTAACAGGCGTAAGGGAGATTAACTGCCATTAGGGCAACTGCACAGTTACAATCACTGCACAGTCAGAACTCTGATATTAAGGTCATTGCACAGTTTAAGATTAAACAGATTTGTCACTTTCTGTGTGTGTGTGTGTGTGTGTGTGGGTGGGTGTGTGTGTGTGTGGGTGCACATACCAGCCATTGTAAAGTAGGCAGGCTGTGAGAAACATCTCCAAAAATATAAAACATCATTCAAAATAACAGACCAGAACTAAAAGAACAAAATGAAAATAAACAAATAAATACAATGTAAAAATAAAATTTAAAAAATAACTCCAGTTATACTCCACAGTAGGCCGGTTTTGGAGAGTAAGCCCGGGATTGGGGATCAGGCCTGGTTTTGGGGGAGCAGGGCCAGTTTTGGAGGAGCAGGCCTGGTTTTGGAGTGTAAGCCCGGCTTTGGGGATCAGTTTGGGAAGTAGGCCCGGTTTTGGGGGAGAAAACCCAGTTTTAGGGGAGCAGGTTTGGTTTTGGGGAGCAGGCCTGGTTTTTGGGGAGTAGGCCGGTTTTGGAGAGTAAGCCCGGCTTTGGGGATCAGGCCTGGTTTTGGGGAGCAGGCCTGGTTTTTGGGGAGTAGGTCGGTTTTGGAGAGTAAGCCTGGCTTTGGGGATCAGGCCCGGTTTTGGGGAGTAGGCCCGGTTTTGGGGGAGCAGATCTGGTTTTGGGGAGCAGGCCCGGTTTTTGGGGAGTAGGCCGGTTTTGGAGAGTAAGCCCGGTTTTGGGGATCAGGCCTGGTTTTGGGGGAGTAGGCCCGGTCTTGGGGGAGCATGTCCAGTTTTGGGGGCCACAGTGTAGGAAACATGCAGCAGACACAGGAAGGGCGGGACGGGGCAGAGCGGGTCTGGGCGGGGCATGGCGGGGCGGGGCGGGGCATCGCAGCGTGGGTAACGGACACTCTGCCGGACACACCAAACAGCTGAGGGGGATACAATGGCACAGTACAGCCTGCATACATCAACAGCGGTTGGGTTATTCAATCATCACTCACTCCATAGTGTCTGGGCGGTCGTCTGTCTGTGTGTCTGCTCTTTCACTGTGGGCGGGCCGAGTGTGTGCGAGCAGGCGTCCCTCACAGTGACACTACAACTCCCAGCAGCCCCCAGTCCGTTTTCTCTTAACTTCTCCCAACGCAGCTCTTTGCCCACCGAGTTAAACTGAGGCGACAGAGAACACACCTCAGAAAAACCACACGGGGAGCACATTCTTGTAGGAGTTCACCCCCCCCCCCCCCCCCCCCCCCACCACACGTTCTGAGCCAAATACAGCGAGCGAACACAGTTATTGGCCGAATATAGTCAGATATCGCTCGCTCGCTCCCTCCATCTGTCTCTGTCTCCAATCTGTCTCGCTCTCTCTCTCTCCAATCTGTCTCTCATGCTCACACTCTACGTGTTACGGTAGCTGCCATTATCAGATCAAAGTGGAACTTGTTGGCTCAGCCTCAACCAAATGGCCAACTGCCGGTTTCCAGCTGTGAATTTCTGCCAGTCATCACTGTGCGCTGCTACATTAGGCTCAGAACGCCCCTCCCTCCCTCCCTCCCTCCTTCCTTCCCTCCCTCCCTCTCTCTTTACGGTCTCTTCAGGGAGTTAGATCACTTTTTCCCCCCTCTTTTCTGCTGTTCTCCTGAGAAAGGGAAATAAGAACAATTTTTTTAAACAGAGTAGCCTGTCAGCTAAACATGTGACCTTGCAAGTCTTCCTTTCCCTTACACCACCCCCCCCCCCCCCCCCACCACATGAAAAAATTTAAACCATTCCCAAGCTTGGAAAAAAAAAAAAAAAAAAAAAAAAAAAAAAAAAAAAAAAAGACGCCAAGCCCGGGATCCCTCTTCCTCTCAACAAACAACTTCCGGGGGGGCGGAGGGGGGTAGAAAATAAACATTTTAAAAATCCAAAAAAAAAACGAGGGCCATTTTATTGGCCAGTAGCAGATGGGGTCAGAGGAGCAGGGGGTCCCCAAAAACGTGGATAGAGATTAAAGGACAGGACAGGACTCCTCTACTGATAAAATTAAGTGTGTGTGATAACTGGCTGCTCTCCCGGTGCAGGGGAATTTAAACCTCTACCACCCCAAAGATCACACACAGGGCTGGTGGTGTCCAGTGGCTATAGCTACTCTTTTCACTCGGGAGGGTGGGGGAGGGGGGGGGGGGGGGGGGGGGGGGTGTCCGCACTCAAAAAAGGTTCATGTTGAACTTTAAAATGTGAAAAAGAAAAGAAAAAAGAAAAAATGTAAGAAGAGACACCGAAGAAAAAAATCTGAAATTAGAATGTTAAAAAACAGGAAATACAGAAAACAACACAGATAATAATTTAGACAAGATGCATCGCCCCCTAACTAGCACCCCCCCCCCCCCCCCCCCCCACTCCCATCAGCACCCCAGCCATAATCTCACTGCTACTCAGATATCAGGCAACATTATTAATGGGCCATACTGCGTCTGTATCTTTAAGCCTTTTGCGTAAGGATTCAAGCAGTGGACTCCATCTCCCACAATGCACCTACAACAGCATTCGCCTCAGCATCCTGCACACAGTCAGGCTTAGGCTTGATGGGTGTCAGCACTCTCAGAAAAGCGGGGTCTTTTTTTTTTTTTTTAGTCTCACTTCCTCTGAAAGAGGAGGATTCTAGTGGCTCCTCGCAAACTGGATGATGGCACATGCAGTTCATAGGTAACTGTTTACTGTGGCTCGTTCCTAGGCTTAAGACCACATTGCCGCACCAATCCATAAAAGGGGGAGGCCAAGGAGGTGACAGTAAGATAGTGCTGGTCAGCTCTATTTAAACTGAGTCACTTCATGAAAACAAATGTATTACTTTTTTTTTTTTTTTTTTTTTTTAAATCACCCACAAAACATTATGGGCATTTCCCCCTAAATAATTAACCGAATTCCAGTCCATTTCCTGAGAGCCAAGTCCTAGCACTACGGTTTACCCCATTCGTTTCAGCTGTGGAGAATCTCTTCTCCACGCTCAAAGCTCTCCTATGCTGACCCAGCTTGGGGGAACAGCTCCAACACCTGAGTGAATCTGAACCAGGGTGCCACAGTGTTGGCTGAGCAGTTTCAGGATTTCCTACCAAATTCTATTTTTCAGGTTTCCCCAACCAAAGGCGCTGTAGGGGGTCCAAAATCAATGTTAACGACACCCCCCCCCCCTTTTTTTTTTTTTAAACTTATAAACTTAAAAACCCCATACAGTCTAAATCTGCATTTAATAGCTGTACTACACACAAAATACAAAGAAAAATAAACATTAAGCCCATTTTAATAAGCAAGATTATAATTATGAAATGGTGCATGTGGTTTTGGCCAGTTAAAGACCATGTTTATTATGTACTTAACATAAAGTAAATGTGCGATATGTTAAATGGGTTTTTATACAAGTGAAAGGAATATCCAAAAATAAACTGTCATACCTCCAGTTTGTGCTTGTGAAATGATATACTACACGTAGTTTTATAGATTTTCTTTTTATTTTGATCCAAAACAGTACTCAGCCAGCAGCTTAAATGTTCCCAGCAAAGCATTTTACTTCTGTATTTAACTTAAACTTGTCACCCAACTTGGGGCTGAGCATGTCCAATTCCCGCCCAAATTTGGAACATCCAACTTCCTGTATTACCCCAGCAAGTGTTCCACTGCTAATTTTAGGGGTGTGGGGACATCCGCGGTTCTCCCCAAAAACAGAGATCGCAATCCACTTCTTCTTAACACATCACACTTCGGCTGAGCTCGCAGAGTGGAGTCGGAGGAAGACCTTTCACATGCTATTTTAATACGCAGTCCATGGGTTCCCAATCAACAGGGAAGGGGTTGCTATAAGCAATGAAACAGGAACCCCCCAAGTGACTGAACCCCTCCCACAGCTACGGAGCTGGCACGGTACGAATTCTACCCGAGACTGCGGGGGCTCATTTACCAATCCCACCCAGCAGCCCACCAGCAAGGGCATTTGATAAGGGCGCGAGAAACGCGACCACAGCCCTTGCACTGCACTGGAGCCAAGGCTCCTCCCTCTTCTCACTGGTGCCGTGGAAACGGCCGCAGTGTCAATCGGGCCAAACCTTTTTTTTTTTTTTTTTTTTTTTGCAGAAACCACGACCTGGAAAACGTGTTCCAGGCACGCTCTCTGCAGCGGCTGCAGCCGGGCAGGAACGCTGGAGACACAACTGTGGGGTGCAAGCAGATGCACACCGACAACATTCAGCGCTGACGCTCAGTAACGCTTCTGGTTAAATACTAAAAGTATGTCTGTGTGCACTACCGTGTGTGCTATTACATGGGGTGTGCAAGCAGATCGGAAGGCACTTCTGCCAACATGCACACCGACACGTTCAGTAATGCTTCGGATTAAACACTTAAAAAAATGTGTGCGCTACTGTGTATGCTAATACATGGGGTGTGCAAGCATGCACCAGGTGTTTTTTTTTTTGTTTTTTTTTGGCCACCCGCTTTTGCCCAAAACAGTCCCCACACTAACGCAATTGGTCAGTCTGAGACTAGTGTAAACCTGGGAACAGCGCAGGTGAAGGTAACAACTCTCTCTAGATACCTGAAAATTTCAATGAATAATAGGCACCATTCCAGAAAAGGTGCTTACCCCTTGCCCTTAGGTAGAACAAAATTAAACAATTTTTTTTTGGGGGGGGGGGGGGGGGGGGGGGGGGGGGGGGGGGGGGGGGGGGAAGAATAATTTTAGAATTTGGAAAAGATAAGCCTTTACCCACGTCTCAGAGTCATCCATAAGTCCTTCAAAGGCTCTGACTAAATCCCGATAGTGTCAGACTGACCAATCACAGGAGGGCTGAATCAGCAAAGGGTGCATTTTGGACGAAAGTGGGTGTGCAAAAGAGAAAAAAAAAAGCAATAAGGGCCAGGAATAGCCTTCAACTGTCTGGTCAGCTGTCCTATTAGACACAGAGTACAGGTCAAGAGGCGGGGTTTCCTGGTCAGCCAGCCAATAACAGCAGAGTAAACCTGAGATGATGTATCGGGCAGATTTTGATTGGTCAGTCTGAAGGGGCAGCTCTACTGCAGTGGTTCTCAACCCTGGACCCAGAGTAATCCTGCTTAGCTACACACAACCCCCCCCCCCCCAATCTCATAGCAATTAAAGTATACGGAAAGGTCCATAATTTAATACATTTAATTTGTTTGGCTCATTATCATTGCTCTGTCCTTGTATTCATTTCCCACATACGGTTTAGTCAGGGGACCACACTTTAACATTAAGGACCTCATAGTGCACGACACACCATTTCTATTGGCACGCCCGCACAAGCATGTTTACTGAATATCTGAATTTATAGCAGACATCTTATGCATTAACCTTTATTTATACAGGGTAGGCTGACTGAGCTCGTTTACAGAAACACCCTGTTAACACCCATCAAATTTACCCTAACCTGCATGTCTTTGGATCTGGATGTTGACCTCCTGTAAAAAAAGTTAACATTCAATGGAATCTTAATTTTGGACAGACGGTGGAAGAAATTTAAAGAGATATACACATAATAATGAACTTTTAAATGTATGGGGGAAGAAAGTGTCCACGAATTGTAGTCAGATTGTAGTCCATCTGGGAACTGAATGGACACGCATTCAGGCCAAACAACGTGAATGCATTAGTATTTTTGAACGCTGGAATAAAGTGTAACGATCATGAGAGCCAGTTCAAAAAAAAGGCCATCTACCCAGTTTGTGTCATGCAAGAGAATTTCTTTGCACACGTTGTCCTACCGGATTCCTACAATGCACCCTTCCAATAAAAACATGCATATAAAAAACATATGAGAGCTCGTCATGGAAACCTTTGACAAATATTGACTCTTCTAGCATGCAATCGCATCAATATTGTGTGTGCCTAAAGCTAGCTAGTGAACTATTCCTGGTGGGTTTGAGCCCTGGGCGTGTCGAAGTGTCCCTGAGCAAGACACCTAACCCCCTAACTGCCCTGGCGAATGAGAGGCATCAATTGTAAAGCGCTTTGGATAAAAGCGCTACATAAATGCAGTCCATTTACCATTTGAGATGAAAGCTAGAACCAAACCCCAAATGCACGGCAAGTCTCCAGTAAGGCGTGCCAAGGACGCTGCCTTACCAGGACATCAGAATGTGTGTGTGTGTGTGTGTGTGTGTGTGTGTATATATAAATGATATCCTCACAGTGGTGCAATGCATTCACTAAAAGAACACCAGACTCTCACCCTTATTTTGCTTTTACATATCAAGGCTATATATCAGATGTGCCCTTCTGGAATGGGGGGGGGGGGGGGGGGTCATTTAGAAACTAAAATGTTCCTAACTATTAAAGTGATGTCCAAATACGCCAATTTCACGTGTAAATCACTTCATGAGCTTTTAAAGTATAAACAAATTTTTAAAAAATAAGTGGCCATCTCATCAGAACATAATTATTTTCTACATCAGCTTTCCAAGACACATTAACTGAAGCATAATTCCCAGCTTATAGCTGATAATTACCAGCAAGAAAGAAGCACACGTGTGTTGGTCACATCACAGTCAATTAGACAACACTAAGTGTAACTTACGAAACGAAAGTGGCAGTCGCAGAAATACAAAAAGATGGCCCAGAAGGCCCATTTATAATCTGTAAGTGTAAAGTTGGTCAAGTAAACAGGACTGAAGTGGAAAGTATTAAGTCTGCAATAGAAGATGGGGGGGGGGGGGGGGGGGGGGGTCCTGCTGTCCTGACCACAGTGGGAAGCACATTCCCAGGGGGTCCAGAACAGGAAGGAGATTCTGACCAAGGGGCAGACTGGAAAAAGGTAATCGGAGAAAATGAAAGCTACTGACCAAGAACCTGATTTCAGATCAAGCAGATCTTTCAGTCATACGGCACTGCTCGGGTGAGAGAACACGGAATTAAAAAAAAAATAAAAAAACTGGTTTATGGGTGTGCAAGCTGGTACCGACTTCACTGATCAACTTAAAACTGCTCATAGCCCTCTCAGTTAATCCTTGGAAGAGTAGGTTTTAAAAAAAAAAAAAATTTTTTTCTAAAATTCTATTTTATTTATAAAATTCTAAGTCAGTGTTCTAGAACTCCATTGCTTTTAATGACCAGCAGTGACTCATATCAGCATTAGAATGTTCAGTTAACTAAGAACATTCCAATCACGTTTTTAATCTCAAACCTCGACACTTTAATAAACACATCTGTAAATGGGCTGAGAAACTCATTAGAACACTTATTTTATCACACACGAGGAGGCAGCAGAACATCGTGTTCATTATACCACTCCCTAAAACTTCAGGTTCATCATTTGAATTTTTATTTAAGTATTAAGTTAGATTAGATTGTACCATACAGTTTGTGTGCAATAAGGGATGCTTAGATGCTTGCAAAACTAACCTGCTTGCTTTACAATGGTGGGGATCAGAGATATTTTGCAACTCCAAACAGTCCAAAGCAGCAAATTGTGTATATTACATCATGATAAATATATATTCATATGAACCCTTTTTTTATTTTTTTTTAAAGAGCAGAGTTCCCCCCCCCCCACTCTTGTGCACACACGAACAAACTCACTCACACACACACAGGTTTTCTATGATGTTAATTGCCGTTTATCACCTTGTTTCTTTATTTTTATTTTATCCTTTTCTTTATTCAGTCCTATATCTAATTCTATTCTTACTCCATTTCTATTTGGCGAATGCAAACGCTCTGTTGTGAAGTACTTTGGGCTTAGCGCCATGAACGGAAAGTGCAAACACACATTACATACATCTATCGCTTTGCTTCATTCAGACTGGGAGAAAGAGGGTAACTGAGAAGGGATGAGATCTCAGACAGCGCTACAGCAGAGATCGAACCCCTGGGAGATGGGGATGACACTCTGAAGTCAGCCACCCCCTATGGACTGTGCCACGCATCGGGCACCAACAAAAATTATGTTTAACCATATAGGCCTATTTGGTTGGCCTCCATTTACTGTGGGCACACAATCTCCCTCCAGTCAAGGAGACTTTGGAGTGGCATCCAGAATCAACATCACCACACAGGGCCCAGGGAATGAAAAACTGCACTGCCCGAGAGCTGCAGTAGAACGTAGTGCCACAGAACAAAAACTGATTTTTATGTTTATGACTGAATGAACGAAATCATTCTGTTCACATGCACAGCGTCAGTAACCATAACTCCCCTATGCAAGTTGCTTTGGAGTTACTTGAAAGGTATTTTCTTGTTTGAATGCCCCCCGTTACCCACCACTGTAAAGCCAAAGTCGGTCAAAAATAAAACTTTCGTCAGCATCCAAAATAACCATCGCACACAAACACGGTCTTGGCCAGTTATTAAATAAAATAAAAAAAACACACAAAAACAGAAATAAGAAAAACTCCAGAAAATTAACTACCCCCTTCAACCAGTGTGCGCAAGGTCCCAACCAATTTGCACACCCCAATTTCCACCAAAAAGACCACTGGCACAAATTAATGTGCATGGTGATTCAGTATGGATAACATCTGCACTTAACAGCAATAACTGTGTCCTTTATGACCCTCCTCTTCTCACTTTTCATGCACCCTTAAATACCCCTCTCTATTTCCACTCTAGGGCCACACCCAAAACAGCTTACTTGCCTACAACTCAGCACACCAGTTGAATAGGACTTGTATACTCAATAGCAGGCAAGTAAGCCGTTTCGGTCACATGGTGTCTCCTTACAAACGCTCCCCCCTCCCGACTCCTGGTGCGCCCTTAAAAAACCCTCCCCTCCCGACTCCTGGTGCGCCCTTAAAAAACCCTCCCCTCCCGACTCTGGTGCACCCTTAAAAACCCTCCCCTCTCCACTCCCGGTGCGCCCTTATAAACCCTCCCCTCTGCACTCACTTTGAGCACACTGTGCAAGTGATCCAGGGACTCTGCACAGTCCAAACCGGTACCACACCCCACAGCTCATTCCTACTCTGCTGCATGACTTTGCTCCAGGACAGTTAGACTAGAGCAGGTGAAAATTTTAGGCGAGAAAGAGAGGGGTCAGGTCACTCCCCAGCAGTGCACCGGGGGACAAATCCAGCCACAGCAGGTCCTCCAGTCCAGTGCACTCCTGAGAACGTGTTAGAGCGAGAGTGACCATGCATCCCATTGGAAGCATGCTTTCTATGGTAGTTTGTGCGTGCAAGTGTATGCACGTGTGTCCATGTATGTATGAAAGAAATAAACTATTCAAAATAGACACGTATATCCGTAGTTCAACAAATCTAGGGAATCGTTGGTACTAAAACACTAGATCTAAAATCTACAGCATGCTCCAAAATTATTTTAACGATCATTTCCAAAAAGAGGGGGGAAAAGTGTCAATCAAGCCTGTAGAGTAGACACTGTGAATGTTATGCTGGAAATAATAAAGGTGTTTATTTCATAACAGGAAGAGAGACCTTCAGCTTAGGAAATTACTGAGTGGGGGGTGGGGTAGGGTAGGAGTCAACACTACTTTCAAAAATATGGTCAAGCTCAGAAGATTTAAAAAGGATAAGTGTAGCTTGGTATGACAGTGGAGGTAAAAATGTTTAAAAATAAACTTTAAAAAAAAAAAAAAACACTTACGGGTCGTCGCTGATCAAAAAAGCCTCCGCAAAAACTGAAAAATAAATAAAAAAGGACAACAAAAAAGGTTTAATTAGAAAAGGGATTGTAAAGTGTTCACAGTGAGACCCAACGTGGGGCAGGAACAAAAAAATAATATAAAGAATAAATAAAAGCTTGAACCCTTTACTGGGAATTTGGGCCAATATAATGGATTCTGTACACATAGCCAATTCACTTTATTCAGTGTTTGATGAATCTTGTTGATGCACAGGCAGGGTTGTAGAGCCTCAGGGCAAACACGTGTAGAGCCAAAATGTACCAACCCCTCCTTCCTGCAAACATCCTAAAAGCACAACACAACAGTCCATATTCAACCACTAAACAGGAAGTGTGAAGCAGTGTGGCTGTTTGGATCAAGTTCTAAAGACGGTTATTGAAGCATGTACTACCCAGCCCCCCACACACCAAAAAGAATAAATATAATAATAAAAAGTTGGCCCCATTTTCCATTGAGTGGGGTTTTTTTTTTATTCCATCTGAACAGCAAACTGATTCTCTCCACTGCCACCAGCAATAGCACTGTACATAAATAAAAGAAATGCTAAATATGACACCGCGTTGTAGAGATCCTAGTCTGTGCGCGCGCACACACAAAGCACAACGACCCGGAGCTCCAAGATCGGCGGCCTTCAAGCACACGGGGACAGCCAAAGCCCTACCGATCCGAGTGTGTGCTTTCTGATTCAAGATGGAGGAAGCGCCAGTCTACAGCCTGACTAGCATTGCCATTCCCTTCTGAGAGATGAGCACGGATTAGAGCACCTTACTGCTGTCCCCCTGATAACGATGTAGTTAAGACAAATACTTTATCAACGTTGCTGGCTAAATTTAACCCGCAGGTCGCAGCGTCACTTGATGCATTGCGGAGGGGTACTCCCGCCACTATAACGTTCACGTGCTTTAAAACTGGGACAAGAGGATCTGTGGGGAGTGAATAGACAAACATTCCCGCAACCATTATTTAGAAGTACTTTAATAAAAAAAATACAATGCGAAAATATGTTTAAATATTGCTGATATTTACATCAAGAACTTCAAAGTTTAAAAATGCAAATCTAAAACCGCAAACCCTGTCCATCATGACGCAAAACAATTTTAAATGTCTCTTTAAAAACTGCCCGACCGTTCTTGACGAAAAATGTCTTCCCTCAAAAAAAAGAAAGAAAAAAAGAAAAATCGTTACCAGTCCTACTGCATGACTGCGTAGTGCACAAACAACCCAAAGGCAAAAATGAAAAGGTCAACCAAAAAAATAAAATAAAAGCAACTCTTTTTGAAAAATCTGGACAACTGACCGAATGCAAACAAGGTCGAAATCAGATCAAACAAATTATGAATCCCAACAGAGAAAAAGACTCCACCACCGCAAAAGGAGCGTCGGTCCATTTAGATCATAAACAATCTTCAGCATTTTCCGTTTTAAAAATATGTTCTGACACAAACCACCGTGGACAGCACTAGCTAATACAGCTGGAAAAATCCTGATTTATGAAAAAAATGCATTTTGAAAAACAAAACAAAAAAGGTCTAGTTAGCTGGCTAGCTAACACAAGCTAGCTGGTACTGCTGCACAAAATGTACGACACAATAAACCAAGTCTACCAGTTTGTCAGAAAAAATACATTAAAAATAAAAATCCCAGACACTGCAAAGTCAGAAAAATAAAAAAAAATGAAAAATTGTTCCGAATCAAAATACTCACCAAGAGTTTAAAGTTTAAAATGATTAAAATTCGGCGGGTTCTATCAATTATTTTGTTGTGTTTTATTTCTTCTGTTTCACATACAACCTCCCGCTCGCGAGACGTTCGTCTGCTCACTCGAAATGGCGCACGATGTGAACACATCAAATACAGGGTACTCCGCCTTGTTCCGCCTTTGTACTTCATTCCGGTATATAACTGGTTGCCTTTACAACTGCGCGAGCCATTCTGGCCACTGAGTGGCTAAAACACGTGTCCATCTACTTTCGTGACACAATCGTTTCAAAAAGACCTTGCAGCTAACGGGTCGATAGAACAGACGGTCAGACGAAGAACCGCCCAAATATTGATAGTCGAAACACTATTGGTTAAAATCACAACGATTGATCGTCCTGCGGCAGTGATTGGTTAAAGTAATATAAGAGGAATCTGAGATCACCGTCAAAATGACGGACTTGATGTTTAACTTAGAAACAGTTGGTGTTTTAAACCATAAACTGTACAAAAACGCAATAATTTATTTTGATGTGTTCAACTCCATTTATTTTTTCTTTTATTTCGGAACAAGGTAGCTGTCGATGTGTTTTGTATTTTCAATACCCTCAAACGCGCACACCCTGCTCGTCCCCTTTCTCCAAACCCTATCGGTTACTGTTATTCCGACCTTAGTCTCTTCACAGAGAGGGAAAATGTTGTAATGCACTGCGGAGTTAGCCCGTTACTGCACAGTATGATCAAAAAATATTCTTCCCCCTAACACCAATTGTATTTTTTTTACACAAAGCAGTGTTTGATAACACGTCTACAATCGATCCAACGAGGCGCAGAAGCGGGCCTCCAGAAGTCGTGTCGTCATTCCCTTCAGGTTCGTTAGCATTTCCGAGACTGGTGTAAGTGCCCCGTCTGCGTCACCGAACTGTATATGTTCTCATGTCGTTCATTGGTCTGCGTCCATCTGCACCATCGGCGACCCTCTATTTCCGGCTCTGTCGCGATTGCGATTTATGGACCCGTCAAGTCACTGCTTGGTGGGGTGGCATCCCCCATACCTATACACACCTATACATGCAACATAACTATCGAATGCTTTTTGAGGGCCCCTGTCAGTCAGGATCATTGGAGTCCTTCTAACATCGTTTTTTATTGATTTGGCTCTGTACTCCGCAATTTTAGATTTGTAATCAAATCATTCACATGTGGTTTAAGTGCACAGTCTCAGATTTCATTATTTTGGTTTTCATCATGTAGAAATTACAGCACATTTTATAAATAGCCTAGTCCCCCGACACCCATTTCAGGGCATTATAATATTTGGGACAAATTACTTCACAGGTGTTTCTGATTCGTTGGGTGTGTTCAATTGCTTCCTTAGTGCAGGTATAAGAGAGCTTTCAGTATCTTGTTTTGATTCTAGCCTCTTGATTGCCTTTGGAGTCTGTTATTGGCATTCTATAATCTAATGTTTTCAGGTCCCCAGACAGTTAGACAGAAAAGCTGGAAATGGGGGTGGGAGATGAGGCCAGTAAGCTTCTGGATAGCAAACATTTCTTACTTTCATCGATTTACTCCTTTTTTATTTATTGTTATTAATCTGACAATCCTTATTCATGCTTTAAAATGATGATGACAGCAAAGTTGAAACGACAGTTGGCCATGGACCAGCAACGGCTGCAGAAGCAGCAGCTGCCAACCAAGGCGACACAAAAGTATCAATCGCCTCTTCAGCTGGCCAATCAGAGCCCACGGTCCAGCCAGAGGAGGGGTTTGAAATTAACTGTCCCTTTAGCACCTGTACCGCTTCCACCAAAGCCAGACTAGAGCACAAAAGGGGAAGTCCTGAGGAGTGTCCCAGAGAATCTATCCTGTTCGAGAACAGAAGTGGGTCACCGTGCAGTGGAGTGTTTTGTTACACGCAGCAGAGCAGTGCCTGGCCAGCAGTCCTGTGTCACAGACAAATGCTCTACATTAAAGAAACACTGCATCAGCAAAAAGCAGGCAGATCTCTGTACGTCAGGACTTAGCAGTAGCGCTGCAAAATCAAACTATATATATACTGTAGTATATACAGTATACATATATATACGGTGGCACGGTCATGGTTGGGGCTCAGAGAGCAGCGTACAGCAGTCTGAGCTCAGCTTGCTGGCTCCGAAACATAGATAGTAGAAAAAAATATGGACCAAGTCACTGTGACAACGGCCGTTGACTCTCCATGGGTTTGGTGAAAAGCGTTTTTGAAGCCTGAGAAGGGAAGACTGTGGGCGCCGCCATGTTGGACAAATTGGAGCCAGAGACTGCTCATTAGGGAAAAGGGGGAACCTTATATGGGCGTGAAGTCTGTTCGTCCATGAAATACAGTGAGATACAGTGACTCGGCAGTGACACAAACTGTCCCTGATTTGTCCACAAAATATTACAATCTTGTCAGAATAACACAATAGCTTCAGCACATGGGGAGACATTAGACAAAGATAAAACACACCTATTGTGACTACATTTTCTAGTGGGGAAAAAAAATTTAGACTTCGTATTTTGACCATATTTTTACTATTGAAACGGGTGGCAAAAACACCTATACTGGAGCCAAGCGCATTGGCACTAGTGAGCACCGTCTCTCAACAAGACCAGGAAGTTAGCTTCAAGAATGGAGCCCAGGTTTGGCCGCTTGCTCTGAACGTACAGGCAGAGAAACTTTAACAAGACGCAGAGCTCAAGACCATGGAGGCTGAGCCCAAGCCTGTCTGCCACTGGAACTCCTCCTCCAGGTCCCTGTGTCCCCAAAGTGTACAGCAGCCTCAGGACACTTAAGTCGCTTTTCCACCGGGTTTTCCATCGGGTAAGAGTTGTGGATAGTACCTGGTACTTTTTTTGGTATCACCTCCGGCGAGGTTCCAAGCAAGCTGAGGCGATACCAAAAGGTGACGTGAAAACACTGCAGATCACTGATTGGTCAGAAACGGCAGTTTCATGCGGCGTCGCTATTGAAGACAAGCTAAATTGACGGGGGTACTATCTGCAGTGGAAAACAAAGTACCTGGTACCAAAAGCGAGTAGAGTCGAGTTGAGTCGAGTCGAGTTGAGCCGGTACCATGCTGTGGAAAAGCAGCTTTAAAGCACCATACCGGTATTTTGGGATGTTAAAGCCCATTTACTACAAATTTTGTGTACTTTACATTGCTGCAAAAACCAACCAACCAAACCAACAGCTTTTTAGATTTTTGAATTCAAGTTTTTCCTACCTTCCAGGCAGCCATTGGTTTACATTCATTTCCCTACTGTATGAAAATCAACTTGCAGAGACGTGACAGTTGCTTGAGATAGGTAATCCATCATCGTCAATGTTTTGTCAAAGTTAGTTAATGTTTAATGCATTTTAAAGTGTGGATTTATAGGGAAACCATTGTTTTCCCCCCAATCTGGAATTGTGTTGCTAGGGAACAGCATCAATCCTCACTTGGAAGTAATCCTTGATTGGTTGAGCAGGTTAAGAACATGAAAATGTAAATACAGGACTGTGTAACTGTCAGTCATAATACATCTCCTGAAGACACCACAACAACAGAATTTTTCTCCGCCAGAAAATTAGTCCATGGAGAAAATAAGTTTTACGTACAAAATTCAAACATCCATGATTTCTCAATCCCAACGTGATTGCTAGCAGGAAACTTGTAGTACAGTAAAAGTCTGTCATGGTCCTTTAAGGCTAATTTATACTCTGCAGTGCTGTTGTGGGTTAACTTGTTGCGAGGAGGGCACTCTGGCTAACTGTAGCATTCACAGCCAAACACAGAAGGCTAACAGGGAGGTAGCCAGCCTTTGACTGAGAGACATATTGACACCGGCACTGATCTTACCCTCTGTGTTCTTCTGTGCCCCGAGTGTCTTATCAGGTACCAGAGTACCTGGGTGCCGTACTGATCTCCCTGCCTCATTTCTTCTGCCTCTCCTTCATCACCACCAGCTTACTGAGAGAGAGGGAGAGAGAGAGAGAGAGAGAGACAGACTTCTCTGATCTGCACTATTGGGGGAGACTGGCTCTGGTTGGGTGCAACATCTTTATGACCCCATGTTTTTCTTCATGGGACTTGTTATGGATGTAATATTTCTGCATTCAGTGTTCAGTGTTTTGGTTCTTGATTAGCATAGTTATAGTTGCCCATATAGATCGGATGAATGCGCTGGCGTTCTCTTGCAAAGCGGATTATTAGCATCTGCTGAATGAAAGTAATGCTGGGGACAGGGCTGGGGGGATGTGCTGCTCCGGTCTGACCAGCAGGGCGCAGCAGAGAGCTGTGGACTCAGGTGGCGGGCTGGTCCAGATGCAGGTCGATGCCCAAGACCACGGCGTCATCCCCAGCAGTAAGGATGGAGCAGAGGGAGTCAGACTCCAGGGCCAGAGCTGAGAGACAGAGAAAGGGCGCGAGAAAGAGAGGGAAAGAGAGGGAAAGAGAGGGAGAGAGAGGGCGAGAGACCTTTGATACTCCTTTATTTTAGCCGCCCAGGGCATCAATCAGCTTTAAAAAAATAAAAATAAAATCTTTTTTTTCATATACAAAATAAAAACACAATACAGAAAACACATAACAAAACCAAAAATGTAAATTAAAGAATAAAAGAGAGAGAAAAAGAGAGGAATGGAGGGTAAGAGAGATAGGGAGGGGGAGTATAGGTGAGAGAGATGAAGGGAGGGGGAAGGAGGATAGGAGAGAGAGAAAAAATGTAGGAGAGGGGGGAGGGTAGGAGTGAGAGAAAGGGGGAGGGGGGAGGGAGGGAAGGAAAGAGAGAGGGAAGATGAGAGAGAGAAGAGGTGGAAGAAGGGAGAGAGATTAAGGAAGAGATAAAGGAAAAGCAGTAAAGATTGGGTGAGAGAATACTGAAAATAAAATACAGGGATTAATTAATTGAAAAAGTTTTAAATTCCTTCCAACCTAAATTAGTGAGGGGAAAATAGTATCAAATTTTAAATAGATTCAAGACCAAGTCACTTTCTAAATGAGCGGCCACTGCAGTGAAGCACAGATCAGAAGAAATCCAGAAAAATATTCAATCGCTGAAAACGACCGTCACGCTGAAAATTTGGGCACAGTGAATCATCAGAAGGCAGACAGGTGTACTGTCGCACCTGGAGCACCTTAGCACCTCGATCAGCCTATCCCACAGAACTGGGCGACCAGGCCAGGACAAACACCCTGGCTGAACTGAACCGAGCCCGATACAGGAGTGAATATGGTGTAAAGTGCAGATACTGTATGAATCTGAAAGTGAATTAACTGTGCCTGTGCTCTCTCACACATAAGCACACACATGCACGTGCACACACACATATACATGCACGTGCACACACACACATGCACGCGCGCGCACACACACAGACACATGCACGCGCGCACACACACACACACACACACACAAGCGCAGAAACGCTAGTGCAACACACACACACACACGCAGGCAAACACACACACACGCACAAACACTCGTGCCCAGATGACAGTGCAGCGATGCACTGGGGTTATACCAAACACTTGATCAGAAACTAAGGCCGCATACAACTGAAGTTAACTAGCGTACCAATAATTTGCACGCGTGTGCAAGACGACATGCCGAAGTACACAATCAGGTGATAGCGTTGTATCCAATAAGTGCTCGGTAAGTCCAAATGACACCTGAACCGGAACCTGGTGGAGACGCCGTTTTTGCCGTTACCGTGGTTTTTGCACTTTGATTTTGAGCGTATCCGGAAGGTGGAACCTGGAGTGGCTTTAATTTAAAGATTTAATTGGTTATCTACCTGCGTGGGTTGTAGCTGCAATGACATCAGCACAGCATTAATTAGGTTACTTAGCCTTAACCCTTTCATTCATGTAGGTTATACATAAATTAGGCTATGTGTTTTTAAATGCTTGCCTTTTTATACCACATTATGAATATATTAATACAATATGTATTGGCAATATGTATGATCTGATATCAGGGTGTTTCATCAACTGTTAAGGAGTCCTTGCTTAAACGGCTTATATTTAACAAAAAGGTCACCAATGCCTGTACGTTTACAGCATTGCAGACATTGCCAATACAACTGCAATGCAAATGCAAGTGCTGAGGTTAGAGATTAATATAAACCGTTCCGTGCAAATTTTACACAATTCCTGAAACGTGACAAAACTAAGTGAAACAACTTGGTTGGCCTGCGAACATTGATTGCAGCCATTGCATTAGGCTACATTACATTTATTTGGCAGACGCTTTTATCCAAAGCGAGGTACAATAAGTGCACACCGAAGGTCATTGGAACAACTACGAAAAACAGGTTCGACAAGGTACAAAACTCATTTTGTTACAGTTATTCGTAGCCACGAACACATTAAGTCCAGTTCGCACAGTACTGCATGATGTTTATGTATGGCAAGTTAAATCCATTGTTATTATTTGTTCTTTTAGATAAATGATACCCTCCCCCCGGTTCCGCACTCTGGAACATGGGGAAGTTTTTTTTTTTCTCTCTCTCAGAGGGCAGTGCCGTCAGCTTCACCGACCTGCGTGTGATACTGGCCTCCTACCGACATACTGTCATCGCTGTCTCTGTGAATTAAGCAGTCACTGCGTGGACAGTGAAGTGTAATCTGCACGTTCAAATGTGGAATTATTATTATAATTATTATTAATAATAATAATAATGATAATAATAATTATAATAGTAGTAGTAGTATTAGTAGTACTATTCTTATTTTGAGTATTGTTATTATTAGTGGTAGTAGTAGCAGTAGTAGCAGCAGTATTATTATGAGTATTATTATTATTATGATTAGTAGTAGTAGTAGTAGTAATAGTAGTAGCACTCTTATTATAATAATTATAATAATATTGTTATTGTTGTTGTTTTTGTTCGCATATTATAAGTATTACTGAGCACCCCACAACTAATAGTGGACTAGTGCATGTCTATGGTTAGTACATAAAATTCGTTAATTTATTTATTCGCATATTTGTTAAGGAATTTATTTATACGGCTAATTTATTTCCTTGTCTCCCTTATCCACAGAAGCTTTCTCATAATGATGGGGTTAGTTAGAGACTCGCTCTTAAACGTAGCTGTCCCAACAGGCAGCCAGTGTACGCCAGAAGAAGCGGCTGCGCAGTGTATGCGCTTATTACCATTTGACAAGGCACACTAGAGAGAGAGAGGGGGAGGTGGGCTGGAAGAAGAGAGAGAGCTGTCTTTAGGATTTCTACTTCATTTTTCCCCCCCTCACACACGCACTATTCCGTGTCGCACTTCAGCCGTGGCCAGAAGCTGTCGGTAAGCGTTCCAGCTAGAGAGCGAAACGTTACAGATTAGCGTGAACTTGCTCTTTCAGCGGCGATTTTTAAAAAAGGTGTCCGGATTTGGTTTTTCGGGTTTATCAGCATTTAGAAACCTCTTGCTCGCCTCCCCGGCAAGTGCTTCTCCAATAGGTGCAGACTGGAAGCGCGAGGCGCGACGGCAGCGAAACTCGATTGCAGCACTACGGTTACAAAATGAGTGAGGTAAGCCGTGTTCACGCTAACTGAAAGACATGGATAATGCACATGAACTGTCCCACTCTACATAGTTGTTCCACGTGTTGAACGGGACACGGGTTGGATTTTAGTTCTTAGTATGCTACGGCGTCTTTCTAGCATAGTGGTAATCAATTAATCTCCGTTATGCTGCGATTGCTAGGTGCCACTCCTGTCATAAATGCAGGATACGCATTGGATCGGTTTTGTGTTTGGGTTCAAATGATACATTACATACAAGACAGCATGTAGTCTATTTTGAGCCCAGGGGATAACACATAAAAGCTTTAGCCTACTGAATATTACAACGCAGTGCTTGATGGAAATACAGATCTTACAATACTGACATTACAAGTTACACATAGTGTCGTGTCAAAGGGGTTGTTTGCGGCAAAGTGTTATTGATTGGTCTATGCATAATCGCGTCTGGTAACCACACCACTTTTACCTTATCCGCCTGGGTTCAATGGGTCCCCGAGCGAGGAGTCTATATCGCTTCCTCGTCGGTGATGCGGAATTGAGACATAAATGACAAGTTCTCCCTGACATCTGGCACTCCCCGCTGTCGCCTTGCAGCCTAGCGTTGGCTGCATCCCAAAACCTCGCGACCACTACTGCACAGCGACGGGTTCTGCCACTCTCGCGCACTGACAGGTTATACAACTTGCGGCAATCTCGGGCAGTTATCACCGACGCGCGCGCATAGAGGGAGGTGGGGGCCCTCACACTGGGTAATTGGAAGGTGCAGAAGCGCACAGTACGGTGCCGAGGCTACCGGTTTTGCTTCATAAACCGCATATAAAATGCGATTCGCGGAGCTGCAAATTATTTTGTTGTTTTGAATACGCTTAAGGATGTGCTTTCTGTCGCGAATAAAGTTTTCCGTTGCAAATTAGGATAGTTAATTTTATTATTCAGGCGAACCGCATAGCGCAATGTTAAAATTCGGATGTAAATAGTGCATCACTTGTTTATAATTGTTGATGTGCAATTTAAAATAAGCGTTTTTTTATTATGGGACGTTATGTGATACAATATAATGTGACTTCAGTAGAAAATGTAGGCTAGTCATATTTTAGATACACACCACTGTACGTATTGCCACTATCATATTGGCACGGGGAGATTATAGCCTACCGTGTGCTTTTTAAACCACTGGTAAACCTAATCGCTCCGGTACATTTCCCAGAATCCTATCAGACTCACTGCCAACAATGCGCTTGGATTGAAAGAGTCTGAGAACATACTGTATGCGCGCTCTTTCGCATTGCAGCTCTTGGTCTTTCTACTCCGGCTGCTACTTCTGCTACCTGATGTTAATAAAGTATTTGCTGGTATGTGTATGCATTTTTGGGGGGAGGGGATTGTTTTTATTTTGCATCCTCGTCTGCAGCCCTGATTTAATTCGATTAACTTATACACGCATGAAGGGCAGTCATAGTTATCTATTATACCAGCGTTCTTTCGTTACTTTGAGAAATTCTAAGGTCGTTCTCTCCTTGGCAACAGCGCGAGAACGTGAAGTCCACTGTATTAATACAAGTGTGCGCGTATCCGCGAGCAAAACATCTGCACAGCGCGTGGTAGACTGAGCGAACGCCAAATCTGCCTTTTCGCATATATCTAATTAAGAGGAATTCGAGAGAGAGAGAGAGAGAGAGAGAGAGAGAATGAGATTTGCTGCAGAAAAAATGATTATAGATGAAAATGTATTTAAAGATTCATTAACAGAGTGTTAACTTATTTATAGGCTATAGGTTAATTTATCATCAGTTTTACAGGTTCGATTGCCCCATTTGTTTTCCATGTTTATTTTTGGTAAGAGGAATGTATCATTTATATTATTTTAGTCTTCCACTGTTTAGTGTCTTTTAATGTGTTTTTTTTTTCTTTCTGTGGATCACAGACACCGTGTTCTCATAGTTGGCTGAGTGGGGGACCTGAAATAACCTGCGTTACATAAACTGAGTTTGACAGAGATGTAGAGTAGATGTGCACAGATATTCATTTGGCATATTCTCTCACTTTAAAACAAGCTGTTCCCTATTTTACACACACACACACAGGAACCCCACACACACACACACACAGAACACACACATTCAAAGGCATACATATATATATATATAACCACACACATACGCTTTCACCATTGGCAGCTATGATATGCACATACTTCCCTTGCTTCTGTCTGAGATTGGAGGAGTCCTTAATTAATAAGGCAGTAAAGGGGTCTTGCCCCAAACAACAGGCCCAGTCTTAGCCGGGCTAATTAGCAGATCTTAATTATGCCATGTGGTCGGCCTTCCTGCCAAGCGCAAAGAGAGCCACGTGTGAGCAAGCTGCAAGCAAGGCAGTCTCAGTCACTGACCGGCTCCAATACGCAAGGCAGTCTCAGTCACTGACTAACTCCCAATATGCAAGTGAGTCTCAGAGTTACTGACTAACTCCCAATACGCAAGTGAGTCTCAGAGTTACTGACCAACTGTTACTGACCAACTCCCAATACGCAAGTGAGTCTCAGAGTTACTGACCGGCTCCAACATGCAAGTGAGTCTCAGAGTTACTGACTAACTCCCAATATGCAAGTGAGTCTCAGAGTTACTGACTAACTCCCAATATGCAAGTGAGTCTCAGAGTTACTGACTAACTCCCAATACGCAAGTGAGTCTCATAGTCACTGACCGGCTCCAACATGCAAGTGAGTCTCAGAGTTACTGACTAACTCCCAATACGCAAGTGAGTCTCAGAGTTACTGACCAACTCCAACATGCAAGTGAGTCTCAGAGTTACTGACTAACTCCCAATATGCAAGTGAGTCTCAGAGTTACTGACCAACTCCAACATGCAAGTGAGTCTCAGAGTTACTGACTAACTCCCAATATGCAAGTGAGTCTCAGAGTTACTGACTAACTCCCAATACGCAAGTGAGTCTCAGAGTTACTGACTAACTCCCAATACGCAAGTGAGTCTCAGAGTTACTGACCAACTCCCAATACGCAAGTGAGTCTCAGAGTTACTGACCAACTCCAACATGCAAGTGAGTCTCAGAGTTACTGACCAACTCCAATACTCAAGTGAGTCTCATAGTCACTGATTGACTCCAATACTCAAGTGATTCTCATAGTCACTGATTGACTCCAATACTCAAGTGATTCTCATAGTCACTGACCAACTCCAATACTCAAGTGATTCTCATAGTCACTGACCAACTCCAATGCTCAAGTGATTCTCATAGTCACTGATTGACTCCAATACTCAAGTGATTCTCATAGTCACTGATTGACTCCAATACTCAAGTGAATCTCATAGTCACTGATTGACTCCAGCAAGCAAGTCTCATAGTCACTGATCGACTCCAACATGTCAGGCAGTCTCTCAGTCCCTAACCTACTCCAACATATACCTACTCCGCCACCCCCATATTACAACCATTCCAACCGAAATACAGCTATGTAAATACATTTAAAACTGAAAACATGGAGATACATATATAGACTATACACTCTTGATTTTAAGATTTACCCTCCTTCCAAACATACCAAATCCCATATTATTATCCTACTGGGAGAGAATTAAAACTGGATAAATATGGCATATTTCAACATATTTCTTATCCTGCCTTAGTCTGAGAGACAGTGGTTAAAAAATAAGATGTTGTGTGTTCGCCTGTGTAACGTATATGAATATGTATGCTTTGTATGTGTATGTATACCAACATAAAACATCCATAATTTTGGTTTATATCAGTGCCATTTCATTGGCTGTGCAATTCGTATTTGATTAATTTGATAATTAAAATACCACAAAACTGCCGTAAAACTGTCTATTTCCGCCATGGTCCTTCTGGTGACAGGGTAAGAAAATAAAGTGTCGGTACTGTACAGGAGCAGCGGAAAGAGAGGGATTATGGAAGAAAGAGAGACAGCAGTTAGAAGAGGGCGGACCGGAGGAGGAAAGAGAAGGAGAGACACGGAGCTCACTGTGAAACAGGATGAGAGAGGGAGAGAAAGAGAGAGAGAGGGGTAGGGAGGGGGGAGGGGGGTGGGGAGGAGGTGAAGCCATTCTCTCGATATAAACAGGATTAGTACAAGGAGCTGCAGCAATTTGCATTTGAAAGGCTCGCTTGCAGCCGGAGAAAGAGAGAAATCAATGAACATGGCACCCCATAGGGGAGGGGAAGAATAGGGATGGCAGTACAGTGTGGCTAATGGGCAGTATAGTGAGTGCAGCTTCTGGGGCAACACAGTGCAGTGTGGTACAGTGCAGTACAGTGCAGTTACTGGAGAATACAGCGGCATTACTGGGCAGTACAGTGCATTACCTTGGAGTTACTGGAGAACAGTGTCATTATTGGACAATGCAGTACAGTGCAGTTACTGGAGAATACAGTGGCATTACTGGGCAGTACAGTGCGTTATAGTGCAGTTACTGGAGAACACAGTGGCATTACTGGACAGTGCAGTATGGTACAGTGCCGTACAGTGCAGTTACTGGAGGATACAGTGCTATTACTGGACAGCGCAGTTCAGTGCATTACAGTGTAGTTACTGGAGAATGCAGTGGCATTACTGGGCAGTACAGTGCATTACCATGGAGTTACTGGAGAACAGTGTCATTATTGGACAGTGCAGTACAGTGCAGTTACTGGAGAATACAGTGGTGTTACTGGGCAGTACAGTGCATTATAGTGCAGTTCCTGGAGAACACAGTGGCATTACTGGACAGTGCAGTATGGTACAGTGCTGTACAGTGCAGTTACTGGAGGATACAGTGCTATTACTGGACAGCGCAGTTCAGTGCATTACAGTGTAGTTACTGCCGAGGCTGGAGGAATGCAGTGCATTACAGTGTAGTTACTGGAGAATGCAGTGGCACTGGGCAGTACAGTGCGTTACAGTGTAGTTACTGGAGAATGCAGTGGCATTACTGGACAGTGCAGTTCAGTGCATTACAGTGTAGTTACTGGAGAATGCAGTGGCATTACTGGACAGTGCAGTTCAGTGCATTACAGTGTAGTTACTGGAGAATGCAGTGGCATTACTGGACAGTGCAGTTCAGTGCATTACAGTCCAGTTACTGGAGAACACAGTGGCATTACTGGACAGTGCAGTATGGTACAGTGCCGTACAGTGTAGTTACTGGAGGATACAGTGCTATTGCTGGACAGCGCAGTTCAGTGCATTACAGTGTAGTTACTGGAGAATGCAGTGGCATTACTGGGCAGTACAGTGCGTTACAGTGTAGTTACTGGAGAATGCAGTGGCATTACTGGACAGTGCAGTTCAGTGCATTACAGTGCAGTTACTGGAGAATGCAGTGGCATTACTGGACAGTGCAGTTCAGTTCATTACAGTGTAGTTACTGGAGAATGCAGTGGCATTACTGGACAGTGCAGTTCAGTGCATTACAGTGTAGTTACTGGAGAATGCAGTGGCATAACTGGACAGTGCAGTTCAGTGCATTACAGTGCAGTTACTGGAGAATGCAGTGCGTACACTGGGGTCATGTGGCACAGTAACTGGGGTAGTACATTACACCGGATTAGTTTTTAATACTCTGCTGGCGTGAGAAGCTTGAGCATTTTGGGACACATGGTATAATTATAGGCAATGATGCGCAGTGAGAGCGAGGGAGTGAGTGAGTGAGAGAGAGAGAGAGAGAGAAAGGGAGAGGAGGAAAGCACAGAAAAGGAGAGCAAGGGAACGGGGTGGGTAATTCTTTGGGGGGGGGGGGGGGGTTCGGATATAGTGGCAGCCTATAATTACTGTGGATGTGCGTGGGCTTCATCCTCTCTGTCTTTTCTCTGTCCTCCTTCCCGTTCTCTCTTTTTTCTTTTCTCCCGTGCCACTCTCTCTCTCTCTCTCTCTCTCTCTCTCTCTCTCTCTCTCTCTCTCTCTCTGATCTTGCGCGTGCGTGTAGCAGTGTGCATTTGTAGCGTACAGTCTGTACACGTATCCTGCTTTTGTATTGTGTATACAGGTTAGAGTGGCTGCATACAGAAGCGTACTATGTGTGTGTAGAGTGTGTAAACTGAGCGTCTGTATAGTGTTAGTGAAGTGATTGGGGTGTGTTTGAGTGTGTATGTGTGTGCGTGTGCCTGTGTGTGTTTAGGGATTGGGTGCGTGTGTGTGTGTGTGTGTGTGGGTATGTGAGTGTGTGTGTAGGGATTAGGGTGTTTGTGAGTGTGTGTGTGTGTGCGTGTGCATGCGTGTGTGTGTTTCTGTGTGTGTGTAGGGATTGGGGTGTTTGTGTGAGTATGTGTGTTTGTGTGTAGGGTTTGGGGTGTGTGTGTGTGTGTGTGTGTGTGGGGATTGGGGTGTTTGTGAGTGTGTTTGTGTGTGTAGTGTCTGCGTGTGTAGGGATTGGAGTGTGTGTGTGTGTGTGTGTCTGTGTAGGGACTGGGGGTGTGTGTGTGTGTGTGTGTGTGTGTGTGTGTTTAGGGATTGGGGTGTTTGTGAGTGTGTGTGTGTGTGTAGGGACTGGGATATGTATTATGCTCTTAGCCGAAGGGCACCACTGTATTAGATGGGAGAGAGCATCTGTTCTTTCATCTTGGAGACAGAATGGACCAGACCTCTTCCTGTATCAAAGCCATATCGCATCAGCTCTATTGAGTGAGGGATTCAGAAAGAGAGGGGGGGGGAGAGAGAGAGAATGAGAAAGGGAGAGACGTTAACCGATAAAGCAGAGAAAGAAGTGGGTCACAGGTCACACGTGTCAGGCATTTTTAGCCAGATTGAGAGAGGGAGAGAGAGGGAGAAAGCAGATTAGACATGCAGTAATGATCAGGGATTACAGCTTCAGCTGGCAAACATCTGATTTCTACCGCAACCCAAATTAAAAACGATAATATCACGCACACGCACACACGCAGGCACCCACAGACACACACACGCATGCACGCACACACACACACACACACACAGGCACGCACGGACACACACATGCACACACACACACACACACCCTTGCTCACCCTACAGCAGATGTTTTGGCTTTTCTCCATGTAGGGTCTTCTGTAAATAATTTCTCTCCCTCCACCTGTCATAATTAATGCGTTTAAATTCATGAATACTTACGGCAGCTGATGATGATGGTGTGCCAGGTCAGCATAGCTGATATCGCTGTGACAAACCCAATGGGAACAGAAAGTCGTTTCTGTAACTGTTATATTTCTGAAATAAACTATGTATTTTTATATTTCTGTAATGTATGAGAATGTGTAGTTTTCCAGTATATGTACAAGTGTTGTTTTTTGCGGATATATGTTTGTGTTTCTAACTAACTATTTCTATTTTATAACTTTATTTCTGTAATGTATGATGGTGATTATGTTTATGTGATGTGTGTGTGGTAACTGTTGTAAATGGTAAATGGACTGCATTTATATAGCGCTTTTATCCAAAGCGGGTTAGGTGTCTTGCTCAAGGACACTTCGACACGCCCAGGGTGGGGTTTGAACCGGCAACCCTCCGACTGCCAGACAATCGGTCTTACCTCCTGAGCTATGTCAGAGCTATGTCGCCCTGTTGTAATAGCAGCTTCTGTGTCTTGCCCTTACAGAGAACCACAGGAAACCCCAACAGCAGCCCTGAGCCTGTAGCTGAAAACAAAGGTCAGATCCCCCCTCTCCCTCTCCCTCTCCCTCTCACTCTCTCTCTCTCTCTTTTTCTCTCGTTCTCCCTCTTTCTCTCCCACTCACTCTCTCTCCCTCTTTATCTCTCTCTCTTTCTCTCCCTCTTTTTCTCTCGCTCTCCCTCTTGCTCTCCCACTCACCCTTTCTTTTTTGCTCTGACTGTCTCTCCCCCTCTCCCTCTCTCTCTCACTCCCTCTTTCTCTCCCTGTTTTCCCTCACTTTCTCTCCCACTCACTCTCTCTTTTTTGCTCTGACTGTCTCCCTCCCCTTCTCTCACTCTTTCTTTCCCTCTTTGCTTTCTCTCCCACTCACTCTCCCTCTTCCTATCTCTCTCTTTCTTTTTCACTCTCTCTGTCTCCCTCACTCTCTTCCTCTTTCTCTCTCTCACTGTCTTTTTTTGCACTCACTGTCTCTCTCCCTTTCTCTCTCTCCATAATTAGGACTATAAATAATTCTCTTTTTCTCCTGCCTCTCTGAACATCTCCCTCCTTACCTCCCTTCCTCCTGCCCCCCCCCCCCCCCCCCCCCCCCCCCCCCCCCTCCCTCTCTCTTCAGAATAACCAAAACTCACAAGGAGAGACAGTCCTTTACATATTTACCTGTTTGCACTGTGCCTATTCTATGTTCAAATGGGAGTGAGGTCATTTCTGACTCTATCCTAAACAACAGCTCTAAAATGGAACTACTAAGTTTGGTTATTATAGTTTGGAGTAACTCTAAGATGGTAGTGCAAAGTTTGGTTACTCTAGTTTGGAGCAGCTCTAAGATGGTCGTATTGAGTTTGGTTACTCTAGTTTGGAGTAACTCTTCAGATGGTCGTATTCAGTTTGGTTATTCTAGTTTGGGGAAACTCTTTAGATGGTAGTACTGAGTTTGGTTACTCTAGTTTGGAGGGGCTCTAAGATGGTCGTATTGAGTTTGGTTACTCTAGTTTGGAGCAGCTCTAAGATGGTAGTAGTGAGCTTGGTTACTCTAGTTTGGAGAAACTCTTTAGATGGTGGTACTGAGTGTGGTTACTCTAGTTTGGAGCAGCAAAATGATGGTCATGTTGAGTTTGGTTATTCTAGTTTGGGGCAGCAATAAGATGGTAGTAGTAGTAGTAGTAGTAGTAGTAGTAGTAATTTATTTCGGTCGTTATTAACAATTTTCCAAAAAGAATGCACATAGAAATAAATAAATAACAATAAGGCATTAAATTAAAAGGAAAACAAAAAATATTGAATGAAAAGGTATAGGCTGAAGCTTTAGCTTATTATACCTACCCTTTTTACATAACATATTCTAATAGGCAACCCTTTCACTACTAGGTTTAGGCTATACAAAAACAAAACAGAACAGAAACAAAAACAAAAGTTCCAAACGTTTCATACACAATAAAGATCATAACTCCGTTTTATATTTGTTTACCACATTATTTTTAAACATTTTTTTAAATTTGCAAAGTGAACTGGAATGAGCTCCAGAAAGAACTTAATTTACAGGAGCTTTTATCATTAAATGATTTTTTAAAAAGGCTTAAGGTTATGGAGGAAAGTGAAACTTGTAATTGTTTTGACCCTTAGTTGCACTACAGATTACTCATGTTAACCAGATTGTGAAACTTTGAACATTGCTGTTTGTCTGCTTTTATAGTATGTTAAATGTTGAAATTTTGTTGTGTCTGTAATCGACTGCTGCTTTCTTGGCCAGGTCTCTCTTGAAAAAGAGATTTCTAATCTCAATGAGACTAACCTGGTTAAATAAAGGTTAAATAAAAAAATAAATAAATAAAATAATTCCTTGTCACAACTATTCCACAAATTAACCCCTTTGACAGTTACACATCTAATCGTTATATTTGTCCTTACCCTTGATTTTTTAAACATACCTATTCCCCTAATTTCATACTGGCTCTCTCTAATTTCAAACAACCTCTGAATACAGATAGGAAGCAAATTATTTTGTGCTTTGTACATTATCTGTGCAGTTTTAAGATCAATTAGATCACAAAATTTTAAAGCATGTAAGTTAATAAATAGTGCACTGGCTGGTCCATAATAATCAGTTCGATTTACAATTCTTATAGCGCTCTTCTGGATGAAAATTGGATTAGTGCTGGTTTTGTATGTGTTTCCCCATACCTCTACACAGTGTCATGGTTGTGATGAGTTTGGTTATTCTAGTTTGGAGCAGCAATAAGATGGTTGTATTGAGTTTGGTTACTCTAGTTTGGAGTAGCTATAAGATGGTCGTACTGAGCTTGGTTACTCTAGTTTGGAGCAGCAATAAGATGGTCATACTGAGTTTGGTTACTCTAGTTTGGAGCAGCTATAAGATGGTCGTACTGAGTTTGGTTACTCTAGTTTGGAGCAGCTCTAAGATGGTCATGTTGAGCTTGGTCTCTCTAGTTTGGAGCAGCAATAAGATGGTCGTACTGAGTTTGGTTACTCTAGTTTGGAGCAGCAATAAGATGGTCGTACTGAGTTTGGTTACTCTAGTTTGGAGCAGCAATAAGATGGTCGTACTGAGTTTGGTTACTCTAGTTTGGAGCAGCAATAAGATGGTCGTACTGAGTTTGGTTACTCTAGTTTGGAGCAGCAATAAGATGGTTGTATTGAGTTTGGTTACTCTAGTTTGGAGCAGCTATAAGATGGTCGTACTGAGCTTGGTTACTCTAGTTTGGAGCAGCAATAAGATGGTCATACTGAGTTTGGTTACTCTAGTTTGGAGCAGCTATAAGATGGTCGTACTGAGTTTGGTTACTCTAGTTTGGAGCAGCTCTAAGATGGTCATGTTGAGCTTGGTCTCTCTAGTTTGGAGCAGCAATAAGATGGTCGTACTGAGTTTGGTTACTCTAGTTTGGAGCAGCAATAAGATGGCCGTACTGAGTTTGGTTACTCTAGTTTGGAGCAGCAATAAGATGGTCGTACTGAGTTTGGTTACTCTAGTTTGGAGCAGCAATACGATGGTCGTACTGAGTTTGGTTACTCTAGTTTGGAGCAGCAATAAGATGGTTGTATTGGGCTTGATTATTCGAGTTTGGAGCAGCAATAAGATGGTCATACTGAGTTTGGTTACTCTAGTTTGGAGCAGCTATAAGATAGTCGTACTGAGTTTGGTTACTCTAGTTTGGAGCAGCAATACAATGGTCATACTGAGTTTGGTTACTCTAGTTTGGAGCAGCAATAAGATGGTCGTACTGAGTTTGGTTACTCTAGTTTGGAGCAGCAATAAGATGGTCGTACTGAGTTTGATTACTCTAGTTTGGAGCAGCAATAAGATGGTCGTACTGAGTTTGGTTACTCTAGTTTGGAGCAGCTATAAGATGGTCGTACTGAGTTTGGTTACTCTAGTTTGGAGCAGCAATAAGATGGTCGTACTGAGTTTGGTTACTCTAGTTTGGAGCAGCAATAAGATGGTCGTACTGAGTTTGGTTACTCTAGTTTGGAGCAGCAATAAGATGGTCGTACTGAGTTTGTTACTCTAGTTTGGAGCAGCAATAAGATGGTCGTACTGAGTTTGATTACTCTAGTTTGGAGCAGCAATAAGATGGTCGTACTGAGTTTGGTTACTCTAGTTTGGAGCAGCAATAAGATGGTCGTACTGAGTTTGGTTACTCTAGTTTGGAGCAGCTATAAGATGGTCGTACTGAGTTTGGTTACTCTAGTTTGGAGCAGCAATACAATGGTCATACTGAGTTTGGTTACTCTAGTTTGGAGCAGCAATAAGATGGTCGTACTGAGTTTGGTTACTCTAGTTTGGAGCAGCAATAAAATGGTCGTACTGAGTTTGGTTACTCTAGTTTGGAGCAGCAATAAGATGGTCGTACTGAGTTTGGAGCAGCAATAAGATGGTCGTACTGAGTTTGGTTACTCTAGTTTGGAGCAGCAATACAATGGTCGTACTGAGTTTGGTTACTCTAGTTTGGAGCAGCAATAAGATGGTCGTACTGAGTTTGGTTACTCTAGTTTGGAGCAGCAATACAATGGTCGTACTGAGTTTGGTTACTCTAGTTTGGAGCAGCAATAAGATGGTCGTACTGAGTTTGGTTACTCTAGTTTGGAGCAGCAATACAATGGTCGTACTGAGTTTGGTTACTCTAGTTTGGAGCAGCAATAAGATGGTCGTACTGAGTTTGGTTACTCTAGTTTGGAGCAGCAATA
Organism: Anguilla japonica; assembly: GCA_025169545.1. Taxonomy (NCBI): domain Eukaryota; kingdom Metazoa; phylum Chordata; class Actinopteri; order Anguilliformes; family Anguillidae; genus Anguilla; species Anguilla japonica. Next base: position 4,934,873 of record CM045890.1, on the reverse strand, counting down.
AGATGGTCGTACTGAGTTTGGTTACTCTAGTTTGGAGCAGCAATACGATGGTCGTACTGAGTTTGGTTACTCTATTTTGGAGCAGCAATAAGATGGTTGTATTGGGCTTGGTTATTCGAGTTTGGAGCAGCTCTAAGATTGTAGTGCTGGGCTTAATTACTCCAATGTGGTGCAGTATAGACAAACCCCTCTTCCACCATCAACTCTGATAAAATCTTCCTCTCTTCCGCCCCCTCTCCATCAATATTAATCTACCATTTAATTATTAATCCTGGTACACATGCTCACGGCATTCAATGTAAATTTTTAATTTAGGTTTTATTTTAGTTTTAACAGGAAAAAAACGTTGAAAATCACAGCTCACTTTCTCTGTCTTGCCCCCCCCCCCCCCAACACAGAGAAGGTTCCGGGCGGGACGGGGAAGCCAGAGGAGCAGGAGGAGGAGGTCGATATCGACCTGGAGGCGCCCGAGACTGAGAAGGCTGCTCTGGCTATACAGAACCAGTTCAGACGCTTCCAGAAGAAGAAGAAATAAGAAGCGAAAAGAGAACATATACACACACACACACACTCACAAAAAACAACATCCTCAGAAAATTGTGATAGAGAGAGGGAGGGGGGGGTGGGGGAGGGAGAGACGGAAAGAGAGAGAGGGGAGGGAAGAGAGAGGGGAAGGAGAGAGGGAGAGAGAGAGAGGAGGGAAGAGAAGGAAGGGGGGGGGTGGAGAGAGGGGAAGGAGAGAATGATAGGAAAAAGAAGGATGAGGAGTTTATAATAACTAAGCATGAAAAGTACCCTGTCACCATCTCCCTCCTCCCTCCTCCCTCCTCCCTCGCTCCCTCGCTCCTTTTTTCCGCACTCGTCTGTCAGGGCCCTAGCAGGGAGCAGGTAGCACACAGGCCTGAGCGCTGAAGACATGAGCTCTCCACTCAGACGGCTTATCCACGATAGCACACTGCTCTGCATGTAGCACGCTCTCTCTCTCTCTCTCTCTCTCTCTCTCTCTCTCTCTCCCCTGCTCTCTCTCTCTCTCTCCATCTCTCCCCTGCTCCCTCTCTCTCTCTCTCTCCGCCCATCTCTCTCTCCCTCCCCCTGTCTCTCACTCTCCCTCACCATCTCTCCCCCACTCTCTCTCTCACCATCTCCCCTGCTGTCTCTCTCTCCTGTCTCTTCTCTCCCTCCTCCTGTCTCTCACTCTCCCTTCTCCTGTCTCTCTCTCTCTCTCCCTCCCTCCCTGGTCTCTCTCTCTTTCTCCCTCTCCCGGTCTCTTTCTCTCCCTCTCCCTGCCTCTTTCTCTTTCCTTCCCCCTGCTCTTTTTTCTCTCTCTCTCTCTCTCTCTGTTGGACTCAGGTGAATCTCCCATAGAGGGTTTCGGTGGGTGGCAGGTGTGCGGTTGTGGGTTGGGGTTTTTGGTGTTGTTCTGGTGCGTGCTGGTGTTTCATGGCAGAGCCATTTGGACCAGAACCACCAATCAGTGTCCTGGCACTGATATAAATGACAAACCAATCAGCCAATCACAGAGCACACAGGCCAGGCACTATGTACAGGAACACAGAGTTTGTGCAACCATTAATGAGTAGGTTTTTTGGTTTCTTTTTTTTCAGAATTCCAAGTCAGTGTTCTATGTGCTTTCAGTTACCAGTACTGATTGTTACATCAGCGTTAGAATGTTCAGTTAAGAACATTCTAATCATGTATGTGTGATCTTACCCTAACACTTAAAGGGTTTAATCCTGAACTCATAAAATCCCAAACTGGAGTGATTTACTGTAGAGAAGGAGAGAGGGAGGCAGACAGAAAGAGAGAGAGAAAGAAAGAAAGAAAGATAGAGAGCAACAAAGCCTTTTCACATTGAATGCGCACACCGTCATCCAACTTTCTACTCAGGCCTCAAACACACAGTTCTCAGCAGGGGATTTAAAGTACAGAAAGGGAGAAAGAGACTGAAACAAAACTGTTTTATGGCAGAGGGAGATTAGCCTGACGATGCTCGTCTCCCTGAAATTTCTACTTTACGCTTTTAGAAAATCATTGTAATGCAACAGCCATTCTATATAAGAAAAATGCAGCAATGAGTGAAAATCAGAAAGTATGTTTCCGAACTGAGAGGTGAAGCTAAGATACAGTGAGGTACAGTTTGCCCCTGGAGGAGCAGCCTACGGTTGTCCAGATTTTTCTACAACAGTACAACATACAGGTCTCATCAGGGTGTACACACAAATACAACATGCAGGTCTCACAAGATGGTCCACACCGGTACAACATGCAGGTCTCACAAGATGGTCCACGCCAGTACAAGATACAGGTCTCACCAGGGTGTCCACACCAGTTCAACCTGCAGGTCTCACATAGGGTCCACACCAGTACAACATGCAGATCTCACAAGATATTCCACACCAGTTCAACATGCAGGTCTCACAAGATAGTCCACACCAGTACAACATGCAGGTCTCACAAGATGGTCCACACCAGTACAAGATGCAGGTCTCACCAGGGTGTCCACACCAATACAACATGTAGTTCCTACCGGGATGTCCACAGCAGTACAACATGCAGGTCTCACAAGATAGTCCACACCAGTTCAACCTGCAGGTCTCACATAGGGTCCACACCAGTACAACAGGCAGATCTCACAAGATAGTCCACACCAGTTCAACGTGCAGGTCTCACAAGATAGTCCACACCAGTACAACATGCAGGTCTCACAAGATAGTCCACACCAGTACAACATGCAGGTCTCACAAGATGGTCCACACCAGTACAAGATGCAGGTCTCACCAGGGTGTCACAATACAAGTAGTTCCTACCGGGGTCCACACCAGTACAACATGCAGGTCTCACAAGGTGTCCACACCAGTACAACATGCAGGTCTCACAAGATGATCCACACCGGTACAACATGAAGGTCTAGATGGTCCACACCAGTACAACATGCAGGATAGCCCACACCAGTACAACATGCAGGTCTCACAAGATGGTCCACACCAGTACACATGCTGGTACACAAGATGGTCCACACCAGTACAACATGGAGGTCTCACAAGATGGCCCACACCAGTACAAGATACAGGTCTCACCAGGGTGTCCACTCAATACAACATGTAGTTCCTACCGGGATGTCCACAGCAGTACAACATGCAGGTCTCACAAGATAGAGTACAACATGAAGGTCTCACAAGATGGTCCACACCAGTACAACATGCAGGTCTCACAAGATAGCCCACACCAGTACAACATGCAGGTCTCACAAGATGGTCCACACCAGTACAACATGCTGGTCTCACAAGATGGTCCACACCCGTACAACATGGAGGTCTCACAAGATGGCCCACACCAGTACAAGATACAGGTCTCACCAGGGTGTCCACTCCAATACAACATGTAGTTCCTACCGGGATGTCCACAGCAGTACAACATGCAGGTCTCACAAGATAGTCCACACCAGTACAACATGCAGGTCTCACAAGATGGTCCGCACCGGGACAACATGCAGGTCTCACAAGATAGTCCACACCAGTACAACATGCAGGTCTCACAAGATAGTCCACACCAGTACAACATGCAGGTCTCACAAGATGGCCCACACCAGTACAACATGCAGGTCTCACAAGATGGTCCACACCAGTACAAGATACAGGTCTCACCAGGGTGTCCACACCAATACAACATGTAGTTCTTACCAGGATGTCCACACCACTACAACATACACGTCTCACAAGATAGTCCACACCAGTACAACATGCAGGTCTCACCAGGTTTTACTGTCAGAATGAGGAATGAGGAAAGCCCCATGGTTTCTTAAACACATCTCAGAGAAACGCTTACACTCTGCGTATGGAAACTTTACCCACCCTCCAACTCTTTTTTATTTTTTCATTTTATTTTATGTGTTGGTATATAATTTATGTATTATTTATCATTGAATTATGTGTGTATTTATTTCGTTTCTCTGTCTCTAGTTTAGGTTACTATTTTTTTGTTTTGTTTAGTGCTTGTAACAGTCAGTGTGATTTTATACACTTTATTTAACGGGAAAAGCATTTGGTTTCCATACACAGTCTCGGGGCAGTAGAGGTGCTAATATCATTGGGTAGAGTATGTTCTGTCTAATTTTACTGCATAAATTAAACTGCTGCCAAACAGTTAAACCAAATCTGTTGTCCTTTCATTTTCTGTCTAGTTTTAGATTTAGAAAAAACTTTATTGCCCACACACATGGAGATATAGCTTTGGCTACACATGACATATAAAACACACTAAATCACATTACAAACATAGAACACGTAGGCCATTTATGCATAAGTACTCATTAAGGACTGTCCAATGAGATTTGCAAAGGTGTAACCACGCAGTGCATTGTATCACAAGTTCAGGAGTTAAGACAGCTCACTACATTTGGTGCAAACAACCTCTTATAGAGATTCTTAGTGGCTCTTGACATCTGACCTCAGGGGAAGTTACACAAACTGTGAGAAAAGGGGATGAGATACTGTATGTCATCCACAATTCCTTGTGCTTTTCCTGTGGATCTGAGCCATATACAAATCTGTGAGCTGTGTCTTGAGTTTTCCCCACCAGCTTTGCCACCTATATTCACCACTCTCATAAGTTTAGCCTTACTCTTACCGTTGATATAACCAAAAGTCATACTGCAGTACAAGGCACTTCCAATAAGACTTGTTTACATGCCATCTCTGCAATATTTTGGTTAACTTCAAAATCACGCAGTGTGCTTATGAGGTGAAACCACTGCAGACACTTCTTGTACATAAAAGCACAGTTTCTTGTCAAAACATAGATAATCGTTGAAAATTGATCCAAGGTACTTGAGACTTGTTACCCTATCAACAGTTTCCCCCTTTTATTACTGGTTATGTCAGCCAGTGTAGAACATGCCTTCTATTTATAAAAACAATCTCTTTGGTTTTACCCACATTAATTTCCAAAGCACTTAGCGGACACTGACATAATTAAAGTACTGTGTTTGTATGAGGGCGTCCTGTTCAACAAGAAGACCAAGTACAGTCATACATCATTTGCGTATTTAAACAAATAAAAGTCAGTCTCTAAGATGCTAAAATTATTTGTATATATAGAAAAAAGTAGAGGAGATATAATACAACCTTGAGGTGCACCGTTATTTAAAACCGATTTGACACAATTCCATTTATGGAAACCCTTTGGGGGGGGGTGAGCAAAGAGGAACTCTTTAATCCAAAGAATAACACCGCCGTTCACCTCTAAATCAAACAAACACCCCCGGAGAATGTGTGTCTTCATGGTGTTGAACGCAGAGTCAAACGCAAACTAAAGTAAAAAAAAAAAAAACTCTGACATATCTTTTGGGCCTGCTGAAGACATCGGGCTATTCTGTCAGAAAGTGCCAGAACTGTGTCTTCAGAGCCTCAACGACTTTTATAAGCAAATCGAGGACGGGGGGGGGGGGGGGGGGGGGGGGAAGCCTCTCGTTTTCGTTATACTAGTCAAGCGAAAAGAACGCCACCGTCCGCACACTGCTCAAAAGAATGGACCGAAGTCAAACTGCGAATATCCTCGTTCATGATTGCATAAACAGAGATGTGGAAGGTGAAACACGTCGCAGCGCTCTGTAATTTAAAGGTAGTCAAGCAAACATCTCCGCTCACATCCCCTGCAAGCGCTGCCTGTGCAGCCGTGCCCTGTTTTCAAAAGTGTAGACTTGAAGTTGTCGTAGCCTAAGCAACGGCATTTTAAAAATACTTTTTGAATGCACGGGTACGTCTTTCAACCTTCCTGCAAGAATAAATGAGGAATATGCACAATTTTAATTAAGCCTGTCTTGTTGATCAGTGTGTGAACACCCTTTCTTTCTCTCGACAAGCGTTCAGTACCAGCGTATCTAAAGGGTGGTCTTCCTCATCTTCCTCACTTTTCTACCTCATTTTAACCCCAAGCTTTTTATAACCCCCCCCCCCCCCCCACCCCCACCCCCCAGTGTGGAGTGTGGCTGCCCAGTAACATTAATGGGAGATGCCCCATTAAACTGATGACTTGCAACCAGAGGTGGGAAAGTCCAGGGGTTCAGAAAGTAAAAGCCCTGCCATGTGTTTCATCCAGCCATGAATTCAGCCCAGCTGGTTTCACTAATTAGTTCTACCTCCTGGCTGAAGAATTGCGTTAATTGGCAAAAATGGAACTGGAACAAATCCTGAAGAGGACTTTTACTCCCTGAACCTGGACTTTCCCACCTCAAGATCACGTGTGCCTCCAGTCCAGTGTCAATGTCGCTGCCCTCCTTTCACTCTGCAGCCTATCAGCCTGGGATTACTTCCCCCCCGCCCCCTCCCCGAGCCATGCTTCAGCCAATCACACGATGAGAACAACCACCCCCCCCCCACTCGCCCCCCACACCCTTGGCCCCCCACCACAGACTGAGCTTGTCCCTTCCTGGGCCAAGCTATAGCCAATCACACAATGAGAACAGCCACCTAACCCCCCCCCCCCCCCCCCACCACACACCCCTGGCCCCCCACCACGGACTGAGCTTGTCCTTCCTGCGCAAAGCTATAGCCAATAACACAATGAGAACAGCCACCCTGGTCCAAGCAATAGCCAATCACACGCCTGCCTTTTCCAAATCACTTCTTGGAAAAGAACAAGAAGGCCGGAAATTGAATACAGTAAAACACAATATAGATATCCTACATAATGTATATGTTTTTTGTTTTTTTTTGACGTGTGCGTGTACTTTTGTTTCGTGTTTTCATAAGGACGTGACTTTATTTCGTGCCACACTGAACTGAAATCTGTGTCTCAGAAGGAACTGAGAGGGGTACTGCACGTCACTCAGAGCCACAGGGAGCACGTGCAGCACACCGGGCGGCAGTGTGGCATAATGGGTAAGAAGCTGGCCTTGTAACCTGAAGGTCACAGGTTTATTCCCAGGTTGGACACCGCCATTGTATCCTTGAGCGAGGTACTTAACTTGCATTGCTCCAGCATATATCCAGCTGTATAAATGGATGCAGTGTAAATGCTATGTACGTCGCTCTGGATAAGAGCGTCTGCTAAATGCCTGTAATGTAATGTAATGTAACACCGACCCTCACGGCGAAGGCAGACAAGCATCGAACCTCCAACCCAAAAATATGTTACTTTTCCTTTAACCGAGCCTAAGTGAAGCACACAGGCACACGGTCCTGGAGTGGGCTGAGGCAGTTTTTACCCATGATTCACCCCTCCCACTCCACATCCATTTTAGGACCATGGAAGTCAGTCTAACTTTACTCCAGACACATTTTTAAATTTCAACCGTCATTTTGAATGGGACAGATTCAAACTTGGTGCATATACATATATATGTGTGTGTTTGTGTGTGTAGTGTAGTGTTCTGTAGCTAGGAGCAAATATCTGGGTAGCATACTGTATCTGTGGGCAAATAACATTTTAAAAGCATTGCCCATCGATGCATAAGAAGCTTTAAGTGTTACAATGGCCATGGGCAAATTACACATTACACACATTCACACACATGCGCTCCCATACACACACACACACATATATGCTCACACACACACACGCACTCACATGCTCACACACACACACACACACACACTCACATGCTCACATATGCTCACACACACACACACACACACACACACATATGCTCACACACACACACTCAGAGCTGCCCGTGAGAGGCATCAATTGACGTGCATAAATGCAGTCCATTTGTTCACACACACACACACCACCACACAACACACACAATCCGTGACGTGCATCTGTTCCCTGCGGATCTCTGTTCCAGTCCTGCTCTCGCAGGACGTGTCCCATTAAGCGCTTCCCCAGACCTCTGGAGCCAACAGCCCGTTTAGGGAATGGCCTACATACAGTAACTCTCTTAAACACTCCCTGTTACCTCAGCACCACACACGCTCTACTGAGCACTACCCCACACACGCTATACTGAGCACTACCCCACACACAGTCTACTAAACACTACCCCACACACGCTCTACTGAGCACTACCCCACACACAGTCTACTAAACACTACCCCACACACGCTCTACTGAGCACTACCCCACACACAGTCTACTAAACACTACCCCACACACGCTCTACTGAGCACTACCCCACACACAGTCTACTAAACACTACCCCACACACGCTCTACTGAGCACTACCCCACACACAGTCTACTAAACACTACCCCACACATGCTCTACTGAGCACTACCCCACACACAGTCTACTAAACACTACCCCACACATGCTCTACTGAGCACTACCCCACACACAGTCTACTAAACACTACCCCACACACACTCTACTAAACACTGCCCCCCACACACACTCTACTAAACACTGCCCCACACACAGTCTACAAAACACTGTCCCCCACACACACTCTACTAAACACTGCCCACAGTCTACAAAACACTGTCCCCCACACACACTCTACTAAACACTGCCCCACACACACACTCTACTAAACACTGCCCCACACACAGTCTACTAAACACTGCCCCACACACGCACTACTGAGCACTACCCCACACACAGTCTACTAAACACTGTCCCCCACACAGTCTACAAAACACTGCCCCACACACAGTCTACAAAACACTGTCCCCCATACACACTCTACTAAACACTTCCCCACACACAGTCTACAAAACACTGCCCCACACACAGTCTACAAAACACTGTCCCCCACACACTCTACTAAACACTTCCCCACACACAGTCTACAAAACACTGCCCCACACACACTCTACTAAACACTGCCCCACACACAGTCTACAAAACACTGACCCACACACACACTCTACTAAACACTACCCCACACACAGTCTACTAAACACTGCCTTAGACAGTCTACAAAACACTGCCCCACACACAGTCTACAAAACACTGACCCCCACACACACTCTACTAAACACTGCCCCACACACAGTCTACTAAACACTGACCCACACAAGCTCTACTAAACTCTAAGTATGCTAAGCATATAGTATATGTTGAGCTATGTTGCCCCCCCACGCGCGCACGCGCGCGCACACACACACACACACACACACACACACACACACACGAACCCTAGCTGTAACCTGAGCGACATACACATGAGCCTAAGCACTACCCTTCACCTGAACACCACCATACCCAGAGCAGCCTGAGCACAATTTCCACCATCACTGGAGCAGAGTATCAGCAGGATCCGGCAGAAAATAGCGGCAATGCTCTCAGGCATCGTGGGTCAGAGGTCAAAGGTCAGAGCCTATTGTTCTGGTCCGGGTGGTCAGGCAGGCCGGGACGTGCACCTGCCCGGGCTCACTTCTCACCTTTCTGTTGCTGTAATTTGTACTTACCTTTATCGGAGCAGGTAAATTCCTTACCTTTAATAGAGAAGGTAAATTATTGCCAAACCTTTACTGGAGCAGGTGCATTTCTTACTTACCTTATTGGAGCAGGCAAGTTAATTTCATTGGTGTATGGAAACAAGTACATTCCTTACCTACCATTATTAGAGTAGATAAATTATTTGGGGGGGGGGGGACATAAGTCACCCTCTCCTTCAAAGTGAAGCTGGTGGGGGTTCTGGGGGGGGGGTGGGGGGGGTGTGCAGGTGAAGGCCTGGTGGGTATGGAGACTGGCAAAGCCTCTCCCATTAAACATTCACAGCTGGGGGGCGGGCCAGAGAGGAACCTGTATCTGGAGGCCTGCTGTATGACTGTGAGGTACAGAGGGAAGCAGCTGGTGGTCACTGCAGTGAAGGATGAGGCTATTCCAGTGAGGCTCCGCCCACTCGAGTGCTTACTGAGCCAATGCAATTCCAGTGAGACTCCGCCCACTGAGTGCTTACTGAGCCAATGCCAGTGTTTAATGAGACAATGCCAATAAGACTCCGCCCACTCAGTGCTTAATGAGGAAATGCCAGTGAGACTCCGCCCACTCAGTGCTTAATGAGGAAATGCCAGTGAGACTCCTGAGGCTCCGCCCACACAGTGCTTAATGAGGAAATGCCAGTGAGACTCCGCCCACTCAGTGCTTAATGAGGAAATACCAGTGAGACTCCACCCACTCAGTGCTTAATGAGGAAATACCAGTGAGACTCCGCCCACTCAGTAATTAATGAGGAAATGCCAGTGAGACTCCGCCCACTCAGTGCTTAATGAGAAAATGCTCATAACTGCAAGGCTTTGACAGCATAGCCAAGCCTGTGAGGTAATTAAACATAATTTGACTTTAAATTCTAAAATGTACATTACAGCAAAGCAACCGAGGAGCCAAGATGACCATGAGCCGTGACACGCGTATAAATCCCGGTCCGTGACTGCACTAAGGGTATGCGTGCATGCATGATTCTCTTAATGGCATGTGTGTGCGTGTCTGCATGTGTGTGTGTGTGTGTGTGTGTGTGTGAGAGAGAGAGAGAGAGAGACAGAGAGAGAGAGAGAGAGAGAGAGAGAGTGCTAAGTGCTACAGTGTGGGGGAGTAAAGGAGGAGAGTGCAGTGGGGAGGGAGGGGGGGATGGGGTTCTATTTATAATCCTACAGAGGGAACACTCAGAGAGAGATCAGAACGTAACACAAAGAGAGAGGGGGAGAAGGAGAGAAGGAGAGAGAGCGAGGGGGGAGAGAGAGAGAGAGCAGGAGGATGTAGAGAGAAAGCCTGGTTGGAGAGAGAGGGGGAAGAAGGGAGAGACAGAGAGAGAGAGAGGGGGGGGGGGGTGGAAGGATGGAAAAAGAGGGATATATAGAAAGGTTGAGAAGAAGAGGGAGTGAGAGAGAAAACATGAATGAAGGGGGAGGAGGAGAGGAGGAGGACAGAGAGGGGAAGAGAGAACAAGATGGATAGAACAGAAATGGAGCAAATAAATAAAGATTTTTCAAATCTATTTTCCATATTCTATTCTAAGCGTTTCTTTGATTGCCATGTACATTGCAGAACAGGCCCCTCCACGTATTGACAGGAAGTGGTGATACACCACCATAAGCTTCGGTGGTACTGAATGGTCTTTCGGTGACTAATTTATTATCGGAGTACCCATCTTAAATTAGTCCTTAATGCAATATTTTGGCCGATTAAGTGTTGTTCAGCTATTTTATTGGCTTGTTTCTTCTTCTTCCCCTGCATGATTGTGACATGAGCGCTCCATGTAATCTCACTCAAACACTGCAGTTAATATTCAGTTTATTTATAGTGACTTGACATCACTTCCATGTTTTTCTACCAGGTAGATAAATCAAGTAATTTTTCTTAAAATTTCTTTGGCAGGATTTCCCTCATAGCTTTATACCGCTCCCTATTTTGGAACCACATTGATTTACTTTTATAACTGTAATAGGTGTCTGATTCAGTCAAGATTTTTTGTGCCAACCCCCCCCCACCCCCACCCCCACCCCCAGAAGATTTTTTCAGGGTGCAGGGAGCATTTCTTATATATATTTCAACTGTAGAGACGATATATATCCACAAGGTGGCGCTTGGAACATTTCAGATGAGAACCAGAACCAGAGATTTGCTAGAAAATTGGTGCTGTGGCCACTTCAAAGGAAAAGACATTCTCGTATTTACATGATATATTCAAAATTACCGCAATTCATCTCCAAAGCAGTTTCCAGGAAAGCAGTTTCACAAGCTCTTTTCTGCAAACACCTAAAACCCCACTTTTTCAGACAACGCCTAAATATTTATATTTTTTAAAAATAAAACGGTCTCACGCTTCCTCTCCTACACACACACGTATCCACATACAAACACACATACGTCCCCCCCCCCCACACACACACACACGCGCGCATGCACCCACACAACGGCTTAAAAGTTGACAGGCACTGCTCATCGAGCTCAATGAACTGTGCACTGTGTGAGTTGAACACACGTGTATTCCACTGGCGAAATTCGAACGGGTGCATGACCTCATCGGGTGCCGCCTGAGAAAGCCATTGGCAGCGGAGCCACCAGCAGCTCTGACCGGGAGACAGGAGCCCGGGGTCATTCGGTGGCCTCCTAACTGTAAAATCGCGACGCTAAAAAAAAAAAATGAAGTTTACATGGCTGACGTGTCCGTGTTGGTTGACCCTATGCATGACAAAGCCAAACCCAGTCTGCAAAGGAGCGGCTGAATGTAAAATGGCGGCTGCGGTCGGAAATATGTCGATTTCGTGGCCAGCCGTTTTCCGCCAGACATTAACGATGACGTCAGTTTACTCATTTCCCGTAGCGCTTTCTATTCTTGTTTCGGCTTGTCCGACCGTAGCGCCTCTGTTGAGACACTGTTCCAGCGCGGGGGGGCGGGCTCCCCAAGTCGGGAATCGAACCCAGACTGTGCTGGTGGAGATCTGTAGGGAGCAGCGGGAAAAGGACGGGGGGGCGATTCGTTTTGAAGGAGAGCACTTCTCTTTCGGGGGTTTCATTCGTGGTCTTTACAGCCACCGACAAGCTCACTGCATTCATTTAGCATGACACCCACAGTCGACTCCCGTTACAAACACTTTATTTTCCGTCGTTTACTTAATCCATACAGAGCAGAATCACTGCACATTCCCCCTCTTTGCTTTTCAATATATCATAGTTATCTTCATTTCTTATTTTATGCCCACTGGAACACCACTTTCTCTATAGTCAGGACTACATTATGTAAACACCACATTTTGATTACTTAATTCTTAGGAAAAATAGAAACCCATAATTCTCTGTTTGTTAAACTACACTTTAAACTAGGAGATATAGAATAGAAAAATCTAATTATGCATGAGATCTTGAGATATTTTAGTATATCCATGATTCTTTGGTATATAAGTGCGTAATTTAGTGTCTCCATAAATGGATATTAATTGATTAATAGAGAGAGTGCAAATGGTGTGTGTGTGTGTGTGTGAGTAAGTGTGTGTGTGAGTGCATGACTGAGTGTGTGACTGAGTGTATGAGTGAGTGTGTGTGAGTGAGTGAGTGAGTGAGTACGTGTAAGGGTGTGTGTGTGTGTGAGAGAGAGTGTGTGAGCGAGTACACGTGTGAGTGTGTGTGTCTGTGTGTCTGTGTGTGTGTGTGTGTGCATGAGTGTGTGTGTGCGCATGAGTGAGTCCTCCACTATGCGGTCACTCAGTCCATCCAGGACAGGAAGTAGAGGCCTCCCAGCCTGTCTCCACACACCAGCTGAGTGGGGTGCAGGGGGTTCACCTCCAGAGTGACAACAGGACCCTCGCACACAAACACCCCCACCTGGAGAGGGGGGGGGCAGGGAAAGACAGGGAGAGGGAGAGAGGTTTAGAGCAGGAAGTGAAGGAAGCGGGAAAAGACAGAACGATGGAACATCACACTGCACCTGCCGCTGTCCTCCGCACGTACGAAATGAACTAAAACCAAATTTTAAAAACTGAGGTAAAAAAAAAACAACAAAAAAAAAAAAAAAAACTCCTCAGCTTCAGTTGAAGCCAGTTGCACAGGTCACAGCAAACACTGAATGGTACCGAAGAATTACACTACATTACATTTGCATCCATTTACACAACTGGATATATACTGAAGCAATGCAGGCTAAGTACCTTGCTCAACGGTACAACGGCAGCCTCCTGCTGGGGAATCGAATCTGCGACCTTTAGGCTACAACACGAGACCAACTCCTTAGCCGTTATACTACACTGACGCACAAGGTAGTAACACATATGGGGTAGGTTCTCTGTTGAGATGCAACAAAATATGGAAAGGTAAAGAACGCAGAGGAAGCATAAAGTCAGAGACCAGCGCACCTGTCTCTTGCTCTGACGGTCCCACAGTTTGACAGTTCGGTCGGAGGAGGCCGAGATGATGGTGGTTTCCGTCAATCTCAAGACAGTGACCCGCTCACTGTGCGCCTACGGAACAACACCAGCATCGTCAACATTCTCAGAAAAAAATGTACGAAAGAGCGGCTGAAAAGATACAAACGCTCGTGACTGGGGTGGTACCTTGTAGGAACATAAAAAGTACCACTAAGCAGCAAAACAATTCATTTGCACCGTTTTTTTTTTTTGCTTGTAGAAGGTACTTATTAGTACCCAAATAGAATATCATCATACTTGGGAAATTTGTTACCTATAAAACAAAAATGGACCTTCACCGTATCTTTATTTCTGAGAGTGAACATCAAAATCACCTGCAGCCGTCATTCAGAGAATGCACTTAATGCTCTGACTGAGGAGCCAAACGATTGGGCAGTTGTGCAGCTGGCTGATTGACCGATTGGTTCATTAACTGTCACTAGTAGACCGATTCACCGATTGGTCCGATTGATTTAAATAACAGAATGGTTGAAAAACGTAGAATTCCTCACCGGTCTCTTATCGCTCCAGGAACATGGGTTCGGCGGCTGGTTGAACCAAATGTTCCCTTTGTTGTCCCCGCACACCACAAAGTCTACAGTGAAACAGAGGAAGTGGAAGATGAGGACGAAGATGGGAGGTTTCAGAATAAGACACAGAGAGAATTTTGTAGTCTTACTATTGCAATGGATATCGTCACGGCTAAAGAAGAAGTGTTGTCTGTTTTATGACAGTATCTCTGTAGTGATGGTGGTGTAATGTTGGTGGTATCTCTATAGTGATGGTGATGTAATGTTGGCGGTGTCTCTGTAGTGATGGTGTTGTAGTGCTGGCGGTATCTCTCTAGTGATGGTGATGTAATGTTGGCGGTATCTCTGTAGTGATGGTGGTGTAATGTTGGCGGTATCTCTGTAGTGATGGTGGTGTAATGTTGGCGGTATCTCTGTAGTAATGACTGTGTAATGCTGGCGGTGTCTCTGTAGTAATGGTGGTGTAATGTTGGCGGTGTCTCTGTAGTGATGGTGGTGTAATGTTGGCGGTATCTCTGTAGTAATGTGGTGTAATGCTGGCGGTATCTCTGTAGTGATGGTGGTGTAATGTTGGTGGTATCTCTGTAGTAATGGCTGTGTAATGCTGGCGGTATCTCTGTAGTGATGGTGGTGTAATGTTGGTGGTATCTCTGTAGTGATGGTGGTGTAATGTTGGCAGTATCTCTGTAGTGATGGTGGTGTAATGTTGGCGGTATCTCTGTAGTGATGGTGGTGTAATGTTGGCGGTATCTCTGTAGTGATGGTGGTGTAATGTTGGCGGTGTCTCTGTAGTGATGGTGGTGTAATGTTGGCGGTATCTCTGTAGTAATGACTGTGTAATGTTGGCGGTATCTCTGTAGTGATGGTGGTGTAATGTTGGCGGTATCTCTGTAGTAATGGTGGTGTAATGCCGGCGGTACCTCTGTCCATAGTGATGGCTGAGATCACGTTTTTCTTGTGTGTCCCAGATGGGCTTCCGTTCTCTTCTGCACTCAGCTCACTGTTGCCAAATGCGGTTTTTAACGAGGTGCTGGAACCCATCGAAAACTGGGGCAAAAGACAATATCACAGAGAGCACAGGTAAGACCAGCCAATCAGAGAGAGCACAGGGAGGATCAGCCAATTGCAGAGAGCACATGTGTGATCACCCAATCCGAGAGCACAGGTAGAATCAGCCACTCACAGAGAGTACAGGTAAGACCAGTCAACCACAGAGAGTACAGGCAGGACCAGCCAATCACATAGAGCGCAAGTAGGATCAGCCAATTGCAGAGAGCCCAGTTAAGATCAGCCAATCAGACAGCACAGATAGGATCAATCGCAGAGATCACTGGTAGGATCAGCCAATTACAGAGAGTACATGTAAGATCAAGAAGTCAGAGCACAGGTAGGACCTGCCAATCAGAGAGCAGAGACACATAATCAGAGAGCGCAGGCGTGCGTTCACAGAGAGCACAAGCAAAAGGAGGCGAGGAGGAAGACTGTGAGGAAGACGAGAGGCTCACGGCGAAGGACAGCTGGACATTCCCGTCTCTCTCTCCCAGCAGCCAGGTGCTGATGTCATCATTGGGCTTCAGGCCGAGGACGCGCACCTTGTGGGTCCAGCTGCCATGGAAACAACACACCGCTGCGTCTGTACGGACTCACGCACACGCCCGTCGGCCTGGCCACACCCACTTCCTGGGCTCTGTAGCCAGGTAGCGGAGGAGAGGAAGGATGTGTGTGTGTGGCAGCAGATTACCAGCGTATCTTGTCGGAGGACTTATTCCTCGGCTTGGTGACGTTGAGGATCAGCCCGTTCTCACACACGCCCAGCAGGATGGTGCAGAAGTACAGGAACTTCGCCGGACACTTCAGCGTGTGGCGCGACACCTTGCGCAGCCTGAACACAGGGAGGTTGAAGGTCACAGGTTAAAGGTTAATGCGGAGACTCCACCGTGTAGCTTGACACCTTGTGCAGCTGACTACAGGGAGGTTAAAGGTCATAGGTTAAAGGTTAAAGCAGAGACTCCACCGTGTAGCACAAAACTTTGAGCAGCCTGAACACAGGGAGGTTAAAGGTCACAGGTTAAAGATCAAAATGGGTACTCCACCATGTAGTTAAAAACTTTGCGCAGCTGAACACAGGGAGGTTAAAGGTCACAGGTAAAAGGTTAAAGCGGGTACTCCACCGTGTAGCTTGAAACTGTGCAGCTGTACACAGGGAGGTTAAAGGTTAAAGCAGACACTCCACAACGTAGCTCAAAACTTTGAACTCACTGTGCAGTGGGGTGCTGCGGGTTCCAATCCAGTCTCCACACCGACACAGAGCAGTCTGCACAGGCCACAGCAAACTGGTTGTCTGGCATGCAGGCCAGTGCAGTGACCTCAGAGTCAGAAACCTGAAACCACAGCCGTCAGGGAAAAGACTCGCTGTAATCACTGCAGCCATCAGCTTAAAACAGGGCTGCCCGTCCTGGAGGTCTACCGTCCTGTAGGCTTTAATTCCAACCCTAACAAAGCGCACCTCATTCAACAGCTAGAGCAGGGCTGCCCAACCCTGTTCCTGGAGATCTACCGTCCTGTAGGCTTTAATTCCAACCCTAACAAAGCGCACCTCATTCAACAGCTAGAGCAGGGCTGCCCAACCCTGTTCCTGGAGATCTACCGTCCTGTAGGCTTTCATTCCAACCCTAACAAAGCACACCTCATTCAACAGCTAGAGCAGGGCTGCCCAACCCTGTTCCTGGAGATCTACCGTCCTGTAGGCTTTCATTCCAACCCTAACAAAGCACACCTCATTCAACAGCTAGAGCAGCACTGCCCAACCCTGTTCCTGGAGATCTACCGTCCTGTAGGCTTTCATTCCAACCCTAACAAAGCACACCTCATTCAACAGCTAGAGCAGGGCTGCCCAACCCTGTTCCTGGAGATTTACTGTCCTGTAGGTTTTCATTTCAACCCTAATTTTGCTACACCTTATTCTACTAATTAGCAGCTCAATAAGATCTCTAGCTGTTGAATGAGCTCTGCTTTGTTACGGTTGAAACAGGGTCAGCCAGCCCTCATTTAAAAGAACATGGAAAATCACTTTACACATAAGGTTTATTACTGTTTTTCTGTAGTACTGCACTATGGGTAGTATTAATTATAAGCAATAATTATTTGTTGAGACCATAGATTAGGTGTAGAACGCAAAGGTAAAATGATAGAGAACACGAGCAGAATACCTTTTTGGAGCACAGCACAGAGTCGTGGTTCCACACCTGGACTCGGCCAGAGGTGAAGCCGCACATGAGCAGCTCGCCGCAGGAAGAGAGGACCAGGGCTGTGGGGGCACCCCACCGAGGCGGCTCTATGGGGGCGCAAATGTATGACCTGAGCTTCAGGGGTAAAAGCACTGCTCTCCAGGGTATGACCACAGTGGGATTTGAACCTGCAACCTCACTATCCTAGCTCCCGCTTAACCATGAAACATCACACAACCGTTATCCCTTTGAAGAGTAGGTTTTTTTATATATATATATATATATATATACATATATTTTGGAGTGTTTATTGAAAAGTTGTAAGTCGGTGTTCTAGAACTCCATTACGTTCAGTTACCAGTAGTGACTGTTACATCATCATTGGAATGTTCAGTTAAGAACATTCCAATTCCATATTTATGGTCTCACACCTTAAAAGGTAATTAAAAGAGATATTTCACACCTTAAAGAGACTTTTCACAGGGAGCCACAGTTGGATTCAAACGCAGGATCTTTGGATTATGAGTGGTGGATTAAGATCAGTGGCTCACAAACCTGCCGTCCGGCACTCCCAGCCAGATCCAGGTATCTGATGTGCTCCATCACATGCAACTAATCAAGCCCCTCATTAGGTGCATCAGGTGGGTGTGGAGGGGTGGTGTGTTTAGGGCGCCATCTGCAGGCGGAGATGGAGCAGTTTATCTGGCCTGGAACCATACCACCCCACCACAGTGAGCTTGAGGTGGAACACATCAAATACCTGGATATGACTGGTGGTACCCAAGGAGAGGTTTGGGAATCAGCTCTAGATATTCGGCCACTGGACGGGTGTCAAAAGTGACAAACTAACGCTCAGTTGCTACGACGTCTCATTTTAATTAAGAGCTGCGAGAATTAAATTGTTCAACCCTATCAGCAAAACGACAAGCTGGGGGCAGCATGAGGCTTGGTTACCAATCGCCATGGAAACACTGCAGGACCTCAACGAGCAATCTTCAGAGACAGTGAGGAAAGCCGGTACTCCTTCCTGCCTGGTAGCCAAGCCCTGTATCCCTCCGCTGTGCCCCGACACAGTGCTGTGATGATGCACCTGCACTCAGAAAAATAGAGCCATGCATGCCAGATGATTGTTAACTAATTCATTAATGGTTCCTCGTAGGTGCACATTCTCTGAAGTTCCACACATTTAGCACGTTCACATAAGTAACCAATAATCCAGTCATCTGACATTTCGGGGTCAGAATGCACAGCTCTGGAAACTTGGCATAAGTTAGGTCAGAATAATGTTCACTGCCTGAACTGAACAGTTTTCCTAAGAAATGAGTATTGTACGAAATTGTACGAAATGAGCATTGTACCTTATAGAACCTGTTGTTCCAATGACCATGATATGCACTTTTGTACGTCGCTTTGGATAAAAGTGTCTGCTGAATAAATAAATGTAATGCAAAAAGAAAAAGCAAACCGAACTGAGGCCGCTGGCAGCACATTTCCATGCAGGCTGATGCATTCACAAAATAACTCACACAGCTCCCATTTTAACTGCAATTCATCTATACAGCTGGATCTTCACTGAAGCAATTCAGATTATCCAAGGCAGTGGTGACCAACCCTGTCCCTAGAGATCTACCATCCTGTAGATTTTCACTCCAGCCCTAGTAAAGCACACCTCACTCAACAGCTAGAGCAGGGCTGCCCAACCCTGTTCCTGGAGATCTACTGTCCTGTAGGTCTTCACTCCAACCCTAGTAAAGCACACCTCACTCTGCCCAACCCTGTTCCTGGAGATCTACTGTCCTGTAGGTCTTCACTCCGACCCTAACAAAGCACACTTCACTCAACAGCTAGAGCAGGGCTGCCCAACCCTGTTCCTGGAGATCTACTGTCCTAGGTCTGTCCTGTAAAGCACACCTCACTTCACTCCGATCTACCCCTGTAGGTCTTCAACAAAGCACACCTCACTCAACAGCTAGAGATTTCATTGAGCTGCTAATTAGTAGAGTCAGGTGTGCCAAAATAAGGGCTGACATTAAAATCTACAGGACGGCAGATCTCCAGCAACAGGGTTGGTTACCACTGATCTATGGGTATAAAGGGAATCTGGTTGTGCCCCATCAGAGAATTTGGAACTGAGTCCACAACCTCTGGGTTACAAAACCAAGATATCTATCCACTAAACTACACACCAGCCCTGGTGTTGACTCATGAGGCCGAGAAGTCCCAGCATGCCACCTGGGTGGGAAATGCAGTCGCAGACACAGTCATTAAGCACATTTACTGCACCTTAAACCTGGAAGCAAGGAAAAATAGATCACAAAACTGCTAAAAAAAAAAAAAAAATCACAAAAAACTCACGTGATATGGTCGCCATAGTTTCACCGTTCCATCATCGGATGCCGTGGCAACCACCAGATTCTCCTCGTCTGAAACGAGAGGGACCAAATCAGCACGGGCGACCAAATACATGATCGAAGCAAGCATACTGTGTGTGTGCGTGTGTGTGTGGGTGCGTGTGTGCACATGTATGTGTGTGTGTGTATGTGTGCGTAAGTGTGTGTGTCTGTGTGTGTGTGTGTAAGTGTATGTGTGTGCGCATGCATATGTGTGTGCGTGTGTGTGTGTGTGTGTGTGTATGTTTAAGTGTGTGCATGTGTGTGTGTATGTGTAAGGGAGTGCGTGTGTGTGTGGGTGCATGTTTGCGCGTGTATGTGAGTGTACGTGTAATTGTGTGTGTGTGTGTGTGTGCGCGTATGGGTGTGTGTGTATGTGTAAGTGTGTATGTGAAAGTGTGTGTGTGTGTGTGTATGTGTAAGTGTGTGTGTGCGCGTGTGTGTGTGTGTGTATGTGCAAGCGTGTATGTGAAAGTGTGTGTGTGAGTGTGTGCGTGTATGTGTAAGTGCGTGCGTGTGTGTGGGTGCCTGTGTGCACGTGTATGTGTGTGTATGTGTAATTGTGTGTGTACGTGTAAGTTTGTGTGTATATGTATGTGTGTGTGTATGTGCAAGCGTGTATGTGAAAGTGTGTGTGTGTATGTGTATGTGTAAGTGCGTGCGTGTGTGTGGGTGCATGTGTGCACGTGTATGTGTGTGTATGTGTAATTGTGTGTGTACGTGTAAGTTTGTGTGTATATGTATGTGTGTGTGTGTGTGTGTATGTGTAAGTGTGTGTGTGTGTGTGTGTGTGTGTGTGTACACATACCTGTGTTGGGCAAGGTGCTGCAGTGTTGGATTGGGGCACGATGTGCTGCAATCCTGCAGATCTCCACTCCTGACTGCCACTCCCATAGCAACAGCTCCCCTTCTCGTGATCCTCCAATCACATGCTGCCCCTGAGGACATACCCACAACAAAGGGTCACACAACACACTGACCACTTCTCCAAACAGGTGCTCTGGCCATTCTTCCACACTGCTGCCCTGACCACTACTCCACACTGCTACTCTAACCACTGCTCCGCACTGCTACCCTGACCACTGCTCCACATTGCTGCTCTGAACCACTGCTCTACACTGCTGCTCAAACCACTGCTCCACACTGCTGCTCTGACCACTGCTCCACACTGCTGCTCTAACCACTGCTCCACACTGCTGCCTCTGACCACTGCTTCACACTGCTGCCCTGACCACTGCGTCACACTGCTGCTCTGACCACTGCTCACACTGCTGCTCATACTACTGCTCCACACTGCTGCTCAGACCACTGCTCCATGCTGCCCCCTGCTGGTTACTCACTGTGCAGCTGAGGGAGGTGAGAGAAAGGGGAGTGGGGATCTCCCTGATGCAGGAACCTGTCTGTAGCTCCCAAACACACACCCTGCCATCACTGGAGCAGCTCACCTGCAGGAATAAACATAGTTTACACACATACGTACGTACACACACACACACCCTCCAACACACACACACACATACTGTATGTATTTATAAATATACACACACACACACACGTATAGTATGTATTTATAAATAAACACACACACACACACACACTCACCACGGTGGAGTCCACAGGAGTCCAGGCACAGCCGGTAAGCCAGTCTCTGTGACAGTGCAGGAGGGACTGAGAGAGGGAGGGGGGCTCGAGCTTGCCACAGCAGGAGGGCCTGAAACCGCAACAACACTGATTACACATAATATACTACACTACTATACTACTATATTACTGCATACTACTATGTTACGCTATATTATACTGTACTACACTACACATACCATACTACACATACTGTACTAAACTACACATATTATACTATACTACAATACTATACTATACGACTATATTACACATACTATACTGCTATACTATACAACTATACTACACATACTATACTATACTACTATATTATATTATACAATACTATAAAATATAAAAACTATACTATAATATAGTATAGTATACTACTATACTATACTACACATAATACTACACATACTATACTACCTTACTATACTATACTACACATACTATACTATACTACTATACCACTATACTATACACACAGTATTCACACACACTATACACACACTATATGCACCGTACACATGTACTATACATATATTAAACACATACATTATATATACACACACACAGACAAACTGTATACACATACTATACAAACACGCTCTACACACTCACACACTATACTCACCCAAATACATGTACACACATACATGCACACACATACACAGACATACACACAATCTCACACACACACACACACACACACACACAGGAGAGCACGCCCGCACTCCTTACCCGATCCTTCCCACCGGATAGAAGCTCCTCCCCTTTGGGGCTGAAGGACAGACAGGTCACGCCCCCACTGTGACCCCTCAGCACTGAACACTGGGCTGGGGTCACACCAAGGGTCAGAGGTCAAATCCTGCACCAACCACAAGGCGATGGTGAAGTCCTCTGGGAAAGACAGAGAGAATAGAAAGATAGGGTGAGAGAGAGGGATATGGTGGAAGAGAGCAACAGAGGGACAGGTTTTCTTTAAGGATGTATGCACATAGTAACCCACTGTAGTGATTCTAAATCTGTTCAGAATCCCTGCTTGCACTGCCCTCTAGTGGAGACCACTGTCTACAATTGTTCAGCGTTTCAACTTCACACCACTAAGCAAAATAAGCCTTTATCATGTTCAGTGGGATTCAGCTGTACAAGAATAACTCATCACATATTTATTCAGTTACATTCATTAACTAACTGAGTTCATACAGTGTGATCTGATCTCAGCACTTGTGCTGGATCAGATTTGTCCGCCAGGTGTGATCATGACTGAGCATTCGGATTGGGCATGCTTTATAAATCTAATAATTTGATTGGCTGTAAGTCATGACCAAGCAATGCGATTGGGTGGGAGGTAGTCACCTGATGCGGAGGCCAGGTGGGACGAGGACTGTGCCAGAGCGAGGATGGGGCCCTGCTGAACACCAAAACTGCCCTGAAGTTCCATCTGATCCTCCCCCCGTCTCCTCCACACCCTCAGGAGCGAGTCCCCACTCCCTGTGACCAGAAACTCCGCCTCGGTCTCTGCCTCCGGTCCCGCCTCTGACTCCGCCTCCTCTCCTGACCCCGCCTCCGCCTCTGACTCCGCCTCCGTATCCTCTCCCGCCTCTGACCCTGCCTCATCTCCTGACCCCGCCTCCTTTGACGACTCCGCCTCCATATCCTCTCCGGCCCCAGTCTCCGCCGCCTCCTCTGCCTCCGCCCTCTCACTTGACTCCGCCCCCTTGGCCATGGCCTCCTGGATCCAGATCAGGCATGTACAGACTGCCTGAGGTTCTCACTGCTCCATAGCCTCTCTCCTGCAAAAACAACAAGACAAAAAGTACAATAACAAAAAAAAAAACAGTGTGTGTGTGTGCATGTGCGTGTATGTGTGTGTGTGTGTGTGTGTGCTTGTGGTAGAGTGTCTGCTAGTGTGTCAGACTGTGTGTGTGTGTGTGTGTGTACCGATGTCAGAATCACTCACCTGAGTCTGCACTGTATAGTTTCACACCATCTCCATGGTAACCCACAGCAGCGTGGCATCCAGTAACCTCAACACAGAGGGCTGGGGGCTCTGTGGTTGCCAGGTGACAAGAATCTGGCTGATCCTGGGGGACACACTGAGATTAGCCACTGTGAGAACATACTAATGTGTCCATATTAACCCTTTTGGGTGTAAGATCACAAATTGTGTGATTAGAATGTTCTAAACTGGACATTCCAACACTGATGTCACAGTCACTACTGGTAACTGAATGCAACAAAGTTCTAGAACACTGACTTTCATTCCGAACATTCCAAAAAAAAAAAAAACCCTACTCTCCCAAAGGGTGAAATGCACACGGGATCTGTACAGACCGTGTCCTCCTTCAGCACGGCCATTTCCTCTCCAAGACCACCTGACCACACCTGGACCTGAGGGTGAGGAGGGGAGAAAGAACGCGGTAAACCACAGGTGACATCACGTGTAAGCTCGTCTCCCTTCTCTCGAATCGCAAGAGGCTGCAACGACCTTTGCCGTGTACGCATGCGTGATTGGGCTTTTTCCCCAATTAGGGACGAAAAAAGAAAAAAACATTTTTCAAAATCTAATTATAAAGAAAATAAAGTGCAAACCGTACTACTATGTGGACCTGCGCTAAAAAAAAATAGGTCCTTGTTTCTAACGTTAGATATTTAAAACGAAATAACTAATCGAAAACTGAAGGTCGACACATTCATTAGAAGGACAATATAAACAAAATAAGCCCATATGTGTTTGAAAGTGAAATTCCCCTTTAATTCAGTATGTAGATAGTGTTTATTTGTAGCATTGAACATAGTATGAGCGCTGTTTGTTTAAAGTGAATGGTATGTGAAGTGTACATGTATAGTACAAGGTGCACTGTATGAGTGCGCACTGTATAGTATATTGTGTGTGCGTATGTGCATATATTGTGTGTTTAGTGTGTGTATTTCATGTATAATGTGAGTATACTGTGTGTATAATGTACTGTGTTATCAGTGCTTATTGCGTGCATTGCATGAACCGTGTGTACAGTGTAAAATTAGTCAAATGTTGTGTGTACACTGAATGTGTTTTTTTGCGTATAGTGTACAATGTTTTTAGAGTGTGCAGTGTAGAGTTTATAATGTGTGGTCTGTAGGGTGTAGAGTGAATACCATTAGAACAGTGTATAGTATATGGTGTGTATAGTGTATAATGTAGAGAGTACAGTGCTGTGTGTCTATAGTGTGCTGAGTGTAGTATGCATAGTGTGAATATATTGAGTATAGTGTATTGTGTGTGGCCTGTGTATAGTGCATAATGTTTGTAGAGTGTACAGTGCAGTGTGTCTATAGTGTGTAGTGTGTATACTGTGAATATAGTGAGTACAGTGTGTAGTATGTGCTGTGTGTATAGTGTATAATTTTTGTAGCGTGTAAGTGTGTGGTGGGCAGTGTGTACAGTGCGCATATATTGAGTACAGCATATGATATATGTTGTGCGTATAGTGCATAATGTTAGTAGAGTGTACAGTGTAGTGTGTATAGTGCGTGGTGGGTAGTGTGTATATTGTGAATATAGTGAGTATAGTACATGGAGTGCATATAGTTCAGTGTATGTTTGTAGTGTGTACAGTGTAGTGTGTATAGAGTGTGGTGGCCAGTGTGAATATATTGAGAACAGCATATGATATATGCTGTGTGTATAGTGTGGTGTTTAGAGTGCACAGTGCATTGTGGGATAGTTTATAACGGGTCTCACCACACCATCTTCCCCAGCACTCAGCAGTAGCTTTCCTCTCTCTACGAAGTTCAGCACTTCTGCAGACCCCTGGTGAGCCCTATAGCACCCCACGCAGGACAGCGCTGGTACTGCCCACAGTCTCACCTCCCCCGAGAGACTGCCAGAGGAGAGAAGAGAGGTGGAGGGAGAGAAAGAGAGACTTCGGACGGACTGCTGATGCCCTGAGAGAGTCTGAAAAAGAGAGAAGGGGGGGGCAGGGTGGAGGACAGGGAGAGAGTGAGAGAGAGACAGAATGGGAGGTGTGGAAAAAGGGAGAGGAAGAGAGACAGAGAATGGGAGGTGTGGAGGAAGGGGGGAGAGAGAGAGAGAGATTGGGAGAGTTTAAATGCTGTACGGACAAATAATGTTTTATCTGCTGAAATACCCACTGCCCCCCACCCTCGCTCCAACCCCCCCCCCCCACACTCACCCCCAGGGCCTCTCCACGGAGCCAGTTCCACAGACGGACGCCCCCGTCCCACCCCCCGACTGCCAGCACCTGACCCTCGGGGTCAAAGGTCACGCAGTTCAGAGGGCACGGGTTGAGCAGTGTTGTCACCAGAGTTCCGTTTGGAGACCAGACCTGGGGAAACGCAGGAAGCGTGTGACTGACTGCTGTCCAAGTCCATCCGCAGGACATTAAAGCACGATTCAGCCTAACCCTCAGGCTAACATCGCACGCCACTGCCAGCACAAACACAGTACAAACCCAGTGATTGCTGCTGCTTAAGGCTTGTGGTTTACTTAAGAACATGCACGCACTCTCACCTTCAGATTGAAGTCCAGAGAGACTGTGGCCAAGCGCTTCCTGTCTCCACTGACATCACATCCTGTGATCCTGTTGGTATGGGCATCCACGTGGGCAGTCCTTGAAAGACAGAAGTGGTACAACCAATTTTTTTTCACCGTTTAGTGGCAGGCACTTTCTGTCATTACGTTACGTTGGCGATGGTGTTCAGCTTGACGTTCACTGCGCTGCAGTGTTCAGTCACCTGCAGCCGTTCTCGACGTCCCACACTTCCAGCCGTCCGTCAAAGGAGGTGGATGCCAGAAGTCCCTCCTCCAGGAAGCAGCACCCAGAGATGCCATCACAGCTGCTGACCAATGACCTCACTTCCTGTGAACACCAATCAACACACAGTTTACCAATGACCTCACTTCTTGTAAACACCAATCAACATACAGTTTACCAATGACTGCACTTACTGTGAACACCAAAGGGAAGGTCATTTTCTTCAATACAAAGTGTATGTTATCAACCTTCTCAAGTTTACCTAAATATCGTATCATTTACAAATCAGAAACCAAATTTCGTAGTATTTACGGCCTTTATGACATCATACTTAGAGAGTAGAAAGCATTGCACACATTTTGAAGCCAATAAGACCAAACATTATGTGATAAATTCTGAATTTAAATTTCATGTCCATGTTAAAGCCTCAAGAAACCTGTTTATTTAAATATGTTTATTTCTGGTTATTCCTGTGATAATCCGTATATATTTCACTAAAAAAATATTGAAAAATCTTTTTTGAGTGAGATTTCCTAAACAGTGGTGGGGGCGGGGACATTTGTAACTGACAGGTGCGTTTACCTGTCCGGTCTCTCTGTGGATGAGGTGCAGGGACCCATTCTCAGTGCCCACGGCCGCCAAGGTGTGCCCAGGGCTCAGAGCCACACAGGTGGGTTTGGACAGGTAAGAGGAGAGCAGCTCGCTGTGAAGGGCAGGTGTCGCATTCGCTCAGGTACAAACCCAGATTCAGGCCACCGAAGCAGAACAGCAGGTGCAAAAAGTGCAGGCGGATGGATTACCTGTCCGCCACACAGAGCTGTTCAGGTTTATTCAGCCACCTCATCAAGCGCACGCCTCCAGCCCCACTCCGTCGCCCATCTCCCACAATGCCCTGGGCCCAGGAGTGAGGAGCGCTGCCGTCCGGCTCGTTGAGCGCCTGCTGCAGGAAGAGAGCTGGCCAACGGGAGAACAGGGGGGCGTGTCGTTTCAGGAAACTGCGACATTCTTCCAGGTTGCCGGGAGGAGCCGAGTCAGCAGCGGTGGAATTCTGGGACTCTTCTGGAGCAGGAACACGAAAAAGAAATCGACCCAAATCAGGTTTCAGTGAGCGCTTACTTCTGTCTCAATCTCAACCCTTTGAGGTGTAAGATCACAAAAGTGTGATTTGAATGTTCTTAACTGAACATTCTAATGCTGATGTAACAATCACTGCTGGAAACTGACAGCACTGGAGTTCTAGAACACTGACTCACTGGAGACAGCAATGGAGTTCTAGAACACTGACTCACTGGAACATTCAACAAAAAAAACCTTCTCTTCAAAGGGTTAATGAGTGTTTACTCCTGTCTTTAATGACTCGCTGGGGGAGTCCAGGATTACAATGCTTTCGCAAGGATCAGAAAAAAATATGTACGATTCACAAAGTACCCTGAGTAGAAAACCACACTATCAGAGAAGCAGCAACGCCTCTCCGTCTGTCTAGGAACTGTTCAGAAGACTTAATGTCTCTTTTTCCTCCCTTACATTGATTTAACTCACCTCTATGTTTCTTGTACAGTTACTTTATTTACTCGCATCAATCGGTTGTTGATATAGCAGCATGAACTGCACTCTGTATTTTATCTTTTGGAATCAACCTTTAGTTACTTCATAACTAAAACTGTTGCATGATGGTTTCTTAAGTTCTCATTGGCTTGGTGCTTTCAGAAGGTCACAGACGGGTGGTAGGACTGAACAGATGAGCAGTGGCTCCTGGGAACTGTAGTTCACCAGAGTGTCACATTGTATTTTTGTGGCTCACCAAACTGGCTGTAGGTTTCCAGGAGGTGGTGCAGGAGTCCATGCCGAACATTAGCGTACAGGAAGTGGAAGCTGGACAGTAGGAAGCTCACCGCTGCCATCTGGCCACTGCTCATCTAAACGAGGAGAAGCAAGAAAAATAAGTTACATCGGTGTGCATGACATTGTCAAATAATTTAATGACAAATTTCCTTTTTTTCTTTCCCCTTTGTCTCTCCAGTTTGAAATGTTCAATCATGCCAAAGTGGCAGCCATTACTGCAACTGCCATTGTCAAATGAGGACAGCGCAGACATGCACGTGCTCTCCTCTAAACCACATGTCAGCCGCTGCAGCTAATGACACAGCCAATGACACGGTGAGGGGGGCGGAGTCACTGACCAGGTGGGCGGGAAGGTGGATGACGGCATCCGCTTCGCAGTGAAAAAACGTGTCCTTTCCCTGAGGGTCACTGAGCGTCCAGAGGTGTGCTGAGAGAGAGAGAGAGAGTGTGAGAGAGAGAGTGTGTGAGCGAGAGAGAGTGGGAGAGAGAAAGAGTGTGTGAGAGAGAGAGAGAGCGAGAGAGAGCGGGAAAGAGAGAGACAGACAGACAATATGTAGTTAGATTGAATAAAAACACACAGAATAAACAGACCAACAAACAGTGATACAGACATACACACACGAGAACAGACAGAAACAAATATGTGTTTATAGTAAGCATTAATCATTTGTTATTCCTGCACAGAGTGCTCTGATGTCTGCGATGCATGTGTGCATGCATGGATGTGTGTGTGTGTGTGCGTGTGTGCATGTGCGTGACTGAACATGTGTGCGTGTGTGCGTGTGAGTAACCTCACCTGCCAATAGGCTGTGTGCTCTGGCCTTGTCACCCGCTCCTGACAGGAAGAGCTGCTCAAAGGCAGATCTCACCTCAGGATTGGTCAAAGTCAGAGAGTCTTCCGGGCCTTGGGAGTAGGGTTGACCAATCAGGCTGCAAGACAGGTTCCCTCCTATTTATGCTGTTCTACTCTGTATACGGTTACATACAACATTCCAGGTATACACACCAACATAGGCTTAACTGGACTAACATGAATATAATGGCAACCTCATGTACTGGCATGGATATGCTAACCGCCTATACTAAGACGGGAATAATGTAAACTTTTTTTGTGGCTTTTTTCAGCTTTATTAGACAGGATAGTGTAGAGAGACAGGAAGAACTAGGAGGAGAATGAGGGAGAGACATGCGGCAAAGGTCTGCGGCAGTCGGACTCGAACCGCCAACGTCACGGCTCACAACGAGCATGAGGAAAGCGCTCTACGGGCTACGCCACTGGAGGCCCCAATCTCCTGTAAACTTCTGTTACTTTAGTACTAAGTTTACAGGAGATTATTCCGTGCGAACATGGGAATACCTCTGCAAAGTTCGGAAAAACTGGGAAAAGGTTGCCATGGGGATGCGTTCCTGCGGCTTCCTGGCCAGTTTCAGCATTTCCTGCCATGTGACCGTTCCACTCCCTGAAGAGAGCTCACTGCACATGCACAGTATTGCGTAAAGATCTCTCTCTCTCAGTCCTGCAAAAAAAAAAAAAAAAACACAAAGACAACATGGTCACCAGGGCCATGCTGAACAATTATCACTCTGTCCACAGTGTGTGTGCGTGTGTGTGCGTGCGTGCGTGCGTGCGTGTGCGTGTGAGCGTGCGTGTGCGTGTGTGCGCATGCGCGAGTGATGATGGGCATGTACTGAGTGTGTGAAAGCAATACAGTGAACACGCAGTTTATGTAGTGTGTAGTGTGTGTGTGTAATGACTGTGTAGAGTGTGTGTAGGAAGTGTGTGGGGAGTGGGTAGAGTGTGTGTAGAGTGTGCGTAGAGTTTGTGTAGAGTGTGTGTAGGGAGTGTGTAGTGTGTGTAGAGTGTGCGTAGTTTGTGCAGAGTGTGTGTAGGGAGTTTGTAGTGTGTGTAGTGTGTGTGTAGGGAGTGGGAGTGTGTAGAGCGTGTAGAGTGTGTCTGGGGAGTGTGTAGAGTGTGTGTAGAGAGTGTGTAGTGTGTGTAGAGTGTGTGTAGGGAGTGTGTTGAGTGTGTAGAGTGTGTCTGGGGAGTGTGTAGAGTGTGTAGAGTGTGTGTAGAGTTTGTGCAGTGTGTAGAGTGTGTGTAGAGTTTGTGCAGTGTATGTACAGTGTGTGTAGGGAGTGTGTAGAGTGTGTGTAGGGAGTGTGTTGAGTGTGTAGAGTGTGTAGAGTGTGTCTGGGGAGTGTGTAGAGTGTGTGTAGGGAGTGTGTTGAGTGTGTAGAGTGTGTGTAGCGTTTGTGCAGTGTGTGCTGCTTACCGCAGTGGCTGACGGTCAGTGCTGCCAGGGCCCAGCCGAGCCCCCTGACCTGGGACTGCATTCTGAGCAGCGCCTGCTTAACCAGCGGCCCCACTGCCTGAGGGAGGGACTGGAGACTGTCCTTCATCTGCAGAGCAACATCATCATCATCATCATCATCAACATCAATACCAACATCCCCATAACTATTACCTTAATTAACATCATCAACAACATCATCATCATCAGTACTATCATCACCATAACTATAACCTCAATTTACATCATCAACATCATCATCATCATCAGAACTATCATCACCATAACTATAACCTTAAATAACATTATCAACAACATCATCATCATCAATACTGTCATTGACATTGCCATAACCATCGCCTTCATCAACATCATCACCATCACCTTCATCAAAAATATTATAACCACAGCATCAGCAATACAAGCATCCCCATAACTATCACCTTCATCAACATCAACAGCACCACCACCATCATCACCCAAACTACCACAATCACCTTCATCAACATCATCACCACCATCATCATCACCAAAACCCTCATCACCCAAACTATCACCATCACCTTCATCAACATCATCAGCATCACCACCATCATCACCCAAACTACCACCATCACCATCATCATCACCAAAACCCTCATCACCCAAACTATCACCCTCACCTTCATCAACATCATCACCACCATCATCATCACCCATAATATTCATCACCCAAACTATCACCATCACCTTCATCAACATCATCACCACCATCATCATCACCCATAATATTCATCACCCAAATTACCACCATCACCTTCATCAACATCATCACCACCATAATCACCAAAACCCTCATCACCCAAATTATCACCATCACCTTCATCAACATCATCAGCACCACCACCATCATCACCCAAACTACCACCATCACCACCACCATCACCAAAACCCTCATCACCCAAACTATCACCCTCACCTTCATCAACATCATCACCACCATAATCACCAAAACCCTCATCACCCAAATTATCACCATCACCTTCATCAACATCATCAGCACCACCACCATCATCACCCAAACTACCACCATCACCACCACCATCACCAAAACCCTCATCACCCAAACTATCACCATCACCTTCATCAACATCATCACCACCATCATCATCATCACCCATAATATTCATCACCCAAACTATCACCCTCACCTTCATCAACATCATCACCACCGTCATCATCACCAAAACCTTCATTACCCAAACTATCACCATCATCATCATCATCACCACCATCGCATCACCAAAACCCTCATCACCCTAACTATCACCATCATCAACATCATCACCACCACCATCATCATCAACAAAACCCTCATCAGCCTAACTATCACCATCATCTCCATCAGCATCACCTTCATCAACATCATCACCACCATCACCAAAACCCTCATCACCCTAACTATCACCATCATCTCCATCACCATCATCAACTTAATCACGTTCTTCCTCATCATCATCATCATCATCATCATCATCCCCAGTACTGCTCCCAGGTGAGCTCTGGTTCAGGTGAGCTCCTCCCAGGTGAGCTCTGATGCAGGTGAGCTCTGGTTCAGGTGAGCTCCTCCCAGGTGAGCTCTTACCTTTTCAAACACGGCGAAGCTCCTCAGTTCCTCACAGGCCATGTGTAGGTACAGCGGGCTGGCAGAACCCTTCTTCATCATCAGCGACTGCAGCTACACACACACACACACACACACACACACACAGAATATTACCCACCAGGTCTCAGGCGATGTTGTACACTCAGCACTTCACCTCAGGGCACAAACCTGGTTGTTAAACGCCGAGTCGCTCAGTTTCTTCCCGTACATCGCAAGCTCCTTCTGAACGATCTCCTTTCTGTCCAGCATGGAAAGCGGTCCCAAGGAAAACACAGAGGAACCCTTCGTCTTTGCCAGAGTGTGCCGGAGGGTTGAGTTCGGGGTGACGCTCAGTACCAAGGATACACCCTGAGAAATTAGGTAGGTTTTTATGGCATAAAACATTCGTGGAATAAAACAATTTTTACTTCACAAAAATAATCTACAGTATAGAGTTGGTGCACAGCCAATATTTCTCTGAGTGAAAGCCGGCCTATGTTTACTGACCAGAGGGAGATCCTGTGGTATCCAGTCAAACCGCAGCTGGCCTCTGGCATCCTGTATAAGCTCCACCCCATCAACCAGCAGAGCCAGTGGTTGGCTCTTCCTTGCTTCACTCAGGGCTTTGAGTTCTGTGTGGAATTCTGCCAACAGTTTTCTATAGCAACGAGACTCCCCGTCAGCATCGTGCATTTTTAGTGCACTAGATATAGAGAGAATAGACTAGTTCTGCAGCTGTTATTATTATTATGATTAGTATTATTAATAATAAAATAAACAGAACAGCTGCCCACAAACAAACACACTTACTTATAAGATGTAGGGAGGAAAGTCTCCTCCCCTTTTCCTAGCCTGTTCCTCAGCCATTGGATGAGGCAGCGCAGCAGCTGCTCCACACTCTGTGCTGATTGGCTGGCAGCAGTGAAGTAGGAGATGACATCACAGCCAGATGCTTTCTGAGATTTGTCTGGGCTCCTCAGTGCATTGGCAAGGGCAGCCTGCAGAAAGGGGCCTCCTATTGGTCAGTGCATCACACAGTCTTCTATTGGTTCAGAACACCACACAGTCTGCTTATTGACCAGTACACCACTGAGCTTCCTATTGATCAGTGACTCACTCAGCATCACATTGCTTGCACAGCAGTGCATGCGAGTACACATTTAGGTATAAATGGCACATTTGAACATGTAAGCATCGACTCCTGTGTAATCATGGTTACCATGAACACGGTCTTCCCCTCTCCGGGCCCCCCCTCCACCAGCACAATGCCCCTGGCCCCGCCCTGTCTGCGCTGAGCGTCCTGTACGGTCTTCATCGCCGTGGCAATCAGCTTGTCCCGCCCGTAACACTGCCGATACTGCGCGTCCTGGAACATTTCCTGTTCCGTGACCTCTGTCTCGTCCACTTCCTGTTGAGATACACAAAAAACGTGAATCCTGTACCTCCACGACATGCCAAAGCATTAGAATTTAGCGTACAGACACCAGCTCTCTCTCATCGTTAGCGTTTAGCGTACAGGCACCAGCTCTCTCTCATCGTTAGCGTTTAGCGCACAGACACCAGCTCTCTCTCATCGTTAGCGTTTAGCACACAGGCACCAGCTCTCTCTCATCGTTAGCGTTTAGCGTACAGGCACCAGCTCTCTCTCATCGTTAGCGTTTAGCGCACAGACACCAGCTCTCTCTCATCGTTAGCGTTTAGCGCACAGGCACCAGCTCTCTCTCATCGTTAGCGTTTAGCGTACAGGCACCAGCTCTCTCTCATCGTTAGCGTTTAGCGCACAGACACCAGCTCTCTCTCATCGTTAGCGTTTAGCGTACAGGCACCAGCTCTCTCTCATCGTTAGCGTTTAGCGCACAGACACCAGCTCTCTCTCATCGTTAGCGTTT